>JBAMJV010000259.1:0-285660 GCA_037951105.1 Echinarachnius parma | reverse complement strand
ACGGAGTATATTACCTCCTCGGTTTAAGGGGGTATCATTAAATATGAACAAAGATCGGGACTACTATGGGGAGGGAGAAAGGGGGAGTGCATAGTAATGTTTTCTGGACGGCTATGGGTAGCCAAGGGGTAGCCAGGGGGGGGGGGGGGGAAGGGGGGTGTTGCTGGATATAAAGGAGTATAGTTTACCTATGCGGTTGAGAGGGTTTAATTAAATAGCAGTTCTATTCTCTGCTCAAATTATTTTAATTAAACCCCCTCAAACCAAGGAGGTAATATACACTTCTTTATATATATTGTGTTTGTTGTAAGTATGAATGTTATATAAATCTGCGTCAGTACACATTTTACATACATACAAATATCCCATTAACTATCACCCCCCCCCCCCCCCCCCCCCCCCCCCCCCCCCCGGCGTCCATTCAAGCACTGTAATCTGATCATATTTATTTGATTAAAAATCATATTTAAACAAGATTTCTGACACTCAAACTTTCACAAAAGTAGATTATGATACCCTTTTTTTAGGAAATACCAAAATCCTGAATTTCATATTTTAAACAAAATTTGGCTATATCAGCTAATAACAGACAAACTACCACGGCGACATAACGGTCGTTTTGTGGTGTAAGGCCACATTTAATTAAACTCCCTCAAACCGAGGAGGTATATCCCCTTATCCCGCACCCCCCCCCCCCCCCCCCCCCTGGCTACCCCTAGCCATCCTAAATACATTAATTCTTTGTTCATATTGAATTAAACCGTCCAAAGATCACCGAAATGTGTTATACATAAACCGAATGGGGACACAGTATCCGACAGATTGATTATGCTTCGACGGGCCAACGTTATACAAAATAACACGCCCCCAGACAGCTCATCCTAGCACAAGCTGACGAATCCGTAAGGATATGCTAGCATATCCTGCGGCCCGGACAGGCTATCCGCCCAGACAGATTGTGCGCCGACACCGGCAATGCCGGCCTCGAGTCATCCAACACTGGTTGGCATTAACCAGTTGCTATCTGATCAAATTTATTTGCTTCAGCTAGATCTCCTGATGAAATATTTGTACAATTTTCAAACAATACTAATGTTACCAAAGTTTACTGGCGAGGGCGAATCATTGAGAGTGGTCTTTCTGTTATATATCGCATAAACACAAGAGAACATGAAGCACATAGCTACTGCGAAGCAAGTCTCGGGACTTCGTAAATATCACCAACCGTGTCGTCAGCAATAGTACCCTCAGACTTTGCTCTTGACTCGGAGGAGCTAGGGGAACTAGTTATAGTGTGAAAGTGTCCTCTAATTTCCAAATAACCGATTGACTTCACACCCACCTCGGGTCCAAGATCGGGATTGGATATCAACATCTCCAGAACGTGGATCCAGGAGCCTCCATTTGTCTCACCGATCGCACTCGATCACGACCTCCTGTCTCTGAGCAATACGAATGTCGACCAGGGTTGGGAAAGTTGTGACTTTCAATGAAGTTGTTAAATGACAACTGACAAGAAACGCGACAGACCCGCAAAGTATGAGAGTTAGCGAGCTTCGATAATGATGATGCTTCTGTAGAATTGTTTTTTACACATGCATTTATCTCTAATAAGTTTATATATTTAGGAACGTTTGGTTTACACAGCAGATTTACTTTGGTTACATCGAAACTGTATAATTCTGTTCTAGGCTCAACTTTGCATTTGGGTGGATGGATATTTCCTGGATCTATTAAAGTCAAATTGTAAGATATGACCACTTTGTCTCCCAATCGACACCTATGCTCTCGCTGTGTGGTTTTCTCACTGGCATTGATATCTCGCACAGATGTACTAAAATTTGCTGTAGCAGAATAGTCATCAGAATATGCAGAAATGACGTTGTATACTTTTGTGATACTTTGGCAGATTGCTATCGTCTGCTTGATTCGTTCCTCTGGATAGGTCCAAGTCACGCCAACATAACTGGTTGGCAGATGACATGTCAATGGCACTTGTCGACCAGCTATCACTGGTTTGTAGGAAGAACCCTGGACACAACATATATAATTCAATAGGCACAGAATGGTAATAGAAATTATGAATACTTGTGTTGCAGGTGTATCCATTTTATGTGTAAGTGATGAAATTCATTACAAATAAAAACAAAAGTCTCTACCGAGAATATTGTTATAGAGTCCTTCTCTTGATAGGATCTTAACTACACTAATTGTTGTACCGCGGCAATCATGTCTTTATATCCCAAATTATCTGAAAGAACTGGTATGCGCACAAATCTGGAAATAATTATAGTGTATCGTTATCTTACCTGGATGCGGATATTTATTACCCACTAGTATCGATACATGTATGAGAACTAGGAGAATAGTTTACAACCCACCCCGCCTATACTTAGAAAAGGCGATATAATTTATGGGAGAGAAAACTTTGTGAACACTGTCTGATGTTCCTACGATTGGTCCAGATGGTGTCTCCGCATCTTGCTCGAGTGCTCGAAAGTTCTATGTCTAGTTCATGATCTCCAATTGCGTCTTATAGGTTAGGAATTGTTTTGTTATATTGGTAGGCCTGCATGTATATAGGTTAAATAAAGTACACGGTTTCTTCTGTTTGAGGAACTTCGGGTTAGTTGGACGTTGGACGTTCTTGGTTTGGCTGCTTGAACTTCATCCCATCACCACCATCCTGGGGACCACAAACGGTATTTTTTCTGAGATTGTCAATCATTGGTGAGCTGTCATAAAATGTTCGCTTTCTGAACACATTCATTGGCTCTAGCTAGATTTCTCAAATAAACATTCGGACTATTGTTTGAAACATACTATAGTGTTACTCAAGTTAATGGCGAGAGCTATTTGTTGAGATGGTTCTTTCTTTTATATACCGCGTATACCCAATAGACCATGAAGCCCATAGCTACTGCGGAGCAAAGTCTCGAGATAATGATAAAAAATACTTCGTAACTATCACCAACCATGCCATCAGGAATAGTGTCCTCGGACATTGGTCTTGATTCGGGGAAGGTAGCTGAATCGGTCTCATGATAATAGTATTCTTTAATTTCCACATATCCGATCGACTTCACGATAGACATCGTGTTGCCGGACGTATAAACTCGACACTCGACCACCCTACCGATGTCATCTTCACCGATGTCTTCCAGTAACAACAACTTCCCACCATCTTGGATCCATGTTCGGGTCTGGATGTCGACTTCGCCGGAACGCGGATCCAGGAGCCTCCATTCAATGACATTTGATTCACCAATCGATGATTCAACGTTGCACTCGATCACGACCCCCTTCTGTCTCCGAGTAATACGAATGTCCACCAGGGTTGGGAAAGAACAATTCTGACTTTCAATGAAGTTGTAAAATGACAAGTGACAATAAACATGACAGACCCACGGAGTATGATAGTCAATTCGCTTCGTTAAGGATGAGGATTCTGTTGAGTTTTTGTTTCCACATGCATTTATCTCCAATTGCGAGTTGATGTATTTCGGAACTTTTGCTTGACACATCAGATTAACTCTGGTTAAATCGAAACTGTTTAATTCCTTTGTTGGCTCAACGTTGCACTTGGGTGGATGGATATTTCCTGGATCTATTATAGTCAAGTTGTAAGATTCCAATACTTCGTCTCCTAATTCACACCTATATTCTCGCTGTGCGGTTTCCTCACTGACATTGATCACTAATACAGATGAACTTAAATTTGTCGTAGCAGAATAGTCACCAGAATAGTCAGGGGAGACTGTACATATTGCTGAGGTTCGTTTGCAGATTGCTATCGTCCCGTCAAACTCTCCTTCTTTAAAGGTCCACCTCACGTCAACCGAACTGTTCGGCAGACGACACGCCAATGACACTTGTTGACCAGCTATCACTGGTATGCTGGAAGAACCCTGGATACAGCATATATAATTCAATAGGCACAGAAAGGAAATTGTAAATCCTAATTTTGTGTCAATTGGATCCATTTTGATGTTGTCATTAAAACAAAATAAGAACAAAGAATCTACTGAGAAGATTTCTATAAAGCCTATGATATAACTAAATTAACATTTGTATCGAAGTCAACATGCCTTTATATCCAGTACTTTGTGAAATTACTAGAATGCACTCATAAATCTGATCAAAATTGTGGTTATTATCTTACCTGGATGTGGATATTTATTACTTACTGGTATCGACAGCTGTATGAGAAGAGAGTCATTAAAGGGATTGTTGAGTATTGGTCAAACTTAACTTTAGTAACCAAAACCTGCACCATTACGGTACAAACTAATAGTTATAACTCCACCATGCTCGAAAAGTATACACAATTAACACAAACGACAAAGTAAAACCCCTGTTATCATTCAAAAAGAGCCGTTACAACTCAAGAGTCATATTAACTCTAGAGAACGCTAGCGCGAAGCGCTAGCGTTCTAGGTCCTCCTAATACGGGACTGAAAATGAATATTGTTTTTGCACGCTAATTGTGCTTAAAATTATACATATGATACGGTACTTACCACCGATTAATTCTCCAATATGTGATCCAACTATCGGTTGGATTAAAATTATGATTTTTCCCTCCATTCCGCTAAAAATCAGTGATTTATGCGCCTCCTCGACTTCTCTCCGTGTGTTAGCGCGACTCCGAACAGATTTTGAACGAAAGATGATCGCGATGGCCGCCAATGCGACCGGCGAACGGCGCTTGCGATACACATTGTACATGCGCGGTAAGCATAGGAGGACCTAGAACGCTAGCGTTTCGAGCTAGCGTTCTCTAAAAGTGATAGCCGGACGTCAATCACTTTTATATAATATTTTGAAAGCAAATTTCACAACCATGAGAGCATTTGAATGGGAATTATTATTATTTCCCATGTTTTTTAAAATGATCTTTCGCATGGAATTGAAATCAACCAAATCAGTTACAATTAATTTTGGGGGGCACTTCGGAAAATACCAATACTCAACGCTCCCTTTAAGCATTTTAAAAAAAATTTCTAAAAAGTCAAAATGTCCCCTGGCCGGTAGATTATGAATACAATATCTTGAAAATAAAAATGTTAACTATGAGAGCATTTGAAAGGGAAGTACCAATACTCAAGTGTACCTTTAAAAACATGAACTACAGCTTTTATATTCTTTTCCAGAGTGATATCTGAGCTTGTATTTTATTTTTGTCCTTATCTTATCATCACCTTCTTCTCGGTTTTGTCTTTTCTCGCTCTCATCACCTATCACGCCTAGCTTTGAGACAGGCAATAATAGTTATGAAACCCCCCTCAAAAAATCTTCACTGACACCCCCCTCGATTCACTGACACCTCCCCTCAAAAAATCTTTACCGACACCCCCCCTCAAAAAATCTTCCCCGACACCCCCCTCGAAAAATCTTCACCGACACCCCCACCTCGAAAATCTTCACTGACACCCCCTCGAAAAATCTTTACCTACCCCCCCCTCGAAAATTCTTCACCGACATCCCCCTCGAAAAATCTTCACCGACACCCCTCGAAAAAATTCTTCACCCACACCCCCCTTGAAAAATCTTCACCGACACCCCTCCCCTCGAAAATTCTTCACCGACACCCCCCTCGAAAAATCTTCACCGACACCCTCCCTCAAAAAATCTTCACCGACACCCCCCCTTGACAAATCTTCACCGACATCCCCTCGAAAAAATTCTTCACCGACACCCCCCCCTGAAAAATCTTCACCGACACCCCTCCCCTCGAAAAAATCTTCACCGACACCCCCCTCGAAAATTTTGGTCGACGAAATAACCCCCCCCCCCCTTGAACAAATCCTGGGTACGCCACTGTAATGAGCAATTCATCAGCAAGTTGAACCAAAGGGGCATTATTCAGCTTCCAATAGAAAGGGCCATTTCGTTTAGCTTGAGGGGCACCTACAAGGAAAAATTGCAATTTATTTTAAAATTATCAAGCGTGATAGCCGGACGTCAATCACTTTTATTTAATATTTTGAAAGCAAATTTCACAACCATGAGAGCATTTGAATGGGAATTATTATTATTTCCCATGTTTTTTTAAATGATCTTTCACATGGAATTGAAATCAACCAAATCAGTTACAATTAATTTTGGGGGCACTTCGGAAAATACCAATACTCAACGCTCCCTTTAAGCATTTTAAATTTTTTTTCTAAAAAGTCAAAATGTCCCCTGGCCGGTAGATTATGAATACAATATCTTGAAAATAAAAATGTTAACTATGAGAGCATTTGAAAGGGAAGTACCAATACTCAAGTGTACCTTTAAAAACATGAACTACAGCTTTTATATTCTTTTCCAGAGTGATATCTGAGCTTGTATTTTATTTTTGTCCTTATCTTATCATCACCTTCTTCTCGGTTTTGTCTTTTCTCGCTCTCATCACCTATCACGCCTAGCTTTGAGACAGGCAATAATAGTTATGAAACCCCCCTCAAAAAATCTTCACCGACACCCCCCTCGATTCACTGACACTTCCCCTCAAAAAATCTTTACCGACACCCCCCCTCAAAAAATCTTCCCCAACACCCCCCTCGAAAAATCTTCACCGACACCCCCACCTTGAAAATCTTCACTGACACCCCCTCGAAAAATCTTTACCTACCCCCCCTCGAAAATTCTTCACCGACACCCCCCTCGAAAATTCTTCACCGACACCCCCTCGAAAATTCTTCACCGACACCCTCCCTCAAAAAATCTTCACCGACACCCCTCCCCTCGAAAATTCTTCACCGACACCCCCCCTCGAAAATTCTTCACCGACACCCTCCCTCAAAAAATCTTCACCGACACCCCCCCTTGAAAAATCTTCACCGACATCCCCTCGAAAAAATTCTTCACCGACACCCCCCCCCCTGAAAAATCTTCACCGACACCCCTCCCCTCGAAAAAATCTTCACCGACACCCCCCTCGAAAATTTTGGTCGACGAAATAACCCCCCCCCCCCTTGAACAAATCCTGGGTACGCCACTGTAATGAGCAATTCATCAGCAAGTTGAACCAAAGGGGCATTATTCAGCTTCCAATAGAAAGGGCCATTTCGTTTAGCTTGAGGGGCACCTACAAGGAAAAATTGCAATTTATTTTAAAATTATCAAGCGTGGTAATGCTGCCATGCATTCGGATCGGAATTTTGAACTAAGCTAGTTTGTGTGGTTCAGTACGCACAGTACGCAAGGCGTTCGCAAGATGGTGCCGCGCGTCCGATTTACGAATCACAACTACCTAAGAAAAGGCACATTTCTTGTTTATTGCACTGCCACACCCTCTTTTGGCTTGCCCAAAATACAGAAATATAATACATACGAAACAAACTAAAAAATAATAATAATATTTAATTATAAAACGTGTGAGATCAATAATGTATTGTTATTGGAAGCTCTATGAAAAATAACAGCTCAAACAACTAATCATAAACCCCTTACTGATTTTGATGCAGTCTGCCCCTCATGTGAATCCTTTCCTACCCCAACCACCTTTCCACAGTGTGAGCCAATCATATACTCCAATGTCAAATTTATATAGTGATAGCAATCTATGGTTTGAATTATTGTTGGATATATGTGAGATCGATTATTTATTGGTTTTGAAAGCTACATGAGAAAGGTGATAGATCGAAACCAAACCTGAATTATCACTTTTCTTTTCATTCGCTGAACTTATTGTAATGAGAAGAACAACACATTAAACAGAAACTATAACCTATCGTGTCACGCTATCAATCGAAGGACGGTGACTTAAATATTATATATTGTCTAATTAATCTCTCTTTTCATACGGAGACTGACATCGGCTACACGTTCACTTTGTCTGTTACAGAATTTCGTGTTCTTTCGTTACCTAAATACCCAATTCTCTCATTTCCCACCGTCACACCCATTCTCCGTTGGCGGAGTAGACGATTGCATGCTTATCTTCTGCTCAGTGGAGTGATCGAATCATTCACCCCTGAACAAAGTGAATATCCCCATATCAGTCACTCCCCCTCACTCTCCATATACATCATTATATCTCTCCCCTCTCCCTCCCCCATATTTACCCGGGATTTACCTAGCCTACCTGATAGGCGTCTGAGCTTTCTGGCAAGTACTAATCGCGTTATGGAGACGGAAAACCGGTGATCTCGAACCCGATGCGCGGAGCGCAATCGCGCTGCACGCTCAAACTAGGCATATCGCGGTTAGTACACTGCCGGTAGAACCTGCCAGACAGCACGATGCCTATCAGTTAGGCTAGGATTTACCCCGATCCCTCTCTCTTTCCACTCCTCATTTCCGTTCCCCTTTACCGCTCATCCGAAACTACTCCCTATATCTTGAAAGCATGGTTGGTGTAAATACATGTGTATGACCAGGTGAACTAAAAATCAGAATATGATTTCCTTCCGCCATGTCTGTTGTTTAATAAAGTATTATGAAGTACAAAATAAGATAATAAGTTGAAAAAACATTGCAATTTTGAGTAATCTTCTACGAGTTTATGATGTGAACATTTGTTAAATGAAGGAGTGTTTACACGTCTAGTGCATCTTATTAGTTGTATGTGTTATTTTTAAAAAAAAGATGAACACTCTATAATTAAACCTAATTTTGTTTTTCTCTGTGTCTTTTTTTATCTTTTGATGTGCTAGCTTAGATCCATTCCAAATTTATTTTAGATGATTGGGCTAATTAAGCAACACACAGTTGTCATAGTCGCTATGGGTAAGCATTTGTATCAACTAGGTTAACCCTATACAGGGTGGCCCAAACAAAACGGAACGGGGCACTTCCCAAAATACAGCAACACAATTATTATGTCCAACGGATAGGGTGTCCTTTCCAATGAAAAACGATACCAAGAACAGTCATTTTGGTTAAGTAGTGTTTGTTCTAGGGCACTGTGAGTGACATGATGTCAGGTTCCGTTTTTTGTCAATTTCTACCTAGACAGGGCCAGTAAAACCGCACGTATGGCAAGCCGTTTTAACATTTATTCCTATTTCTTGATATCAAGAATTCAATTCTTGATATCAAGAATTCAATTCTTGATATCAAGAATTCGACTTCTTGATATCAAGAATTCATTTCTTGATATCAAGAATTCAATTCTTGATATCAAGAATTACCATTGCTTTACAACCGAAAATCATTTCCTCATATCAAGAATTCATTTCTTGATATCAAGAAATAAATTCTTGATATCAAGAATTCATTTCTTGTTATCAAGAATTCGAATTCTTGATATCAAGAAATAATTTTCTGTTGTTAACCAATGGTAAATCTTGATATCAGGAATTCGAATTCTTGATATCAAGAATTAGAATTCTTGATATCAAGAATTCGATTTCTTGATATCAAGAATTCATTTCTTGATATCAAGAATTTATTTTTTGATATCAAGAATTCGATTTCTTGATATCAAGAAATCAATTCTTGATATCAAGAAATCAATTCTTGATATCAAGAATTCATTTGGATATCGAACGCAAGATTTGAGCAGGAATACAATTTGATTTCGAACGCAAACTTTGAGCCGGAATACAATTTGATTTCGAACGCAAACTTTGAGCAGGAATACAATTTGATTTCGAACGCAAACTTTGAGCAGGAATACATTCTGATTTGGAACGCAAAAGTATTGCACGAATTCATCCTGAACGGTGCGGTGTCTAGTCTAGATTCAGGACGTGCTTTATGAACACACACCATAGAGCTGTATGGGAAAGAGCTCTATGACACACCAAGGAGGTATAGTACCTCCTTGGACACACACACACACGTGTACACACCACGCTATACGACTCTCACTAGAGCCAAAGTAAAGAAAACTGCGAGTATCTGAGCCACTGACCTCTACTAGTGGAGGTCAGTGATCTGAGCCCATATATCGGTAGCCTAACTGATAGGCGTCTGAGCTTTCTGGCAAGTACTAATCGCGTTATGGAGACGGAAAACCGGTGATCTCGAACCCGATGCGCGGAGCGCATCCGCCTATCATCAGTCATTTACTCATCATTATTCATATATGTATGACGTTACCATGAGGTAACAGAGTCGCTTGTACCGACCTCAATTTATGGCCTAAACTGAGGTCTTTAACCCACTCCCTTCATGATTCTGAAATCGCCATAAACTTTGCACTCAGACCAACCAGTTCCCGTAGTCAGAGATAAATTGTGTGAGAGAGAGGGAGAGAGACGTCGAATAGTGCATGGCGCACTGTTCTGTGTGAGATTGTGTTCTGTGTGACTGTGTGTGACTGCCCGGCCTGGCCACTGCATGCACTGCATGCACTACAGAGTTCATATGACGTTACAACCTCATCGCTCATTGGCCTATTTCTTCTTCTTCTTCTTGTATAGTCTGCCTCCTTCAACTTGAAGATTCTTGCAAACTTTGTGTGTGTGTGTGTGTGTATACGCGACGTGCATAGTTCATATTCTTACTTGCAAGTCCAAACTCATTTATAAACAAAAACAAATAAAATAAATAAAACAAAATTAACGTATATACAAGTTCAGAAAGGACTGTATTCAGGACAATCTTAGCCACGACTTTCCAGCAGATGGCGACGGAAGGCATCTGTAGACGGGGCAGAGGCGAAACTCTCGGGTAGAGTGTTCCATGCTCTCACAGTCCTCGGGAAGAATGATTGTTTGTGGTCCTCGAGACGAGAGTAAGGGACTTGGTATCCTCCTGAGTGGACACGAGTAGATCCGATTACCGGTGTGATGTAGGTTTGGGTCGGGAAGGGAACTACATTGTTGTGTAGTTTGTACATCATGGTCAGCCTCATGTCTTCCCTTCTTTGTTGTAGGGTAGGCCATTCGAGCTCCCTCAGCATGTTGTCTACACTTGACGTGTAATGATAACGGTTCAATACGAAACGTGCTGCTCTCCTCTGAACCATCTCCAATTGGTGTACACTCTTGGCGCTAGTCGGATCCCAAACTGTAGCGCTGTACTCCACCAGTGGACGCACTAGAGCCTTATATGCAGTCGCCTTTAGGGTTGGATGGTTGATTCTAAGATTCCGTCGCAGAAAGGCCAGCGTGTTGTTTGCTTTGTGGCATACATTGTTGATATGTTCATTCCACTTTAAGTCTGGTGTAATGGTGACTCCAAGGTACTTGGTAGAGTTGACCGTTTCTAGGGGGGTGCCGTTGAGATAGTAGGGATGTACTATGTTGTTCCTCTTCCTTGAAACAGTGATTACATGGCACTTCTTTGTGTTAAGCTCCATCATCCATGAATCAGACCACTCCCCCAATTCGATTGAGATCCCCTTGTAGTTGATTGGCTTGTTGGTCATTCTCGATAGTAAGGTATGTGATGGCGTCATCGGCGAAGAGGCGTACTGGGGAGGAGAGCTTGTCAGGCAAGTCATTTATGTAATACAGGAACAGACATGGGTCAAGAACCGATCCCTGTGGTACTCCTGACTCCACATTCACTGCAGTTGACTGTAGACCATCTAGAACCACTCTCTGGCTCCGGTTATGAAGGAAGCTGGCGATCCATTGGAGGTTTTTGCCTCTCACGCCGTAGAAGTTTGCCTCTCACGCCGTAGAAGTATTTTGGTCCATGTCACATAAATATTCATGAAATAGCTTTGCAGGGGGTTCGTAGAAATCGTACGAAGAATCAATGTAAATCAAGGCAAATAAAGAAAATAAAAACTTTTCACGTTCATGACTGACGTTAGGCTTCGCGCTGCACGCTCAAACTAGGCATATCGCGGTTAGTACACTGCCGGTAGAACCTGCCAGACAGCACGATGCCTATCAGGTAGGCTAATATATCGGCCACGTGCGTTTATTTCGTGATATGCTGCCAATAAACGTGCACAAACCTGTTGTAATGATTCTCCCTTGTGCAATAAATATGTCCATGTGTTTTTCTGAATGATCAATTGTAAAATATTACTTGTATTTTAGTTGAAATAGTAACGTCAGATATGATATTTTTAAAGCAAAATAACTTCTAAAAAGACTTACAAAATACGCATTGTAAATGCACGATTTGGCAACATATCAAAAATTCATTAGTTCCGCATGAATTCATGATATGTTACCAATTTGTTATGTTTACAATGCGTGTTTTGTGAGTCCATTTAGATGTCTTTTTGCTAAAAATGATCAAATCTGACAGTATTATGTTAACTGACGTGATCAATATCATTTTGAAATGAATTGCGCAGTAAAAATGTGAAAATATCATTACACACGTGGTAATCTTTGCTACAGCTTTGCGCATTGTATATTGGCAACATATCACGAAATGATTTCTTGATATGTTGCCGTTTTACGTTTTTCAAAGACGCGTTTTTGTATGTTTTTTTTTTACAAGTAATTAAACTAGAAAGAATCACATCCAACATTATCAATGGAACATTAATCAATGGTCTAAATAAACATATGATTGAACAGTATGAAATTAAAATCTTATACAAGGAAAATCACCGAGACAGTCAATGCACTGCAAGCTGGCAACATGCATTCTTGCATTAGTTGAATTCTCGCGATACATTGACTTTCGACACCGCACCGCTCAGGCAGGATGAATTCGTGCTCAACTTTTGCGTTCGAAATCAAATCACAATGAATTTGTGCACAACTTTCGAGCACGAAATCAGAGTGGATTTCTGCATTACTTTTGCGCTCGAAATCAATTGTGAATTTTTGCATTACTTTTGCGCTCGATATCAAAATAATTATTGCAATAGTCTTGCGTTCGAAATACGAATTGAATTCTTGATATCAAGAATTGAATTCTTGATATCAAGAAATGAATTCTTGATATCAAGAATTGATTTCTTGATATCAAGAAATCAATTTTTGATATCAAGAAATGATTTTCTGTTGTAAAGCAATGGTAATTCTTGATATCAAGAATTGAATTCTTGATATCAAGAAATGAATTCTTGATATCAAGAAAATCAAGAAATAGGAATAAATGTTAAAACGGCTTGCCATACGCACGCACCGCCTTTCATCACAGCGCGGCATTGACAGTGTGCACTCAGCCGTGTTCCGAGATAATGGGCATGGTATTACGGGCAGTGAGTGCGGTTTTTCTGGCCCTGACTAGGTAAAAATTGACAAAAATTGGCACCTGACATGGTCCCACTCATAGCGTCCTAAACAAAAACTACACGTCCAAAACTACTGTACTTGGTATCGTTTTTCATTGGAAAAGACACCCTACTGATGGACATAAATAGTTTGGTACTATATTTTGGGAAGTGCCCCGTTCCGTTTTTTTGGGCCACCCTGTATAGTCAGCAACTAAACGGATTTCTTGTTGCATACTTAGTCTAAATCATGTTTCATATTAAGTCTACAATGATCTAAATTGACTTATAATAAAATCATGCTAGTATGGTTTTATGAATATGAGCCTTGATGTAATAAGGTGCTTTTTATTAGATGAATAAATATGTACTTTCTTAAAGGTCACCTATGATTAAGGTAATGGATATTTTGAATACATGATATGAACACCCTAGTTACAAATTATGTTTTTATTATTAATGTCCCATGAAATACAAAGGAATGGTTTGAATAGGGGAATGAGTATATTTTACAAGTTGTATGTAAAATAAAAAGAGCACTCCTTTTGAATCTAGCTTATTGTGTTTGTTGTGTGTGTTTTGTTTTTGTTTTGGGGGAGTTTAAAGGGAAGCAGAACGCTGGAATATTTGCTTACTGTTACTGATAAGTGCATAATTCCTGTCACGTCTAGTCGTTTGATTTTTATTGGGTATCACTAATAATGTAAATAAATCAACGTTTTTGAAACCACTATCAACTGGTTTGACTGACCGCTGGAAGCTGCCATGTTTTCCACCCTTATCGCATGAAACGTCATCTGAGCGCAACTAAGCGTGCACTAACAAAAGCAGGGATGTAACCGCTGTTGTTGAATCTGCTGTTATGTAACAAGCTTTTATTAGTGCAAATCAAATGACGTTTCATGAGGTACCATTTGAAAACATATAAGTCTCCACTGTTCAGTCAAAACAGATGATAGTGGTTTCGAAAACATTGATTGTGTTTCCAGTATTTGTGATACCCAAAAGGGAACATGACTAAAACTTTGTGACAGGAATTATGAACTTATCAGTAACAAGGGAAAATGCCGGCGTTTGGCTCTCCTTTAAAGGGGATCACCAGGCAAAGGGCAACACATTATTATATGTTTTGGTACCTTTTTGTGATATCAAATAGATACCCAACATTTTGCAAAGGGTTGTGTAATTCATAAACAAAGCAATTAATTTCCACCACTTACGGAACCACTGCTATTTCCTGGTTCCATACGGGCCAAGCATTTGCGAGTGCGCCAATGTTTTCACGCGTACGTCAATAGATTCCCGGATGATTCATTCGCTCTGCATAGTGCGCTCTGGCTCTGCACGCATATAGTCTACGCAATTCAGACCGCATGAACGCATGGTTGAGAATGGTGATGCGTTTTCCAATTATATATTTTTTTCTGAAAACATATTTTTGTGAACTTGTTGCAGGAATGGAATACTAAAGATGGTACCTTTCTATAATAAGAATATTCTTTTTGGGTGGTGGTACCCTTTAATGAACATGTAATCACAAAACTAGTGTTGAGAGTTTTGTATGTATGCATGTTTATGGGATGTTTAAGGGATGTGTTAATGTGTAAATGTACATGCATCAAATTATGACACGAGTAGTTTGTACACATAAAATAACTTGTAAGTGCAAGTTTGTACCTAAATATGAGTAATTTTAGGGTGATATCAGGCAAAACAAAAAACACATGGAAATTCACTATTTTTTATGTGCAGCACAATCTGTACTATACTTTTAATTCAATAGTATATCAAACTTGTCATATATGTAGGTTGACATTACATCAGTAGGCTTTTAATGTATATGTAATTATGATGATGAAATAAACTACAACACTGCAATGGTGTATTATATTATCATAAATGATCAATATAAATCTATCTTAACCGTTCATAAGAGTACAAGTATACTGTATATGCATATAAGTCTTATTGTATACAACGTTTACACATTACGGCCAGACGGCTAAAAGTCTAGTATAGTTTACAGTATATCAACAACAACAAATTGTACACAAATACATACAATTATGATATATAACCAATTGGATATAACAAAAGAGACATATCATGAGAGTACATGTGCTTGTCATGAAATATTTAGAGGAACTAATTAAAGATTACGTTTTATTACATTTAATTTAATCTAGCAATTAGTTATATTATGGAGAGTATCCATCTTCAAATTGATTTATTTTATATTTATAGCGTATCAGTGCAAGTATATATATTATATAATGTCTATTTATAGCGTATCAGTGCAAGTATATATATTATATAGTTTATATTTTAGTTTCAGTTTCTTTTCTTTTTCGAACAATATTTCCAATTGAAAAAAACTAGAAGAGTTGACATGCGTGAAGATATATATTTTTACATTTTGCAAAAATTATAATACACAGTATGGACAATTTAACGACGAGATACATAACAGTTACAAATTTAAAAAGAAACATGTCATTCGAGTACTTACCAAATATTGAGAGGACCCAAGGCGTTAAAAGAGAGTTTAATAGAACATCTTAAATGTCTAGTCATTAATTTTGAGGAGTGTCTGTCTTCAAGTGATTATTTTCTATGTATTGCACATCACTGCAATTACATAAGTTCCGATTTTCAGTTTCATTTTTGCATTTATAACCAGAACGTCAATGACGTAGCGCTCATCCGGCATCTCGCAACATCAAATATCGCAAATTTCATGTGGTACACTTTTCAACTGGTCAAAAAATAAAAATGTGATGCCCTGGAAGGGACATAAAAATGTATTTAAAAAAAATTACAGTGAAAAAAATATAAATTTGACGCCCCAGAAGGGACATGGGGAAAAAAAAAAATAAATAAAAAAATAAATAAATTTAAAAATTTAAAAAAAAATAAATAAATAATAAATAAATAAATAAATAAATAAATAAATAAATAAATAATAAAAATAAATAAATAAATAAATAAATAAATAAATAAATAAATAAATAAATAATTAAACAAGTACCATAATTAATTAATAGAGAAAAATTTCAAAATTCTGTGTAGAAGTTTAGTGTACCAAAGTTAGCTCTACCAGATAAAGCAAACCAAATCAAAATCGGTCGAGAAATGAAGGAGAAGAAGCATTTTTTGTGATTTTTGGAATAAATTTGCATAAATTACCATAATTAATTAATGGAGAAAAATTTCAAAATTCTGTGTAGAAGTTTAGTGTACCAAAGTTAGCTCTACCAGATAAAGCAAACCAAATCAAAATCGGTCAAGAAATGAAGGAGAAGAAGCATTTTTTGTGATTTCGAATAAATTTGCATAAATTAGCATATATAATGAATTTCACGATTCTGTGTAGAAGTTTTAAATCCCCCTCCTAGCCCTATCTTATGAAACAATCAGAATCAAAATCGGTTGAAAAATAACGAAGAAGAAGCATTTTGAAAACTGTGGACGGACGGACGGAAGGACGGACGGACGGACGACGGACGCCACGCCATGGCATAAGCTCATCGGGCCCTTCGGGCCGGATGAGCTAAAAATGTATATCATTTGTACAAAACAATGATCACACTTGTAAACCTGAGGTAATATAATAAGCATTTCTGTAAAAATCTTTGTCTTCTAAAAGTGCAATTAACAAAAAGAGACATTATGACTAAAACGGGAAGATGAAAGTTGCGAGGGAACATGATTTCTGGATGAAAGATGGGTACAGAGAGAGGGGGAGGGGGAATGAGGAGAGATACATACTGTATATAAAGAGAGGGAAACGTGCTTTGAGACAGGGGCAAAAGGGGGGGGGGAGGAAAGAGGGAGAGAGGGAGAGATGTGATCTAGCACAATATATCAATTGATTATTAATCTAATACATATACCGTAATACAAGATTATATACAGTTGATAAACATACATTTTTATTTTTAATTGTCACATACATGTACTACATGTACTTACACATGGTGCTTATATACATGTATTAGTCGGGCTATGAACTTAATGAACGCCCCTCGTAATCTTAAAGGCTGCTCCATTAAAAAAAAATACCACTATGATTATTGCAACCAGATTGTATTGATTCACATGATATTTCAATTGAAATATATTGCCTGACAAAAATCTACCATCTTCAGTATATCTAAACAAATCATTAATACTGCCCTTTTCGTACCAAGACCTATAAAAGACACACACGTTATTCACCTGAATGTAATTATTGCACCATAGAGGCTGACAAGAAATATTGCGATAACCCTTTAATCAGGGTGTGCATTCTGAAAACGATTTTAGATTAAACTTTATTGTATATACGTCATATCTACGTCACTAAAATATTCAACTGTACTTACGGAATAGCGATTTGCTAAAATATATGTTTGTGACGTAGATATGACGTAGATACAATACATTCGTTTTCAGAATACACCCCCTGGCTTTACATCCCTGACCATGTGAAAGGATGCAACATTGCATACACAGCATTAGTTAACCCATGAACGTATTGAACGCCCCTCGTAATCTTAAAGGCTGCTCCATTTAACAAAAAAATACTACTATGGTTATTGCAAACAGATTTTTATTGCTTCACATAGTCCAAATTATTGCAAAAAATATTAAAATTTTAATTTATTGCGTGACATAAGTGTACCGTCTTCATATAACAAATCATTAATACAAATATTGCCCTTTTCGTACCAAGACCTATACAAGACACACACGTTATTCACCTGCATGTAATTATTGTACCATAGAGGCTGACAAGAAATATTGCGTTAACTCTTAGACTGTAAAAATACACGGTAAGCCAAAAACACATTTTTCCAAAGCAGGTAAGTTCGAGCGGAAATTCTAGCATAGTAGTTTACAGTATATCAACAACAACAATTGTACTCAAATACATACAATTATGATATATAACAAATTGGATATTTAAAAAAAAGGATACATTTGCGTGCTTGCCATCAAATATTTAAAGGAATTAATACAAGATTAAATTTGAATGCATTTAATTTAATCTAGTGATTAATTTTTATTTATAGTGTATTAGTGCAATTATATATATTATATAGTTTCAATTTTAGTTTCAAGTTATTTTCATTTTCAACAATATTTCCAATTGTACATAAGAAGTAGAGTTGACATGCGTGAGAATATGTATTTTTACATTTTGCAAAAATAATGATACACAGAATGCAAAATTAAATGTCGAGATGCATAACAATTACCAATTTAAAAAGAAACGTATCATTATAGTAGGCCTACTTACCAAAATATTGAGAGGACCTAAAGCGTATTACTTAAAGAGACATTAATAAAACAAATGATTGGACATCGTGAATGTCTCGTCATTAATTGCGAGGAGTGTCTATCTTCGAGTGATTTTTTTTCTTTATAGTATATCTCTTCAATTACATGAATATATAGTTTCGGTTTTCAGTTTCATTTTTTTTTCCATTTCCAAAAAATCTACATAATTTGTACAAAACAATGATCACACGTGTAAACATACTGTAATATAATTCATATTTTTGTCAAAATCTTTGTCTCATAAAATTGCATTTTTACCTAGAGAGACAACATGACTAAAACGGGCAGATGAAAGTTGTGAGGGAACATGATTTCTGGATGAAAGATGGGTACAGAGAGAGGGGGAGGAGGAATGAGGAGAGATGTTTAAAGATGGAGACGACTACTTGACACAGAAAGGGGCAAAGTGAGAGAAGGGGAGGGAGAGAGATGTGATCTAAGTCTAACACAATGTCTAGTTGATAAACGTACATTTTTCTTTTTAAATTTTCACATACTAGAAGTTCTACAAGTGGTACTTATATATTGATCAAGTAACTGTCTGAACCATGCAAACTCACTTGCAAATCCAGTGGTTCTATCATGTCTCACTGTGTTCCTCTTATTAGACACTTTTTAGAATATAGGACAAGGAATCGTATTGATTTGCTGCTTCTCATTATTGCTATCATTCAAAACAATGTCGAAAGCCTTGAATAAACAACAATACCGAATTGTGTTTTCTCGTTTTTACATTATTACTTCAATATTTCATTGACAATGTTTATAAGCACATTAATTTATGAGGAAGATGACTGATCATATAATTTCTTGTCACGTTGTATATGTATATGACCACTATCAGAGAACTATAATTATTCTTCAAAAGCATTACAACTTAATGATATTATACTGATAAAAACTATAGATTTGTATATAAAGCAACATTCCGAAGATTGGGAAAGGCAATAATTCTTATAGTGCTCCTAGTTGGTTTAAGCCCAAAGCACACAGAGCCGACTGGACCCGATCCGACTGGATCAGATGGATCGGCTCAGTGAGTGATGATTTCCTAATTTGCCAGTCGGGAGGTAGTTGGGGCCGATTCAATATGTTGAATCGGCCCCAACTAATCAGGTCTGACTCTAGTCTGTCTCATCTCTATTAACTCGCTCTGGTCTGACTGCAAACCAGTCGGATCGAGTCGAGTCGTGTTGATTCTGCTCTGGCCGAGGGTGCACTGGGCTTTAGTTGATTTCTGCGTAGATATCTGCAGCGGCTCCACAGCCCTTGTCATCCTTCCCCTCATCCGCATTCATGGACTCATATGCTTCCAGAGAAGAAGTCATGTGATCATCATTCTGGCCTTCTGACGTCGTTGGCATCGTCTTCGCGATCATCTGAGATCGTCGCGAATTCTTGTCGGATTCGTCTATATCTGCATAGATGTTGGAGTCGTCTGTATAACCCTTGGTCTTGCTTCCATCCTCCTCCTCGTCAAAAGTCATAGACTCTTGATGTAACTCGGGACGCGTAGGCCTATGGTAGTCATGCTCATTCTGTGTCTCTGGTGTCATCTTTTGAGATCGACAAGACTTGGGAGACGATCTTTCGACGCAGAAGTAAAAGCTGTCTTCGGGCTGCAATGCTTGCAGGGTGAGATCATCGCTGGACGTTGTTGATTGGGATGCTTGAGCTTCACCACCATATCCACCACCTTGTGAACGGCAAACGCTGCTTGCTTCTGAGATTGGTCTGCTGGTATTATCCTTTTGCTCCTCCCGAATACATCCCTTTGCATCTGAAGCAAGGTTTTTCAAAGAAATAGTTTGAATATTGTTTAAGTTAGCACTAGTGTAACACACATTTCTTGGCCAGAGCAAAACGTTAAAAAGTGACTTCCCATTATACAAGGTGTATACCCAAACGACCATGAAGCACATAGCTACTGCGAAGCAAAGACCCGTGACTATGATTCCGACTATGTACGAATCCGTACCATCAAGAGCAGTGCCATCAGTAGTTGTTCTCGACTCAGAGGAGCTAGATGAATCAGTTGAAGTGTGATATTGTCCTCTAATTTCAGCATAACCGATTGACTTCACGCTAGACATATTGCTGCTGGATGAGTTAACCCGACATTCGACCACCCTACCGATGTCATTGTCATTGATGTCTTCCAGCAACAACGACTTCCCACCATCTCGGGTCCATGATCGGGTCTGGATGTCAACTGCTCCAGAGCGTGGATCCAGGAGCCTCCATTTAATATTTGGTTCATCACTTGATGATGCGACGTCGCACTCGATCACGATCCCCTTCTGTCTCTGAGCAATACGAATGTCGACCAGGGATGGGAAAGAACAGTTCCGAGTTTCCAGTTGGATATTTGAAAATGATAATTGACAAGAAATATTGCAGTCCTTTAGGGTCTGGAGATCGGCACGTTTCCCTATCATGGTGTCATTTGTTGACATTGGGCTTCCACAATCATAAATTTCCAGTCGTGAGTGGATGTCTACAGAAACTTCTGATTCACAAAGCAGTTCAATCTTTGTTAAGTCGTATTTTTCTGATTCCATCACAGGTTCAATAATGCATTGTGGCGGATGGATATTTCTTGGGTCGATTGTAATCAAGTTGTAAGTTTCTAACACTTCGTTTTCCGATTTGCATCTATGTTCTCGCCGTGCGGTTTTATCACTGACACTAATCACTAATACAGATGAACTAACATTTGCTGTAGCAGAATAGTCATCATAATATGCAGAAAGAACTTTACATTCTTCAGCGGTACGTTTGCAACTTGTTATCGTCGACTCAATTCCTTCCTCTAGATAGGTCCAATTCACGCCAACAGAACTGGTTGGCAGATGACACTTCAGTGGTACTTGTTGACCAGCTATCACTGGGATGTTGGAAGAACCATGGACACAAAATATATAATTTAATAGGCAAAGAATTGTTATAGAAATAGCATATTCTACTTTTGTATCAGCTGAATCCATTTTTACCGTTAATGGTGAAGTTCATTACAACAACACAACAAACACAAAGGATCTACCTAATTTATTTCTGTAACCCATGTCTTGACAGAGTCTTAACTAAACTAACATTTGTATCGCGGGTATACATGCCTTTATACCCACTTCTATGTGAAAGTAAGTTACACTTGTATCGATAGCTGAATGAGAATAGATTGATTAGTACCGGGAACTCATAGTTATTTTACTTTCATATATATCATTTCACGCTTAAAGGGACGCGTGGTTTGCGGTTGCACCATGTGAGAAGGGAGGATTGATGAGTCCTGAAAAGGACTGATTGTATTCTTTCTAGGATAGTCCTAAAAAGGACTGTGGTAGTCCTAGAAAGGACTGTTGGTAGTCCTAGAAAGGACTGTTGGTAGTCCTAGAAAGGACTGTTGGTGTAGTCCTGAAAAGGACTGTTGGTATTCTTTCTAGGAGAGTCCTAAAAAGGACTGTTGGTAGTCCTTGAATTAAGAAAGGACTGTTGGGATAGGCCTGAAAAGGACTGTTGGTATTCTTTCTGGGAGAGTCCTAAAAAGGACCGTTGGTAGTCCTAGAAAGGACTGTTGGGATAGTCCTGAAAAGGACTTGGTATTCTTTCTAGGAGAGTCCTAAAAAGGACTGTTGGTAGTCCTAGAAAAGACTGTTGGTAGTCCTAGAAAGGACTGTTGGGATAGTCCTGGAAAGGACTGTTGGTATTACGAAGAGAGGGTGGATGGTAGGAGGGGCTCGACGTTTCGAATAGGTTGACTTTCCGTCGTCAGGAGAGATTTAGTAACATTGTCCAAATCCTCAAAATTGACTTGGAACTCTAGCGGTTCTCTCATACATTGTTATATTCATATTAACAATAAAAGCACGGGACATGTTTCGGTTTTCAAATTTCCATTCCGTTCAAAAGACATCTACGATTGAAGTGTTCAGATGTTCTACGGGATATCAGATCACACCAATACACATCTTATTAATCACTCATCATTTGTTGCACTTGTGAACAAAATTATATTCCTTTAAACAAACGAAGAGGAGGAGCTTCACTGGACATCAATACCTTCCTGTTACTGAGGGATATCTAGTTGTGCATTTTTCGTCCTACTCCACGTCTTATTATCACCCTTCTTCCCGTGTTACACCCCTTGCTTTTACCCATCATGCCTTTTCTTGGAATAGGCGATACCATTTGTGGAAGAGATGACTGTGAACACAGTCTGATGTTCTTTTAAGGTTGGTCCAGATGGTGTTTCCGCCTCTTGCTCGACAGTTCTCTCTCTTGTTCATGATCCCCAACGGCGTCTGTCTAATTTAGGTTAGGAACTGTCTGATTATAGCACCATGATCACAGGGACAGTATTGCATTGTGGCGGATGGATATTTCTTGGGTCGATGATAATCAAGTTGTAAGTTTCTAACACTGCGTTTTCCGATGTACATCTATGTTCTCGCTGTGCGGTAACGTCACTGACACTGATCACTGATACAGATACATTTGTATTTCCTGTAGCACAATAGTCTTCAGAATATGAGGAAATGACGGTACACAATTCTGTGTTCCGTTTGCAACTTGCTATTGTCGAATCAATTCCCTCCTCTAGATAGGTCCAAGTCACGCAACTGTTTTGAAGATGGCACGTCAATGGCCTGTGTTGACCAGCTATCACTGGTATGTAAGAAGGACCCTGGACACAACATATATAATTCAACAAGCACATAATGATAATACACATTGCAAATTTTACTTTTGTGTCAGCTGAATCAATTTTAACTGTTAATGATGAAGTACATTACAACAACATAACAAACGCGAAGGCTCTACCTACCTACCTACCTACCTATATAATGCCTGTCTTGATATGAGTCTAAATCTAAACTAACATTTTATCACGGGTGTACATGCCTTCAGCACTCATAAATCTGAAAAAAACATGGTTTATTAGTATGTTACCTGGATGCGGATTTACATTTCTCACTGGTATCGATAGCTGTATAAGAAGAGAGTAATTAATACAAGGAACTATATATGTGCTTGTATTTTATTTTCGTCCTTATCTTACCATCACCTTCTTCTCGGTTTTGTCTTTTCTCGCTCTAACCCATCACGCCTAGCTTTGGGACAGGCAATAATAGTTATGAAAGAGATGGCTGTTATTGGTAGCTATAGGATGGTGTCACCCTTCTGTTAAAGTATGGTTCTCTCTGGATCATTATATTAAATCGTGTCTGCTTAAAGGGATAGTTGAGGTTTGGTATATAGAGTACAGTTTGAATTTCAAACTAATAGTTATAACTCCACCATGCTCGAAAGGAGTACTAAATTACAAACGACTAAGTAAAAAGCCTGCCATCATTTAAAAAAAGAGCCTTTTCAAATCAACAGGGTGCTCAACCATTTTTAATTAAAACAATTGTGCATTAGAGGTTTTGTTAAAATAATGATTAAATAGAGAGATCATCAACAACTATTTAAAAACAGCTTTGTCATTTTTTTTTAAAGGGTAAGCATTTTTTTTTCAACGGCGGGTTCAAAATTATTGAATTATTGTGGGGCCCCACAATAATTACAAATGGTTATATTTATGGATATTTTAGCGGTCTCGAAACCGATTTTGATCAAACAAAGTTTATTCTGTCATTAAAATTGTATGCTCTTTGAATGTTTACACTCAGTTTTGCATTACCTCACAATCAAAAATTATTTCGTGCAGCGCCCTCTAGGCTATACCAAAACTGACCTATCTCTTTAATTAAGCTTAATAACTGGTTGACTTGCATTTGTCACATAGTAGGAATATATTATAGGCTAAAGCAAAATTTACTGAGGTGAGGGAAGGAAAGTCTCCTTGTGACATCAGGTATTCATTGATTGAAGCAAAGCGGGCGTGGTTTAACAATTGTGAAGTTGTGACTTTCCATTTGACTTTGATATGACCAATTAACCACTTGTTTGCCAAGTGAATACAACATAATTATGCTTGATTATCCTGTCTATGTCATTATCACCAATATCTTCCAAAAACAACGACCTCCCACATCTGGTATCCACGATCGGGTCAGGTCTAAATGTCGATCTCACTAGAACCCGGATCATGAAGCCTCCAAACAATAGCAACGTTATTTTTGGGTTTTCAGCTATTTCTAAACCGATTTTGATGAAACAAGCTAAAATTTGTTTAGGAAATTATGTTATTTTGTATTTACTATACACCTAGTAATTCAGTACCTTGCAAACATAATATTAGTTCTGGCAGCGCCCTCTCGATCAGAGTTTGCGCCAAATTCAGAAAGAGCATTTTTATTCATAAGATCTTCCCGCCTGATAGACACCACAATAGCAATTCACCACCAAGATGAACCATATTTAGGGCAAAGTAACATTATTCAGTTTCCAATAGAAAGTGCCATTTCCTTTAGCTTGAGGGGCACTTTCAATAAAATTGCACTGTGGATAGTCATTTTGAACTATAAGCTAGTTTGTGCGCGCTGCATAACACGAAGTGTGGTTTACTTATGCACAGTACGCAAGGCGTTCGCAAGATGGCGCCGCGAGTCCAATTTACGAATCACAACTACCCAAGAAAAGGCACCTTTCTTGTCTATTGTCTCTTTTGGCTAGCCCAAAATACAGAAATATAATACATACGAAAACAAAATATATATATATAATTATGAAACGTTTGAGATCAATAATGTATTGTTATTGGAAGCTCTATAAAAAATAACAGCTCAAACAACTAATTATAAACCCCTAACTGATTTTGATGCAGTCTGCCCTTCATGTGAATCCTTTCCCACCCCAACCTCCTTTCCACAGTGTGAGCCAATCATAGATACTCCAATGTCAAATTTATATTATAGTGATAGCAATCTATCAATTTAAACATGGTTTGAATTATTGTTGGATATATGTGAGATCGATTATTTATTGGTTCTTCAGGCTACATGAGAAAATTGATGGATCGAAACCAAACCTGAATTGTCACTATTCTTTTCATTCCCTGCACTAATTATAATGAGAAGAGCAACACATTCAACATAAACTGTATAATATCGTGTCACGCTATATCAATCAAAGGACGGTGACTTAAATATTATATATTGTCTAATTAATCTCTCTTTTCATACGGAGACTGACATCGGCTACACGTTCACTTTGTCTGTTACTGAATTTCATGTTCTTTCGTTAGTTACCTAAAAACCCAATTCTCTCATCTCCTACCGTCATACCCATTCTCCGTTGGCTGGCGATTTATCCTGCTCACTAAAAATCAAAATATGATTCCCTTCCGCCATGTCCGTTGTTTGATAAAGTTTTATGACGTAAACAAATAAGATTATAAGTTAAAAACCATATTGCACTTTTTAGTAATTTTCTACTAGTTTATGATGTGAACATTTGTTGAATGCAGGAGTGTTTTCACTACTAGTGCATCTTATTAGTTGTATGTATTATTTTTGTTTAATGTGAACACTCTCTAACCTAATTTTGTTTTTCTGTTTGTCTTTTTATCTTTTGATGTGCTAGCTTAGTTTCATTCCAAATCTATTTTAGATGATCGGGCTAATTAAGCAACACAAAGTTTTCATAGTCGCTATGGGTAAGCATTTGTATCAACTAAGTTAACCCTATATATAGTCAGCAACTAAACGGATTTCTTGTTGCATACTTAGTGGATAAGTGACGCAAGGGAGTCTGCATAAGGAAATTTGTCCCGCTTTTAAGTGGAGATATGTTTAGCCGTTAAGCTAATTTTTATTCGACCTGTAAATCAAACAGAAAGAACCAGAGAAAGGAATAAGTACATTATCCACAATCTGGTTTACATTTGTATCTGAAACTTCACAATTCAGAATAACCTTTCAATATGTACCAGATACTACTGCACCTTTAACTATTAATAAACCACTCCTTTAAATTCAGCTCATGAAAGGATAAATATAACACTTACTTAAGTTTATATTCTTTAAGCTTCACCATTTTTTGTCCCACCTTTCAAAAGTCTTAATATTTTATGACAACCAAATTCTTTTGTTGCATAAGTGTATAATTCCAAGTAAATCAAATCTATGAATTACGTGCTTAATTCAGAGTAAATCAAATTGATGAATTACTATCTTATCACTTCACGAACGAGTTTTTCTCAAGTCTCAACTTGTCCTTATAAATCCTGTATCAAATCTGATCCTATAAATATAACGTAAGAAAACTCAGGCAGTCATTCTATGAGCTCGGCATAATTAAATTTAACAAGTGATTCCACAATTTCCACTGACTGATTCGGTTTTTAGTAATACAAATTTAAATATCTAATTTGCATGTAAATCAAACACTTTGCATATCTTAATTTGAATATGCCCAAATATAAACCACATCTACTCTTTCAGGCATCAACACTTGTCTTTGATGCTCATGTTTACTTTTATATTTTATAGAATCACTCTTGCGTAGGATAAACTTGTGTATGTTTGTCTAGAGTGACATTCAATTACCCTTGATCGACTAACATGTCTAGAAACTCATTTATCTTTGACCTCATTAACCAATAAAACCTTCAAATTGTAAATGTAATACCTTTAGTCTCACATTTGTCTTTATTTTGACTCTTAATTGATCATACACCACAGCTGCCAAGTTCATCAATTCAGTAACAAAGATTTGTCTAACCGAATATCTCATGAATCCGACAATCTTTTACCAGGAAAACACAATTTGTGTTTTTCCACAATCCAAATCATTTTCCAGAAAACCAGACTAAATATAAAACTGGTTGCCTTCCATAAGCAACCCTCACGTTTTAGAATTTCCAATTGTATTCACTTCTGTAAAATACAACTTATAACTGTTCATGGTACACTTGGCAACTCTGTTCACATAAGTCATAGCACTCAAATTGGCACATCTTTTAACTATGTCAATTAATTCATGATTTCATATAAATCCTTTTAAATTAGTGCCATAATTTGATTTATGAATATGACAGCACATTTATCAAATTAACTAAATAACTGATACATTAAATTCATCACTCAAACATCCGTACTTCTAAACACAGCATGAAATAATATAATGTGTGCGCAGCCATTTTGGATACGCTACTAAGTTCAACTGAGTTCATTCATAGTCCATTTTTGAGCACTAATGTTCTTGCTCAATTCTGCGGCATATCAGACAAATTTATAACATTTATTTCTTTAAACTTACTTCTGTGGCGGGACAAACTACCATCCTTCCAAATGCAAATAAACGTCAGTAAACAGGCGAGTTAGCGAGTCCTGCTTAAACTTTCTGAGCTGCCGTACATCACCTCCGTTGCGGCGTGTGTCGAAAGTGCTAACTGATTTATATTTCGCGTTCAACGTTCACGTGCATGCATTCGGAGCAAAGGTCACGTACGGTACGGTGTCTCTAAAATGTCTAATCTATGGTGTCTCTGAACATGCAAACTAAAAATAATTCGCTCCGCGAAACATCCTCCCCGCCCAATGAGGGAATCTTTACCTCATTATTATCCTAAACCGAAATTATTTCACCAAATTATTAAATTGTGCCACAGAAGCTTATTAAATTAACCCTCGTATCCTTCTGCTGGATAAATCACCGCGATTTTCGTAACTGGACGGCGGTATTCAGCAGTAGGTGTTTTCACTTTTACATTACGCACTTTACCGTCCGGTCCAGGGTACACCTGGATTACGCGAGCAATCGTCCATTTCCCACGTACAGCGTTAGCGTCAGCCATCATAGCGACATCGTCCACCCGAACATTACGCCGATCAACGTTCCATTTTCGCCTCGGTGCTAGTAACGGAAGAACGTCCCTGGTCCAACGCTTCCAGAAGGAGTCGACGATTCCCTGGACGAGCTCGACGCGATGCCTCGGATTTCTTGTTTCGCTGAACGGACCTTGCGCAACATCACTCGAGGCACGTCCTAACAGCATGTCATTAGGGCTCAGGTAGTTCCCGTCATCCGGATCTGTCGGAATCCTGCCAATCGGCCTTTGGTTCACTAGATTGGCAGTTTCTAGCAGGCACGTGTACAGTTCAAACGGTGTTAGAATTTGCTCTCCGATGGCCTTCTTTAGAGCAAATTTGCAGCTTTTCACCAATGACTTAGCGCAGCCGTTCTGATGTGGCGCACCAGGTGTGATTAATGTCCATTCTGTGCCCTTTTCTGCACAGAATTCTCTCAGTTCATCTGTAGACCAGCCTTTCACCATTTCTCTTAGCTCACGCTCGGCTCCCACAAATTGCGTTCCATTGTCACTGAAGATTTTTGCTGGCTGGCCTCGCACTGCATAAAATCGTCTCAGCACTTGGAGAAACTCCTTCGTAGAACAGTCCACTGCAAGTTCCAAGTGCACCGCCCTCGTGTTCAGGCACGTGAACAAAACGCCATAGTGCTTGGTGGTTTTGTTACGCCCAAACTTCACTGCGAACGGCCCAAAATAATCACATGACGTATAGTAGAACGGCGGCGAATTTGGGGTCAGTCTTTCTTTGGGCAACTCGGCCATCTCTTGCGTTTCAGCTTTGTGATCAAATGCTCTGCATACAGTACATCTGAATTTCACCGTCTTTGCCAGTTTGTGTCCATGTAGAATCCAGTACTTTCTCCTTACTTTTGCTGTGGTTACTGCTACTCCATTGTGCCCACTTTCATGCTCATGTCGTGTGATGAGAGTCGATATCCAATGGTCATAAGGAAGCAATGCTGGGTGCCTCCTTTCAAAGGACATTTCAGCTCTGTCTACTCTGCCTCCTACTCTGATAATACCTGCATCATCGGTGTATGGACCCAGGGTTTTCAGCTCTCCTTTCTCAACTCTAGATTTTAGAGACCTCTGGGCATTTCTGATCAGGTAGATTTCTCCTTTCTGCAGGTCGTCAGGTGTCAAAGTGCCATTAGTGTCTGTGCCACTTTCATCATTTTCCTTTTTGCACTTTGACTTCAGCTTTCTCACGAACTTCAGCACGTAAGATGTCACTCTTACTCATTTTCTCCATCTGGAAAATCGTTCGCAGTCAATGACATCTTCTCCTGAATTTGTCACAGTTAAGACAGACTGTTCCTTCCGTCTTTCCTTTTCCACATGCGATAGTTTCTCGTTGACTTTGGCTTCCTCTGGCCACTCTGATTTCGGCTTGCTCAGGAAGTCGGGTCCTTGCTTCCATCTGCCGCTCAACTGATCTGCCTTTAACCCTCTGGTTAGATCATCTGCAACATTTTCCTCTCCAGGTATATGTCGCCATTGGCTGGGATCTGTAGAACTCTGGATTTCCCCGACTCTGGCTGAGACAAACACCTTGAAGCTCCTAGCTCTGCTCCTGATCCATGACAATGCAATCATGCTGTCTGTCATGAATATCACCTCCTCGAACTCCATTGTCATTTCAGTTGCAATATTCTTATACAACCTACTCGCAAGTACGGCTGCTTGTAGTTCTAGTCGAGGAACCGTTAGTTGTTTTAGGGGTGCTACTCTTGACTTGGCCGTTATGAACCGCACATCATAACTTCCACCCGCTGTTTCCCACCTCACATAAGCACATGCCCCAAACGCCATAATCGATGCATCGCAAAAGATACACAGTATGGGTCTCCCAACAGCATCACTTGGAGTTAGGCATCTCTTGAACTTGACTCCGTTTAGTTCTTCCATTTCTTCAAACAACTTTCTCCATTCTGCATTACACTCCTCCGGTAGCTCATCGTCCCAATCAACGCCCGCTTCCCACAGCTTTTGTAATCCTATTTTTGCCCGTATGACAAAAGCTGCCGCATACCCGACTGGATCAAAGATACGGGCGACTCGACTAAGAATGCTCCTCTTTGTCATCTTTGTTGGAGTGACATTGTCCTTCAGATTTACCCTGTATGATAATACATCTTGGTCATCTTCCCATACTACTCCAAGCACCTTCTCACCACTGGCTTTCTCCAGAAGTTTTGATGCATTTCCTTCCAATTCATCTTTCTTCCATGCAGTCTTGTTTGATCTCCAACTCTTCACCTTAAAGCCTCCATCTGCCAGGACGGTGTCCACCTCTTTACTCAGCTTGTCAGCTTCTTCTGCGGTTGGAACCGATACGCAGATGTCGTCCATGTAGGTGTTGTGTGTTATGACCTCTGCTGCGGCTGGATATCTTGCTGCTCCTTCCTCCGCTGTCCGTAGTAATGCCATCTGAGCCATGGCGGGAGCCGGCTTGTCACCGAATGTCACAACTTTCATCATGTAGACATCAGGCTTTCTAGTTTGATCCATGTTTCCCCATAGAAACCGGTGTACGTGTTGATCCGAGATTGGAATGAGTACTCTATGGTACATCTTAGAGATGTCTGCACTCAACGCCACATCATTTTCTCTGAACCGCATAAGTACTCCATATAGGTTATTCAGCAGATCAGGCCCTTTCAGCCAGCATTCATTTAGAGACTGGCCCTGGTATTTAGCCGATGAATTAAACACTATCCTAATTGGTGTGCTCTTGTTCTCTGGTTTAATGACCGCATGATGCGAGATGTAGTGCACAGGGCCTTTGTACTCATCCATTTCCTCTTCTGACAGCTTTTTAGCGAAGCCCATTTCTACCATCTCCTTGATTTTGTCGTCATATGCCTTTCCATGTTGCTCATTCTTGGCCAATTTATTTTCCGTTGTGTACAACACCTTTTCTGCTTGACTCTTGTTGTCTAAGAGAGTAGCTGGATCTACTTCCCATGGATATGGCACCATCCATTGTTGCTCTACCTTCTTGCAGGAGTTGTAGATAATCTTGAACTCGTCCGTTTCCTGCTTGCTTAGTCCCTTAGGTTGGCACTGGTCAGGGTCATGGCAAACTCCCATTGCTTCCGTCGTCCAAAAGTCTCTTATGTCCACTGGACCTGCTAGTTGGATGTTCAAGACTGTACCCTGAATAGATGCCTCCTCAGCCGTGGCGCCAAAAATCACCCATCCGATTGGAGAATGCCTGGCTACCAAACTTCCCTTCTGCCTGGTCTCCCCTTGATGTAGGCGCGCATGGTCAATACCCACAAGTACATCCACCGATCCACTTCCTCTATGAAGCTGGCTTCCATTGAGATTAAATGTCTCTGCTAACTCGTCCACCTGAACCTCTGCAATATTATCATTTATACAGTCCAGTCCTATTGCAGTGACCCTGTATGGCCGGTCGTTATCAAGCGATTGCAACTGCATCTTGTAGACCTTCGTCTGAAGCGTTTCTACATCCCCTCCAACCTTGGTAATGTTGATGGTAGTTGGGTTCCCTGGGAGCTCCAACTCTTCAGCTACAGCCCGTCTCACTAGACTGATTTGTGCTCCTGTGTCTAGCAGGCAGTTACCCGTTCTTGTTTCTCTTGGTCCTTGCATTTTCACTCTCACTACTGGAAGAAGTGCTGCTGCCTTTGCGTTTACCCCAGCAAGGTCGACATGCTCATTCTGCTGTGTTCTGTGTAGTAGCGGATGATGGAATGATGTACATTGTACACCACCTTCAACTTGCATGCATCTCCTCCTCCGTTTACATGTCCTCATGTTGTGGTCTCTACCCGCTCTCTTGAGGCAGCTAAAACAGGCGTGGTTCTCTTTCATTAACTGGTATCTCTCTTGCTGGTTCTTCGAGAGGATCTTTTTGCATTGGTCCACCCAGTGATCCGATGACTCGCATAACCAGCACTTGAAGTCCGGCCGTTTCTGAGGCTGCTTCTCCTCTTCTGAGAGGTGACTCACTGATGCGGCTGGGCGTCCTTCTCTCAGGGGGGCTGATGCCCTGATTCTAGTCCTCATCTCGCTTGTCATCCATTCTATCATCAGTTGGAATGAAGCCTCAGCCTTTTCAGTCTCCACATACCGAAACCAAAATCTCCTGTCTTGAGGGCTCATCTTCCGCTCTACCAGGGCAAGCATATGGCTGTTGTCTATGTCTGACGTCCGATTCACCTCCTTCAGGGTGTTGAAGCTTTTCCGCACGAGGTGCACCAGATCGCAGAACCTCGCGTCCTCTCATTTATTTCTTTAAACTTACTTCTGTGGCGGGACAAACTAACATCCTTCCAAATGCAAATAAACGTCAGTAAACAGGCGAGTTAGCGAGTCCTGCTTAAACTTTCTGAGCTGCCGTACATCACCTCCGTTGCGGCGTGTGTCGAAAGTGCTAACTGATTTATATTTCGCGTTCAACGTTCACGTGCATGCATTCGGAGCAAAGGTCACGTACGGTACGGTGTCTCTAAAATGTCTAATCTATGGTGTCTCTGAACATGCAAACTAAAAATAATTCGCTCCGCGAAACACTTAGTTTAAATCATGTTTCATATTTAGTCTACAATGATCTAAATTGACTTCTAATAGAACCACGCTAGTATGGTTTTATGGTTTTATGAATATGGGCCCTGATGTAATAAGGTGCTTTTCATTAATGAATAAATATATACTTTCTTAAAGGTCACGTATGATTAAGGTAATGGATATTTTGAATACATGATATGAACACCCTAGTTACAAAGTATGTTTTTAATGTTAATGTCCCATGAGATACAAAGGAATGGTTTGAATAGGAGAATGAGTGTATTTTACAAGTGTTATGTTAAATAAAAAAGATCACTACTTTTGAATCTAGCTTATTGTGTTTGTTGTGTTTTTTGTTTTGTTTTGGGGGGAGTTTAAAGGGAAGCAAAACGCTGGAATATTTGCTTACTTTTACTGATAAGTGCATAATTCCTTTGACGTCTAGTCGTTTAATTTTGTTGGGTATCACTAATAATGTAAATAAATCAATGTTTTTGAAACCACTATCAACTGGTTTGACTGACCTCTGGAAGCTGCCATGTTTTCAAACCGTACCGCATGCAACGTCATATGAGCGCATCTAAGCGTGCACTAACAAAAGCAGGGATGTAACCACAGCTGTTGTTATGTAACCAGCTTTTGTTAGTGCAAATCAAATGACGTTGCATGAGATACCATTTGAAAACATATAAGCCTCCAATGTTATAAAAACAGATCATAGTAGTTACAAAAACATTAATTGTATTTCCATTATTAGTGATACCCAAAAGGGAATATGACTAAAAGTGACAGGAATTATGATCTTATCAGTAACAGTAAGGGAAAATGCCAGTGTTTGGCTCTCCTTTAATGAACATTTAATCACAAAACTAGTGTTGAGAGTTTTGTATGTATGCACGTTTATGGGATGTTTAAGGGATGTGTTTATGTGTAAATGTACATGCATCGAATTATGACACGAGTAGTTTGTACACATAAAATAACTTGTAAGTGCAAGTTTGTACCTAAATATGAGTAATTTTGGGGTGATATCAGGCAAAACAAAATACACATGGAAATTCTCTCTTTTTTGATGTGCAGCATAATTTCTACTATACTTTTAATTCAATAGTATATCAATCTTGTCATATATGTGGGTTGACATTACATCAGTAGGCTTTTAATGTATATGTAATTATGATGATGAAATAAACTACAACACTGCAATGGTGTATTATATCATAAATGATCAATACAAATATATCTTAACAGTTCATAAGAGTACAAGTATACTGTATATGTATATAAATATTATTGTATACAACGTTTACATGCACATTACGGCCAGATGGCTAAAAGTCTAGTATAGTTTACAGTATATCAACAACAACAAATTGTACACAAATACATACAATTATGATATATAACCAATTGGATATAACAAAAGATACATATCATGAGAGTACATGTGCTTGTCATGAAATATTTAGAGGAACTCATTAAAAATTACGTTTGATTACATTAATTTAATCTAGCAATTAGTTATACCTGGAGAGTATCTATCTTCAAATTGATTTATTTTCTATTTATAGCGTATCAGTGCAAGTAGTTTCTATTTATAGTGTATCAGTGCAAGTATATATTATATAGTTTCAATTTCAGTTTCAGTTTCTTTTCTTTTTCGAACAATATTTTCAATTGAACAAAACTAGAAGAGTCGACATGCGTAAAGATATATATTTTTACATTTTGCAAAAATTATAGTACACAGTATGCAAAATTTAACGACGAGATGCATAACAGTTACCAAGTTAAAAAGAAACATGTCATTCGAGTACTTACCAAATATTGAGAGGACCCAAAGCGTATTACTTAAAGAGACATTAATTGAACATCTTGAATGTCTAGAAATTAATTTTGAGGAGTGTCTGTCTTCAAGTGATTATTTTCTATGTATTGCACATCACTGCAATTACATAAGTTTCGGTTTTCAGTTTCATTTTTGCATTTATAAAAATGTATATCATTTGTACAAAACAATGTTCACACGTGTTACCATACGGTAAAATATGATATATATTTTTGTCAAAATCTTGGTCTTATAAACGTGCAATTTACAAAGAGAGACAACATGACTAAAACGGGAAGATGAAAGTTGTGAGGGAACATGATTTCTGGATGAAAGATGGGTACAGAGAGAGGGGGAGGGGAATGAGGAGAGATAACTATATAAAGAGAGGGAAACAGGCTTTGAGACAGGGGCAAAGGGGGGAAGGAAAGAGGGAGAGAGGGAGAGATGTGATCTAGCACAATACATCAATTGATTATTAATCTAATACATATAATACAAGATCATATACAGTTGATAAACATACATTTTTAATTGTCACATACATGTACTACATGTACTTACACATGGTGCTTATATGCATGTATAGCACGTCGGGCTATGACCTTTTTGAACGCCCCTCGTAATCTTAAAGGCTGCTCCATTTAAAAAAAAATACCACTATGATTATTGCAACCAGATTGTATTGCTTCACATGATATTTCAATTGAAGTATATTGCCTGACAAAAATCTACCATCTTCAGTATATCTAAACAAATCATTAATACTGCCCTTTTCGTACCAAGACCTATAAAAGACACACACGTTATTCACCTGAATGTAATTATTGTACCATAGAGGCTGACAAGAAATATAGAGATAACCCTTTAATCAGGGTGTGCATTCTGAAAACGATTTTAGATTAAACTGTATTGTATCTACGTCATATCTACGTCACTAAAATATTCAACTGTACTTACGGAATACCGATTTGCTAAAATATATGTTTGTGACGTAGATATGACGTAGATACAATACATTCGTTTTCAGAATACACCCCCTGGCTTTGCATCCCTGACCATGTAAAGGATGCAACATTGCATACACAGAATTAGTTAACCCATGAACTTATTGGACGCCCCTCGTAATCTTAAAGTCTGCTCCATTTAACACAAAAAAATACTACTATGGTTATTGCAAACAGATTTGTATTGCTTCACATAGTCCAAATTATTGCAAAAAATATTTTAATTTTAATTTATTGCGTGACATAAATGTACCGTCTTCATAAAACAAATCATTAATACAAATATTGCCCTTTTCGTACCAAGACCTGTACAAGACACACACGTTATTCACCTGAATGTAATACATTTTTCCCAAAGCGGGTTAGTTGTAGCGGAAATTCTAGCATAGTAGTTTAGAGTATATCAACAACAACAATTGTACTCAAATACATACAATTATGATATATAACCAATTGGATATTAACAAAAAAAAGATACATTTGCGTGCTTGCCATCAAATATTCAGAGGAACTAATACAATATTACACTTGAATGTACTTAATTTAATCTAGTGATAATTTTTTATCTATAGTGTATTAGTGCAATTATATATATTATATAGTTTCAATTTTAGTTTCAAGTTATTATCATTTTCAACAATATTTCCAATTGTACATAAGAAGTAGAGTTGACATGCGTGAGGATATGTATTTTTACATTTTGCAAACATAATGATACACAGAATGCAAAATTAGATGTCGAGATGCATAACAATTACCAATTTAAAAAGAAACGTGTCATTAGAGTAGGCCTACTTACCAAAATGTTGAGAGGACCTAAAGCGTATTACTTAAAGAGACATTAATAAAAACAAATGATTGGACATCGTGAATGTCTCGTCATTAATTGCGAGGAGTGTCTATCTTCGAGTGATTTTTTCTTCTTTATAGCATATCTCTTCAATTACATGAATATATAGTTTCGGTTTTCAGTTTCATTTTGTTTTCCTCATTTACAAAAAATCTACATCTTTTGTACAAAACAATGACCACACGTGTAAACATACTGTAATATAATTCATATCTTTGTCAAAATCTTTGTCTCATAAAGCTGCATTTTTACCTAGAGAGACAACATGACTTAAACGGGCAGATGAAAGTTGTGAGGGAACATGATTTCTGGAGGAAAGATAGGTACAGAGAGAGAGAGGGGGAGGAGGAATGAGGAGAGATAACTGTTTAAAGATGGAGACGACTACTTGATACAGAAAGGGGCAAAGCGAGAGAAGGAGAGGGAGAGATGTGATCTAACAGGGGCGTCGATCCATTTTTGCGATTGGGGAGGGGGGGCGAAATTTGAATTTTTTTCCAGAGTGACCACTGAGAGAGCTACAAGCCCCACATTGGCATGCCCGGAAGTTTTATTATGCGCTCATTGAAAGTGTCCAGGGGGCTGAGCCCCCGGAAGCTTTTAGATTTCAGACATGTTCAGATCATGGGTGTTAAAATTGTATAAAATAGTGAACCTACTCGTAACGTATTTTTAAAGGGCATAGCGAGGAAAAGATTGAGCCTTGCATGAGATGGATCCACGTGATCCTGTATACTATAGAGCCATCGATATAGTCTAGGGCATTGGGCTCCAATGAAACTAAGCAAGGGCGTCAACAACTTCTCAAAAGTGGAGGAGAGACATTGCGAGGAAGCGAAGCGACCGAGCGGGGGAGGGTGTGGGACGGGGTGTCCCCCTCCCACAGTAGGGAGCTTTTGTGTTTTTGGGCCTGAACTTGTGCGATTTGGTGCACACCTGAGACAGAAATTTCACGTAATATGAAGTATATAAGTATGGAACCAAACATACATAATGACAAAGGGAGGGGGACAGTCTCCTCCACTTTCAAATGTGGGGGAACATGATATTCCAATTTGATTTGCGTTCAGCGCATATGGACCGAATTGACTGAAAGATATATTTCAGATTATTTTATTTTCTGTAGATGAGGGTTTGATAAACTTCGTTTGAGGTGTGCGTTTGAGAAATTACACAGCCCAACACATTTCGAAAGGTGAGTTCCCGCAACCCAAATGAAAATTGCAATATGAGAAACTGTATGCGCGCAAAAACGAGATTTGTAGTCCTTTTCAAACTAAAAAAACGGCTATTTTGAAGATTAATTATTGATAAATGTGTCTTTCCCCTCTTTAGCATTATATCACTCGATTTGTTTCCCCCTCATTTTCGGAATTATTGGGGGGGGGGGGGGGGGGGGGGCGAAATGATATGTTCGCCCCCCCCCCCAATATTTTCATTGGGGAGGGGGGGGCGACTGCCCCCCCCCCCCTGCCCCCCCCCCCCCCCCCCAGGATCGACGCCCCTGTGATCTAAGTCTAACACAATGTCTAGTTGATAAACGTACATTTTTCTTTTCAAATGTTCACATACTAGTTCTTACAAGTGGTACTTATATATTGATCAAGTAACTGTCTAAACCATGCAAACTCACTTGTAAATCGAGTGGTTCTATCATGCCTCACTGTGTGCCTCTTATTAGACACTTTTTAGAATATAGGATAATAAATCATATTGATTTGCTGCTTCTCATCATTGCTATCATTCAAACCAATGTCGAAAGCCTGGAATAAACAACAATACCGAATTGTGTTTTCTCGTTTTTACATTATTACTTCATTATTTAATTGACAGTGTTTATAAGCACAACATTAATTTTTGAGGATGATGACTGATCATATCATTTCTTGTCATGTTGTATATGTATATGACCACTATCAGTGAACAATAAGTATTCTTCAAAAACATTACAACTTAATGATATTATACTGATCAAAACTATACATTTGTATATAAAAGCAACATTCCGAAGATTTCGAATACAAAATTTGTTAAGTACACAAAAGAAAAGAACTTTCCATCAGCACTGAACTATTAGGACTACCAATTAGGAAAGGCAATACTTATTATAGTGCTCTTATTTGGTTTAAGCCCAAAGCACACAGAGCCGACTGGACCCGATCCGACTGGATCAGATGGATCGGCTCAGTGAGTGATGATTTCCTAATTTGCCCGTCGGGAGCTAACTAATCAGGGCTGACTCTAGTCTGTCTCATCTCTATTAACTCGCTCTGGTCTGACTGAAAACCAGTCGGATCGAATCGAGTCGTGTTGATTCTGCTCTGGCCAAGGGTACACTGGGCTTTAGTTGAATTCTCCGTAGATATCTGCATCGGCAACATAACCCTTCTTATCCCTCCCTCACCTGCATTCATGGACTCTCCACATACTTCCAGAGAAGAAGTCATATGATCATCATTCTGGCCTTCTGACGTCGTTGGCATCGTGTTCGCGATCATCTGAGATCGTCGCGACTTCTTGTAGGTTTCGTCGATATCTGCATAGATAGTTTGAGTCGTCTGTATACCCCCTGTACTTGCTTCCATCCTCCTCCTCTTTGGTAGTCGTAGATTCTTGATGTAACTCGGGACACGTAGACCTATGGTGGTCATGCTCATTATGTGTCTCTGGTGTCATCAGCGTCATCCTTTGAGATCGACAAGACTCAGGAGACGTGCTTTCGACGCAGAAGTAGAGGTTATCTTCGGGTTGGTCAGCTTCGGGATGCAATGCTTGCAGGGTTAGACAATCGATGTACGTTGTTGGATGCGATGCTTGAGCTCCATGTCCACCACTTTGTGAACGGCAAACACTGTTTGCTTCCGAGATTCGTCTGGTAGTATTCCCTGTTTGCACCTCTCGAATACATTCCCTTGCACCTGAAGCAGGATTTCCCAGAGAAATAGTTTGGCTGTTGTTTGAGTTAGTACTAATGGAAGACAGATTTCTTGGCCAGAGCAAAACGTTTGACCTCCCAACCCAAATGAAGCACATAGCTACTGACAATAAAAAAAAATCAAGACTACGATTCCGACTATGTACGCATTGCAATCAGAAGTTATTGACTCGGAGGAGCTAGGTGAATCTGTCACATTGTAATTGAGAGATCTCTTAATTTCTGCATAACCGATTGAATTAACAGATTGACACTCGATCACCCTACCGATATCATCTTCACCAATGTTTTCAAGCAACAACGACCTCCCACCATCTCGAATCCATGATCGGTTCTTTATCTCAATCTCGCCAGTACGCGGATCCAGTAATCTCCATTCAATAACACGTGTTTCATCACGAGATGATTCAACGTCGCACTCGATCACAACCACCTTCTGTCTCTGAGTAATACGAATGTCGACCATGGATGGGAAAGAACAGTTTTGACTTTCAATTAAGTTGTGGAATGACAACTGGCAAGAAACATTGCAGTTCTGTAGAATTTGGAGATCAGCACGTTTCCTTAAACTTGACATGTTCTCTTGCATCGATGTTTTGTTTCCACAATAATGCATTTCCAGTCGTGAGTTGATGTTTTCATGAACTTCTGATTCACAGATTAGTTCAACCTTTGTTAGATCAAACATTCCTAAATCCTTCGTAGGGGCAACGTTGCATATGGGTGGATGAATATTTCTTGGGTCGATGATAATCAAGTTGTAAGTTTCTAACACTTTGTTTCCCCATCCACACATATATTCTTGTGGTGTGTGTGCCCCAGTGACGTTGATCACTAACACAGATGTGCTAATATTCGCCGAAGCAGAATAGTCATCATAATACACCTCACATGCTGCAGTAGGATTGTTACGTTCGCATATAGAAACGGGCGTGTCAAATCTTCCTTGTTTTAGAACGATCCAAGTCACATAGGAAGTAGCGGCTGGGAAATAACACGTCAGAGAAACTTGTCTTCCAACTACCACTGACACATTGACAGAACCATGTACACATAATGGCAGAAACAAAATACACAGAATGAGTGCTGCAAATCTCATCTTACTGCCAACTGCGTCCATCTTGTAGCTGTAAGTGGCGAAATGAGTTCTATTTTACTAACCGAAAATAAAAAATGTTTGCGCATTCCAAGTGGTTATCATTAACTCCGTATGACCTAATATATGGTATCGATATAGTCAGCAAGCTTCGTTAAGGATGAGGCTTCTGTTGATTGTACGTTTCTTTGGTAAAAATCTAAACTTTCAAATTCATTTGTAGGGGCAACGTTGTATGTGGGTGGATAAATATTTCTTGGATCTATTATAGTCCAGTTGTAAGATTTCACCACTTTGTTTTCCAATTGACACAAATGCTGACGTCGTGCAATTTTATCACCGACATTGATCACTAACACAGATGTACTAAAATTGTAGCAGGATATTCATCAGCATAGTAAGGGAGGACTGTACATACTTCTGTGGTTTGTTTGCAGATTGCTATCGTCCCGCCAAACTCTTCTTCTCTATAATTATGTCCAACTCACGTCAGCAGAACTGGTTGGCAGATGACCACGTCAGAATGGTCAGTGCCACTTGTTGACCAACTATCACTGGCATGTTGAAAGAACCCTTGACACAGCATACATGCTTCAATAGGCACAGAACGGTATTAAATATAAATAGCTTTTGTATCAGCTGGATCAATTTTAACTGTTCATGATGAAGTTTATTACAACAACACAACAATCACAAATGATCTACCAACAAGATTTCTTTAATCCATGTCTTGAGAGAGTCTTAACTAAACTAACATTTTATCGCAGGTACTTCCTTTATATCCACTTCTGATATGAAAGTACTTGTATATATATGCAGTCAAATATGAACTATTTATATGATTCATTATCTTCCTGGTGCGGAAATGTACTCCTTAATTACTGGTATCGATTACCAGATTACCAGGAAGTAATTGTTATTTAATTTGTATGTCCTCTCTGGCTTAAACTCAAGGTGAGGAGCTTCACTGAACATGCACTTGATTCGAATTTTGATGAAATTTATCTTCAAGTGCATGATTACTTTTCCTTTTTAAAACATATCAGTGCAATTGTATATATACAGTATATTACATTTGTTATACAGTATAGTGTCAATTTTTGTTTCATTTCAACAAAATGTATATCATTGTTCAAAACGAAGTTTACATGTTTACATATTATAATATGTATATTTTGTCGAAATCTTTCTTTTTATAAAAATCTTTCTCCCAAGTTTACGCTAGTAATAACTAGTGAAAAAACATACAGAGAAAAGTGCACTTGACAAGGAGAGGCAACAAGACTGAAACAGAAAGGTAAGAGTTGCGAGGAAACAGAATGGCGGGAAGAAAGATAGGTATATAGAGAGGGAGAGAGAGAAGGGATGGTTCGGGGCGCAGATTTATTGAAGTTGAATATATTTATTCATATTTCATCCGTTTCTGGAGAGAGATGCTTTAATGTATAGTAAGGGCAATGTACAGAGATAAAGGGGGGGGGGGGGCATATGTTAGCTATCACAATGTAACGATGAATAATAAAATACATGAATGTATACAATTGATGCATGCATAACAGTTAAATCGTTTACATACTAGGAATTCTTTTTATTTATCTATAGTGATCAAGTATGTCAGAATCGACCAAAGTCATTGCAAATCCAGTAGTCCTCTAGTCATGCTGTGTTGTATTCTTCACACTAATCGGATTGTGTGACACATTTGTTCTTCTTCAGAATATGACCACTACAGCTCCGTCTATCCGACTTCAAAATAATGTATGATAAAATTATTCTAATTTGCTCTGCGTTCAGCGCTGGTGGAGATAATTGCAATATAGATTATTACAGATTTTTTTATTTTCTGTGTCAGTGTTTTATAGATGAGGATTTAATTATAACTCCGTTTCATTCATGTGCGTTCGAGAAATTGCATTACCCAACACAATCATGTCGAAATTTGAGTTCCCGCAACTAAAAAATTAAGCTTGCGACGGGAATTATTCATGATCTTGATGAGAAACTATTTCGCGGCAAAACCAAGATTTGCAGTCTTTTAAAAAGTAAAAAAAGCTATTTTGAAGGTTAATTATTGATCATTATGTTTCCCTCCTCTTTGGCATTATATCCGTCGATTTTGTCGTCATTTTCGGAATTATTGGGGGGGGGGGGGGGGGGCAAAACGATGTTTGCCCCCCCCCCCCCCCCCCCCCCCCCCCCCCATTTTCATTGGGGCGACTCCCCCTTGATGCTTCTGCTTAAAGCGATAGTACAGTTCTAATCAAATTGAATTTTAGTAACTCAAAATTGTACATAGTTTGACCTCAACTATGCTCGAATGGTTGAAAAATGGAGCTAGTTGGGGCCGATTCAGCATGTTGAGTCGGCCCCAACTGATCAGGCCCGACTCTAGTCTAACTCATCTCTATCAAAGCTCTCTGGTCTGACTCACAACCAGTCGGATCGAGTTGGCTCTGTGTGCATTGGGCTTTAGCTGATTTCTGCGTAAATATCTGCATCCGCTTCATAACTCTGGCTTCCCTTTCCCTCGACTGCATTCATGGACTCTCCATATACTTCGGGAGAAGAAGGCATATGATCCTCGTTCTGGTTTTCTGTCGTCGTTGGCATCGTCTTCGCGATCATCTGAGATGGCCGCAACTTCTTGGTTTCGTCAATATCTGCATAGATGTTGGAGTCGTCTGTATAGCCCTTGTTCTTGCTTCCATCTTCCTCCTCTTTGATGTCATTCCGATCACTTCCCTTTGCATCTGAAGCAAGATTTTCCAAAGAAATAGTTTGGCTATTGGTCGAGTTAGTACTAGTGTAACACACATTTCTTGGCCAGAGTAAAACGTTAAGAAGTGACTTCCCTTTATACAAGGTGTATACCCAAACGACCATGAAGCACATGCTGCGAAGCAAAGACCCGTGACTATGATTCCGATTATGTATGGATCCATACCATCAAAAGCAGTGCCATCAGAAATTGTTCTTGACTCGTAGGAGCTAGGTGAATCACATTGTAATTGAGAGATCCATTCATTTGTGCATAACCGATTGACTTTACACTCGACGTACTGTTGCTGGACGGGTAAACTCGACACTCGACCACCCTACCGACGTCATCGTCACTGATGTCTTCCAGCAACAACGACCTCCCACCATCTCGGATCCATGATCGGGTCTGGATGTCGACCTTACCAGAACGCGGATCCAGGAGCCTCCAAACAATATTTGTGTTCACCACTGCGGAATGATTCATCAATGCACTCGATCACAATTTCCTTCTGTCTCTGAGTAATACGAATGTCAACCCGGGTTGGGAAAGAACAGTTCTGACTTACAATAAAGTTGTGAAATGACAACTGAAAAGTAACATGACAGACTTGTCAACCTGATCCATCTTTTCACCGTTAGTGGTGAAATATGTTTTCAATTTCAATTTCAATTTATTTAGCATTTCCATAAAAACATACATATAAAATATAAACAATAAATATAAATACTACACATACAATAAACATTGAAAATGCAAAGAGATGCAGCAGAAAGGCAGAGCCTTATATAAAATCTGCATCCTTACATACAACTATCACCTCAGTAAAAACATAAACAACATATTTCCACGATTGCCCTGTCATACTCAAATTCATACACATACCCACGCGCGCCCCCCACACACACAAAACATACACATATGTTTGTAAACAAGGGATTATGCTATTGCACAGTTTAATTTCCAAGTAGAAAGTGCTTATACTTTTGCTTAAAAACATTCAATGATAAACTAGCCTTAATATCATTTGGTATTTCATTCTATTTTTTGGGACCATTAACAAAATAATATAGATTTTTGAAATATATGTTCTACAAATGTTTTACAAATTACATGTAAAGATAAATGTTCTGCATACCAAGTGATTATAGCAACTCCGTGTGCAGATAATGTTATCTGCCTTGAATGTAGTCCCTATACCGTGCGTATAAAAAAAAAACACGTTACACTTTTGAAAAATTTGTCACAATTACATTTCAAAATGTATAGAAGATTCGTTCATGTTGATAGATCCCCAATAGTCTCTTCTATCAAGTGCCACAAACAAAACAAATTTTTGTTCACGCTTGGGTGAGCACTGACCGTTTTTGTGTAAAAAATGACTTGCGCCAATCAGAATAAGTACTCCCATTCAAACAAATTGCTCTTTTCCATGAATTTATTATTATGTTATGATGGTCTACATGGTCTAGGAATTGTCTGGCAAAAAGCAATGAAATCATTACAATTATGGCAAAGAGCAATTTGTTTGAATGGGATTACTTATTCGGACTGCTGGTTTAATTTTCCCTCTTCTTTCAATTTGGCGCAAGTCATTTTTCACACTCTGGACAAAAACAGTCAGTGTTCGCCCAAGCGTGAACGAAAATTTGTTTTGTTAGAGGCACTTGATAGATGAGACTATTGGGCATATATCGACATGAAAAAACCTTCTAAATATTTTGAAATGTAATTTTGACAGATTTTTCAAAAGTGTCACGTTGTTTTTTTATACGCACTGTATAATAAGTGAGAGTGGACCGATGTGGTTCATGACAAGATATAATTGATTGCATTGTCTCTTAGTGGCGGATAATAAATTACTTGCGGTATCGACTGTATTATCACATGTATTCGTAACCCAGTGGCGGATCTACGGGGGGGGGGGGGGGTTAGGGGGTTTAACCCCCCCCCCCCCCCCCCCCTTGGGCTGCCAAGTGAAAATGTGATGTGGAAAACATCACTTACGGGGGTTCAAAATAGCAAAGAAAATCGACGCTTCGCGGCTCGTGGACGATGCTCCGCATTGTCATTGGGTCAAACCCCCCCTTAACAAAAAGACATCACTTACGGGGGTTCAAAATAGCAACAAAAAAAACGCCGCTTCGCGGCTCGTGGACGATGCATCGTCATTGGGTCAACCCCCCCCCCCCCCTTAGCAAAAAGCTAGATCCGCCCCTGTAACCTGACAACTATGCCAAATCAGAATCATAATTCAGATCAAAACTATTAGTAACACTCAACATGTGTCCACATGTTACATTGTTGTAAATAAATCGACATAACTTTTGAAAAGCACTGAACCAATATGAATGTAACCAGACACAAAGTAATGTGAAACCAAATTTGGCAATTGTTTTTGACAAATTTATTTTAAAAAGTAAAGGTAAAGTTCACATGATTTTCAATCTCTTCGTAATATATATATGAAGTAACATTGAATCAGCGACGGCTTCGTGAATTTCTGTGTAGACACTCGTATTGTCGATCATTTACCTCAACTGCATTGATGGACCTTCCATGCAGTGGCGTAGCGAGGGTCAACGGATTGGGGGGGGGGGGGGGGGGGGCACAACAGCGAGGGAGCGGAGTGACCAAGCCCGAGGGCGCGTAGCGCCCAAGGGGGGAGGGTGTGAGAGGGGGGTGTCCCCCCTCCCACGGTTGGGAGCTTTTGCAAATTTTCACTTGAAATAATGTAATCTGGTGCATACCTTGGAAGGAAATTTGATAATACTGAATTAAAGAAATCGTCTCCCTCGTGATAAAGTATACAAACACAATCGAACCTACGTGTACATGCACACACACCTGACTCAAATACGCTCACGTCGTCTATATCCGTGCTTGTCTATACTTATTGGGGGGAGGGTGTGGGAGGGTGTTTACCCCCTCCCACGTGGAGAACACGAGCCGCGTAGCGGCGAGGCGATTTTTTGGGCTATTTTGAACCCCCGTAAGAGATGTCTTTTTGCTAAAGGGGGGGGTTGACCCAATGACGATGCAGAGCATCGTCCACGCAGAGCATCGTCCACGAGCCGCGAAGCGGCGATTTTTTTTTCTATTTTGAACCCCCGTAAGTGATGTCTTTTTGCTAAGGAGGGGTTTGACCAAATGACGATGCAGAGCATCGTCCATTTCCATAAAAACATACATATAAAATATAAACAATAAATATAAATACTACACATACAATAAACAATGAAAATGCAAAGAGATGCAGCAGAAAGGCAGAGCCTTACATAAAATCTGCATCCTTACATAAAACTATCACCTCAGTAAAACATAAACAACATATTTCCACGATTGCCCTGTCATACTCAAATTCATACACATACACACGCGCGCCCCACACACACAAAACATACACATATGCCTGTAAACAAGGGTATTGCACAGTTTAATTTCCAATTAGAAAGTGCTTATACTTTTGCTTAAAAACATTCAATAATAAACTAGCCTTAATATCATTTGATATTTCATTCTATTTTTTTTGGACCATTAACAAAATAATATAGATTTTTGAAATATATGTTCTACAAATGTTTTACAAATTACATGTAAAGATAAATGTTCTGCATACCAAGTGATTATAGCAACTCCTAGTTTCAGTAGGCCTATGCTCAACTGATGCAGATGTCGACACTGGAGAAGATGACTGGTGCTCCTTCAATCATGATCATCAACAATTAATGGAACGGGTGCATTTGAAGTGAAGAAAATAGTAAAGGAAGTTTGTCTTTACCTAGACATTTAGGACTACGTAGTGCAGCTATGCGCTTTTATAGCCTGCATGAAGGCGTCAAATGGTCAAAATTATCTATAAAAGCGGGAGACAGATTCAAGATCCTAAAAAGGCCCTTGGTATGATGGACGATTTACCATGCGCTAGGAAGTTTGTTAGGCCTATACGCGCTCTATGTCTTCTGAAGCGGTGAGCGTCGATCCTCGCGCACGGGATATAAGGCGCTTTATTGGAAGGATTCTTCAAACGGATATAGTATAGGTGCGCTTTTGCTAGTACTAGGGAACGACCGTTATGTTCTTCTTCATTATCGTTGATAACATCATTATCATTACACATTTAATAAAACATGATAATAATGAATGATATAGACACATTTGGCTAATGTCGGGTCGTCATTTTTTGTTTGGGGGCCAAACGATTGGGGGGGGCACCCCCCCCCCCCCCCCCGCGCCCCCCGTAGCTACGCCACTGCATCCATGTAATTCTGGACAAGAATACCAATGACCAACGTTACGTCAATCTGCCGTCGTCGTCATTGTCATCGTTTTCGTGATCTGCTGAGATCGACAACATTCGAGAGGCGACTTTTTAACGGATTCGTCTGTATCTGCATAGATATTGAAGTCGTCGCCTACACCCATTCTGTTAGGTATTCAAAGAATTTCGGTGTGACTCGGGACGCGAAGACCTATATTCATCATGGTCATCATCTCTCTCTCTAACGTCGTCGTTGTCGTATTGTGATTTCGAATCTTTCTTGTATTGTATTTCTGTGTTTAAAATCGACAATGCATGGGAGCTAACTTGTCGACGCAGAAGTCTCAGAGCTGTCTTCTGGTTGGTCAGCTTTATGTTGCATTGCTTGCAGGCTGAGATCATTGTTGAGATGCTTGAACTTAAATTCATCCCGTCACAACCACATTGAGAACGGCATTTGCTGTTGCTTCTTGTATTGGTGTACTGACATTAAACTTTTGATATCTGCTCACATTCCTTTGCTTCAGCTAGATTTCTCATATAAATATTTGGACTGTTTGAAACAGAACTAGTGTTACCCAAGTTTATTGGTGAGGGCGAATCTTTGAGAGATGTCTTTCGTTTATATATTGCATAAGCACAAGAGAATATGAAGCAAGTAGCTACCGCGAAGCAGAGTCTCGGGACAATGATCAAGACATCGTAAATATTACCAACCTTGTCATCAGGAATAGTGACCTCAGACGTTGCTCTTAATTCGGAGGAGCTAGGTGAATCAGTCATACTGTAATTGAGAGATCCAAACATTTCTGCATAACCGATTGACTTTACACTCGACACATTGTTACCAGACGGGTAAACTCGACACTCGACCACCCTACCGATGTCATCGTCATTGATGTCCTCCAGCAACAACGACCTCCCACCATCTCGGGTCCATGATCGGGTCTGGATGTCCACCTCACCAGAAAGCGGATCCAGGAGTCTCCATTCTATAACATTTGATTCACCACTAGATAATTCAACGTCGCACTCGATCACGACCTCCTTCTGTCTCTGAGTAAAACGAATGTCCACCAAAGATGGGAAAGAACAGTTCTGACTTTCAATGACGTTGTAAAATGACAATTGGCAAAAAACAATCTCGCAGTTCTGTATGGTTTGGATGTCAGCACTTTTCTTTATCATGGTGTCTTTTGTTGACGTTTTCTTTCCACAATGATATATCTCCAGTCGTGAATGGATGTCTTCATGCACTTCTGATTCACAAAGCAGTTCAACCTTTGTTAAGTCGTATAATTCTGATTCAATCACAGGGGCAATATTACATTGTGGCGGATGGATATTTCTTGGGTCGATGATAATCAAGTTGTAAGTTTCCAACACATTGGTTCCCAATTTACACATATGTTTTCGCTGTGTGTTATCATGGACGTTGATTACTAACACAGATGTGTCAATGTTCGCAAACACAGAATAGTCATCAAAATACGCAAGGTTTACATCACATACTGCAGTAGGATTGTCACGTTCGCAGATGGAAATACACGTTTCTAATCTTCCTTGTTCTAGAACCCAAGTCACATCAGATGAAGCGTCTGGTAGAGGACATTTCTGTCACGAGAGATCGCGACATGGGTCTGCCTGAATTAAAATAAGGCAGGTGGAAAATATTTTGAAGCGATTGTGGCGTTGTTTCCATGGAAGGGATACTATCACCATTGTTTGGGTGTTAGGGACTAGTACTAGTTAAACTATCCTTTATATTGATGGGAGGACGGATTGCTAATCGTTGACTTGGGCTATACGTAGTTCGAATTTGGGCTATTTTAGCAATGGTTGTGATTCCATTGTATTGGTTTTATTGTGTAGTGAGGATTGGCCTGAATAGTTGATCGGCGTGTGCCGTTTCTAGGGGCCAGTGGTAGTGTTACATAATAACATGTCCCGGTTGGCCGGTTCTATTTAGCGAGATGCGTGTTTGCGTGCGGTAGACTGGCATAGCATTATACATTACGTATATGACGTAAATGGGGTGTGATCAGTGTCGTCCAGTTAGCTTGCGCGAGAGTAACTTTGGCGCTAGTTTTGAATCACGTGATAGGGGCGTATAGGCGTCGTTGATGCACTGTGATGTTGAAAGATTGTTTGATGTGTCAGATCGAAATTTGCCTGCGTGAGAAAAGGTTGACTGTTAGTGGTTTTGAGTTGGCTGTTGATGGTGATGTTTTCCCCGAGCCAGACAGTGACATCGGCTATCGGGATGGATGCGATCGCCGGCGCAGCAGAGGCCATGACTCCCGGTTTCCACGCGGATATTGACAGGATGTAACTGTAAGTTTGCTGTCTTGCTAAATATGTTTTCCTTATTGTATACTATAAGAAGAGACCACGTCTTAAAAATACAATATAAATGTGTATTGTTGACGTGAAAGGATAGATCATTTACCGACAACTTAATAAGATGTAAATGTTCATGAATACTGTATGATTGTTTTGTTAGTAAAGTTTTCTCTATTATTAGTGAACGGCAATCGTAATTATTTTGTGAAAATAAGTTACCTTTAAATGAAATTATTGATTAATGTGCAGAATACCGGTAGCTTTAGTCTTACAATCTAAACCGGTTTCACTTATGATAAACCACTAGTTTATCAATGATTGAAGCCATTGATGTTTGAATTATTTACCGCGATATATATGTTTTCATAATTGCTATTGTGAAATGTTATGTTCCACTATTGAAATCATTGAGTGCGAATTTACTTACTTGGCAGATGGGAAGAATGAATATAAATGTTAACCATTGTTAGCTGCAAAACAGTTCACATGATTGTAGAGATGTTGTGACAATTTATTGTTCTTTCATATAGCCGTACCCTTGGGGTTGGACCAGAAAATTCCGACCTGCGAAGGTTACCCTGTGGGCGTTACCACGCCTTCTGATGCACTCGTCTAAGGGTGGAGATCGAGTGTCGGCTCTTCGAGCATCGCTGATCCTGGGAAGGATGCAGTTCGTTCTGCAGGTGCCAGGGGCACCAGACTTCGTCAGCTCAACGAGGGACCAGTCGCGAAAGCGAAAGCACCGAGCGTCGTCGCCGGCAGAGTGGTCTACGCAAGCACCGTCGTCACGAGAGCCGTCGTCACGAGCATCGTCGGTCACGAGCATCGTCGGTCACGAGCATCGTCGGATACGAGCATCGTCGGTCACGAGCTTCGTCGGATACGAGCATCGTCGGATACGAGCATCGTCGGTCACGAGCTTCGTCGGATACGAGCATCGTCGGATACGAGCATCGTCGGTCGCGAGCAGCGTCGTAGCTAGCCAGAACTCGAGCGTAGTTCACGATGGAGGTCCAGTTAAGACTACAGATAAGACTTTGAGGTTTTTCTGTCTATTATATTTTGTTGGCCAGCACACAGATGTGTGATTTAAAGGACTTTTAAGTTACTTTGATTTTGAATATTCTTTTGTTCTTTGTGAAGGGAGAAAGAATAAGTTTCTACATTGTAGGCTTGTGAAGTCTTTACTTTGTGTTTGGTTTGGTTCAAAATACGTTTAACGTCTCATTACGTATTATTAGCAAGATGCTTAATTAACTTGTTGATTTGTATGCATTACAGAGTTTTAATAATGCTTGAAATTATGAAGAATATTGTTACGTCTCTGAGTTTGAGACTTATGAATTATGATTTCAGTCAATAAATTCATTTTGACTGTACACATTGTGTGGAAGGTATTCTTTATTTCGTTGCCTGCACTCATAAAGTACAAATATCCATGAATCCCTGACATTTTTGGCGACCACGAAGGGACGGAAAATTGAATTTGTTAGGTTTTGTGGATTAGATTTTGTTTAGTAATTAGACATATTTGATATTCGATAGGGAATCTAAAGTAATTGGGTAATTAATTTTACATTCCTAACATGTGTTAGATGTTTTGTTTGTTTTCCTATTTGAACTTGTCTTTTTACAGATCCGACATGGGGTCGGGTGAGGTGGCTTCTGCTGCATCGGTGATCGTTTCCCCCGGTCGGTGGCCGAGTCAAGTGTCTTTGCTCTATGGGTAAGACTTTGTTGTTTTGATGGTGTGACTGAGTATGTGCACTATGGTGATTGAGAAGCTTGCGGTACTTGCGGAAATTGGTAGGCTGTTCGGTTTTGAGGGTACGGAGTTACGAACATTTATTAAAAAGGAATTGGCCATAGCCAAAGAGGACCGTGCTGAATTGCGCGTGGATGTTAAGGAACAGTTTGAATTTAAAATTTGGCAAGCTGATTGTGAAGTTAAAGAGAGAAAGTCTTCTCCAGCGCTTTATACTTATAGTGAGATTAATCTGTTTGATGAGGAATATCATACAGATGCAGATGCATTTTTGCAACGGTTTAGGTCAGCGCGTTTAGGAGGCGATGAGACATTGTCTCAGTTCAAAATTCGCCTGCGTAAGTGTTACGATAGGTGGTTAGATGCGTGTGAAGCTGAGAGTGCATACCTGGACCTTGTTATTGACGACTCATTGATTGAGTCTGGTGTGAATTATTCTTTACAGAATCCGGTGATCTTTGATGATCAGGGTGCCGTTAGTGGCGATAAAGTTTCTAAGGGTGATGTGTTTCCCATGGTGGAGCCGTCCGCTGTGGCGGCAGAGCATGATTCAATTGAATCAATTCGTTGTCCTCTTTATGAGGATTTGTTTGAACCTTCCGAGGGAAGTGTTGTGGAGATTGAGTCTATTTTGGGCCTTGTAGCAGAGTTGCAGTCTACACCAGGAGCTGCTCAGATCACTGCGTGTGAGTCTGTGGTAGGCAGTGGAGAAGGGTCTCCACTGGTGTCTGTAGGATTTTGTTCCACAGGTTTCAGTTTGTCTTCAGCGAGGGAGTCAGAACTGGCTGGTGTAGAGTCTGCTACTGCACATGGGTATCTTCAGACTGGATCTAGTGTGGACGTGTCTGGAGTGTTTCCAAGGGAGCTGTCTCCAACGGTCAGTGTAGTTGATACACTGAAGGTTGGTCAGTCGGTGTTTAATGAGTCTGCTGAAGGATGTAGAGAGGTGACCTCATTTGGTGGTGAGGAAGTTCAGTCTTCACTGGAGCGTCACGGAGCCTCTTCTACTGTAATTGCTGAGATGGGACGGTCGAGCGAGTCTTTGAGTCGTTGTGGGAGTGTGGAAGTAAGTTCCACACTTAGTAGTATTTCTGGGGAGGTCTCCACACCGGAGGGCGTTCGAACCTCTGCCAAGTTAAGGGGGAGTTGTCAGTTTTCTCATTGTGAGGCTGTAGAGTTTCAGCCTACACCAGGTAATCCTCGTCGTTTGGGCGAGAAGATGTACAATTTGTGTACGGAGAACGAGTTACCAGACGAGTGTGTAGCTGATGGATCTTCACCATGTTGTGCTCAACCTGTTGAGAGGTTTGGGTTATTTGATGTGGACGTGGGTCCGTGTGATGGTGGAAGATTGCAGCACACTCGAGGTGGTAATCGTGGAAACTTTGTTACAGATGATTGTATTCAGAGTGGTGATAATGACACGGACAGTGTTATTTTCCCTTTGTCGTGTGTCGGTGATGGCCATGAAGTTGGTGATGGTGCGAGTCCCGGCACTGGTTTATCCCCATTTGAGTCGAGAGTTGACGAAATTCGAGAGTGTCGCTCTTGTGTGGTGGGTGAACTGGACTTGACGCACTTGGGAGTGCAGCAGACCAGCGGTGGTCAGCAAAGTCGTTTCGACTTTAGGTACATGCGTGGCAAGTTGTCCATGAGGAGAGCCGAGATCTTTCTCCTGGTGGTCATGTGTGACTCTTTGTGGAGTCACGGCAGTGATGCCGTTAGAACCTTTCTGGTGGGGCTGGGTCGAGGAGTGAAAGAAAAGAGCTTGTTTATTAATTTGGACTAATTATCCCGGGCTAATTATATACTCCCAGCTTGATAGGAATTTGATTATCGGAATTCATTTGACTTAGAATTGTGAACTTTCGGTGTAAAGTATGACGGTTGGATTATTCTTTTGGATAAATAGAAATTTGATTTGGGAAGATGCGTACATGCGACGAATAATTAATTGCGTTATTAATGAAATTATAGATATGATGATTTTGTAATCCCAAAATATTTTCTTAAGAAGGGGGTTAAATGTCACGAGAGATCGCGACATGGGTCTGCCTGAATTAAAATAAGGCAGGTGGAAAATATTTTGAAGCGATTGTGGCGTTGTTTCCATGGAAGGGATACTATCACCATTGTTTGGGTGTTAGGGACTAGTACTAGTTAAACTATCTTTTATATTGATGGGAGGACGGATTGCTAATCGTTGACTTGGGCTATACGTAGTTCGAATTTGGGCTATTTTAGCAATGGTTGTGATTCCATTGTATTGGTTTTATTGTGTAGTGAGGATTGGCCTGAATAGTTGATCGGCGTGTGCCGTTTCTAGGGGCCAGTGGTAGTGTTACATAATAACATGTCCCGGTTGGCCGGTTCTATTAGCGAGATGCGTGTTTGCGTGCGGTAGACTGGCATAGCATTATACATTACGTATATGACGTAAATGGGGTGTGATCAGTGTCGTCCAGTTAGCTTGCGCGAGAGTAACTTTGGCGCTAGTTTTGAATCACGTGATAGGGGCGTATAGGCGTCGTTGATGCACTGTGATGTTGAAAGATTGTTTGATGTGTCAGATCGAAATTTGCCTGCGTGAGAAAAGGTTGACTGTTAGTGGTTTTGAGTTGGCTGTTGATGGTGATGTTTTCCCCGAGCCAGACAGTGACATCGGCTATCGGGATGGATGCGATCGCCGGCGCAGCAGAGGCCATGACTCCCGGTTTCCACGCGGATATTGACAGGATGTAACTGTAAGTTTGCTGTCTTGCTAAATATGTTTTCCTTATTGTATACTATAAGAAGAGACCACGTCTTAAAAATACAATATAAATGTGTATTGTTGACGTGAAAGGATAGATCATTTACCGACAACTTAATAAGATGTAAATGTTCATGAATACTGTATGATTGTTTTGTTAGTAAAGTTTTCTCTATTATTAGTGAACGGCAATCGTAATTATTTTGTGAAAATAAGTTACCTTTAAATGAAATTATTGATTAATGTGCAGAATACCGGTAGCTTTAGTCTTACAATCTAAACCGGTTTCACTTATGATAAACCACTAGTTTATCAATGATTGAAGCCATTGATGTTTGAATTATTTACCGCGATATATATGTTTTCATAATTGCTATTGTGAAATGTTATGTTCCACTATTGAAATCATTGAGTGCGAATTTACTTACTTGGCAGATGGGAAGAATGAATATAAATGTTAACCATTGTTAGCTGCAAAACAGTTCACATGATTGTAGAGATGTTGTGACAATTTATTGTTCTTTCATATAGCCGTACCCTTGGGGTTGGACCAGAAAATTCCGACCTGCGAAGGTTACCCTGTGGGCGTTACCACGCCTTCTGATGCACTCGTCTAAGGGTGGAGATCGAGTGTCGGCTCTTCGAGCATCGCTGATCCTGGGAAGGATGCAGTTCGTTCTGCAGGTGCCAGGGGCACCAGACTTCGTCAGCTCAACGAGGGACCAGTCGCGAAAGCGAAAGCACCGAGCGTCGTCGCCGGCAGAGTGGTCTACGCAAGCACCGTCGTCACGAGAGCCGTCGTCACGAGCATCGTCGGTCACGAGCATCGTCGGTCACGAGCATCGTCGGATACGAGCATCGTCGGTCACGAGCTTCGTCGGATACGAGCATCGTCGGATACGAGCATCGTCGGTCACGAGCTTCGTCGGATACGAGCATCGTCGGATACGAGCATCGTCGGTCGCGAGCAGCGTCGTAGCTAGCCAGAACTCGAGCGTAGTTCACGATGGAGGTCCAGTTAAGACTACAGATAAGACTTTGAGGTTTTTCTGTCTATCATATTTTGTTGGCCAGCACACAGATGTGTGATTTAAAGGACTTTTAAGTTACTTTGATTTTGAATATTCTTTTGTTCTTTGTGAAGGGAGAAAGAATAAGTTTCTACATTGTAGGCTTGTGAAGTCTTTACTTTGTGTTTGGTTTGGTTCAAAATACGTTTAACGTCTCATTACGTATTATTAGCAAGATGCTTAATTAACTTGTTGATTTGTATGCATTACAGAGTTTTAATAATGCTTGAAATTATGAAGAATATTGTTACGTCTCTGAGCTTGAGACTTATGAATTATGATTTCAGTCAATAAATTCATTTTGACTGTACACATTGTGTGGAAGGTATTCTTTATTTCGTTGCCTGCACTCATAAAGTACAAATATCCATGAATCCCTGACAATGCCAGTGAAACTTGCCCACCAACTATCGCTGGAATGTTGACAGAACTATGCACACACAATGGCAAAACCAATAGACATAGAATAGCATATATACATGTAGAACTGCCCATCTTTCTGCTAGCTTTGTCCATATTCTAACTTTTAATGGCGAAATGGGTCTATATAATACACATCATATTTGAAACCAAGTTCGTTTGCGTGCCAAGTGGTTTTTAGTTACTCCGTGTGCACACGATGATCTGTGCATAATAGTCCCAACTTGAAAGTTGAGGTGATTTCATAAAATATTTGATTGCCTCGTCTTTCGTCGATGGACAATACATACTGTATGGTATATTGAAAGCTTTCTGGGTGAGAGATCATCCAGAAATAAACTATAGAAACCAAAAGTGTATCATCTGCTTAACACTTTATTATCGTGTCAAGAGTAGCATACAATTAAACGGTGGATGCAGAAATAAATTATTACCGCCCGCTTGTACTGCCTTTTTTCTTCTTCTTAAATGATCCCTCATTCGTAACTAGTAACTACTAACGTTGCGAGATTACCTTCTTTTATGAAAGAAAAGTAATTTTAAGAGCTTGTGTGAGAAGATTAGTCCTTGAAAAAATATTTTTTTTTAGTGGAATTTAGTAGAAATAATAAAGGACCGGCAAACCCGTGACACATATCACCGGATAGCCTGACGGAATGCAAGATATTAAATCCGGTCGTCTCCGTTCTTAGGTTTTCTTGCACGTTTCTTGTTAATCGAATGCGTTCCTTGTTAGGCGATGCCTTATCCAGCGGAAAGTTGTGTACATGCAGCAACGGAGACAACTTTCACCACCGGATAATTTGTTTGTAATAGTCTAGAAACTGCAGACTCAATATCAGGGATAACAATAAGAAAGTGGAAAATGGCTTATCTTATATAAAGCAGATCACTGAGCAAAATAAAACGCTATGAAACTGTACAAATGGGTAAGAATGTGATTCCCAAACTGATTTGCTACTGCATTTGCCCAACATGATTAATGTTATTTTTGTGTCAAAATTGGGAAATTAATGAATACATACAATTCATACAAACAACACAAAAGCACACACACACACACACACACACACACACACACACAATATACAAACACACACTCTATACAGGGCGTATAAAAAGGGTTATTAAAGTTCAAAGGACAATTATTTCCAAATGAGGTATTTTCAAACCTCAAATCAGAAGTAAAGAGTAAGTAAGACAGTAAAGAGTAACTATTCAGCTTTAATTTGATACATGTTCTGAATCAGCAATGCCACGCATGGCTGAAAACTTGGATCCTATGTGCGCTATAACAGTATATTGATTAGTGTCTTATGAGCATTGTATTGATTATTGAATAAATTCGGTAAATTCGGTTGACTACATTATTTCATGGTTGAGGTGTAAATAATACGAACATAATACAATGACTCTCTATAACGATTATATACATTATTATATACATTGTATGACAACAATATGTTTGTTATAAAACTCGATAGTTCAACAAATCAACATTTAACTATACACAAGGTGCTAATAGTCAATAGCAATGCACATTGTTCTAATGAATGTAATGGAGATTAATACTCTAGAACCATTATCATGTTCTCCAATGTACCTGCTAAGCATACAGGCCCATTTCTTGTTGAATTCAACTCAGGCTCATTTACAGTAATTTTCATTTCAACGCAAATAATAAAACATGACACAATTTTGTTTTTAATCATCGATAGTACGCCTAATATTTCACAGATATCAGTTAACTTAAAAGTAGGAACTTTTATACGAAATAAATCAGAGAAAATATAACTAATTAAGGAAGTATAAAGTTTATTTAATGCAGGTAAGTGGTATTGTAAATGCATTTTATGTAATATACCATAGGCATAATTATCTCTTGTATTTACACATCTATGTATCGTAATCGACATGAGGTCTACGGATCACTTCACATATAATAAATAACTTGGTAGGAAGATTAATATAAACCCCTCAAAAAAAGTTCGGAAACTCAACTTTGATCGAATATATCACTCTTATTGTCAAATTGTATTTTTTTATTTTAGTGTCATTGCAATGCATGATGATTTCCCTTTAAAGTGGTACATTATTTGTCATTTGTTTCAAATCAGGGAATACGCAGTGCGTTTCAGAATGGAGGAAGGTCAGAAGTCAAATGTCGCAAAATGGACCGAAAGTATTCAATTGGGAAATTTGACTCTTGTGTCGTATTTTTAAGGTTCAAGTTGTATCGAAGATTGTAGCGTGTTCAAAGGATTTAAACTTATCAAATTTGGTATAATTTTAAAGCCCATGTGTCTATCTTTTCAATACAATTATGTCCGTAACAATTGTATCAACAGGTAAAGTATGGTACAGCTGAATATGGGGAGGGCCGAAAGTGAAATGTTGCAAAATGCATTTCATTTTGTGAAATTGAAGGCGTTGCATGGAAAAACGACTATTGGAGGAGATGTTTTGGGGTTTTACATTGCATAATCATCAGTAAATTTAACATCATGTGAAAGCGTGTTTATTTTTCCTTAAAATCATGTCTCACCTGTAATAATTATGCTATTGGGGTGTGTGCAGTAAAAAACCGGATATGGGGGTCTATTAATGCTATGAATTTAAGACCGTGGCTTCTTGTTTCAAGATTCCGGTAAGATATTGTTGTATTAATCATAACTCTATCATCATTCCGTGTTTCACTATCGGAAAGCTCGTTAATTTATCTTTAATATGATATCTCATTTGCAATGAGTATGCGGAATGTGAGTGTGTGCAGTACAGGAAACTCACAAACTTGATGTATTGAAAATGCATCAAATTTCTCTAAACCTACGCAAACTGGCCAGAACTGGCATATTAGCGCCCTCTTTGACCGTGTAGGTATGCCCTTATTACCACGTATCAAATGGTAGAAGTTCGACATTGCAACGTGTCATTTTGAGTCCCATACATTTAGAGGTACTACACACACCTAAATCACATAACCACTATGAATGGGGCATAATTTTGTTGACAAATTAACACGCTTCAACATGATGTTGAATTTCATAATGATTATGTAAAGTAAAGTACTAAAATATCCCCACAAAAAGTCATTTTTGGATGCAACGCCTTCAATTTCACACAATTAAATGCATTTTGTTTACATTTTGATGTCGATCTTCCCCAATATTCACCTTTATTGTGCCTACCCGGCTTTCATAATCATTCCAAGTGAGGTGTCATTGGAAAGATAATTAAACAGGCTTTTTTCTGATACCGTATTCAACAGCATCTCTTCATTGTCAAGATATTCATCGTCGAAAGAATTTGAACTTGAGGAAGACCGTGATATGGGTGTCAGACCTTCCAACTGAAGTTTTTTGGCGCCATTTGTGACATTTCACTTCTGACATTCCCCCATTCTCAAATATACTGCGCATACCTCGTGCTCGTGATGCTTACGAATTTGGTATCATTTTAAAGAGGTATACACACTCTTTCAAGTGATACCAAATATAACCAATATGATTTCATAAGAACATAGATATAATCGATCAAACTTGAGTTTCCGAATTTTTTTTGAGGGGTTTAAAATAAATCATGAAGAACATGTGAATTTAAGGAAGTATGTAGTTTATTTAATACAGGTACGTGTGATATCATAATTCATGTACAGCAGGATTAAATATCACTTTACTTTTATACACATCATATGATCCTTGCATCCTGGTTCTTATCCAGGTTTCCTTATTATCTGGTTTTGCTTTCTACTTGAGTTGTAACCTTGCCGTAAATTAAATCTTTTTCTTTTCAGGTTCCTGTTATGATATTAATGGCCTGATCTAGTAACATTGTCAACATCCACAAAACTTACTTAGATCTCTAGTGGTTCTTTCAAGCCTGGTCGTTTTCCTCATACTATTAGAGGTGTGAAAACAGATTTAGCTTTAAAATTGTATTCTTTGTTGTTGTGAAAAATATCGGGATTATCTGTTAGATCTACAACATCGCGACACACGCAGCTTTGAAATAAGGTCGTTTACTTGTTGTATTCGTGTAAAATGTTACCTTACGTTGAGATACGCATAGCATATGATACATGTTATCATGAAATCTATATCGATGAAATATGGAAATAGAGGGTTTATATAAACAGGCTGTTCAATGATAATAAATTTATGTAAGATAATCTAGGTAACAAAAGAGATACGAACGATCAAACTTGAATTGCGGAACTTTTTTGTTTGGGGGGGGGGGGGGGCGGGGGTATAATTATTATTGCATTATGTGATTAGAAGTATCATATAATTAAAACATTTAATTCAATGTAAGTTTCACGATAACAAAATAATATTGATATTCATTGATACATTGATTGTATTGTAAAGCGAATATTTTGATAATAATAATATAGCGATTTTCTAGATCTTTAGTTGAGCTTACGCGTTTACAGGGGCCGTGCCAACCAAATGCATATGTTGACTTCTGTTTATCTGTATAAGTGTACACTTCCAATTTTTGTAATTGCTTGACATAAATAAACGTTTTAAATATTTCAAAACATTTTATCAATTATTGTTTTCATGTTGCTAAGCCCCATCTCATTAAAAAACTCTCCAGAGTGAAATTATATTATTGACTGCATGTTGTGACATAATCTGTCAATCACTGGCCAGCTAAACATGGGATGAACAAAAGGAAAACATGCTTACAATATCATGCACTGCATGCTTCCATATTATAGATAAGACTGTGCCTTTCTTGTCCCAATGGTTTGATTAATTTGATTAATTTTGATTCATTTTATTTTATTTTCAACATGATCACATGGTACATATATATATAGTAAAACATGTGTAATGAACAAAATTGAAACATAATAACAATTGCATTAATACTGGAAGCTACACATAATAATTTTTTGTTCAAATGGTGTATTTTAACATAATGTGATATGTACGGGACCATCATTATAAGCAATGCTTGAGAGAATGATGGTCCCTGAAAAAAAAGTTATACAAAAATATGTACAAAGAAAAAAGAAAAAAAATGAAAGATGGATGAGATGATGGGTGCGGATGAGAATGAAGGTGATGTGGGTAGATGGATGGTGGTTGAGCTTTTCTGATAAAGCAACTGCTATTGAAATTGAAAGTGTGTGAGTTGGTATTGTATTCAAGTTTGTGATGATATTGTGAGCAGGCATTCGGCTTAGGCGGAGATGCATTCCACTGTCAATTTGTAATCCTATTAGTTACCGAATACTGATTGACTGATGATGTCAAAATTAGTTAACAATAGAATTCTACTCTGGAGAGTTTTTTAAAGAGGTGCGGGCTTAGCAACATGAAATAAAATAGCGGTTCCCTTATACCTTGTTGTATTCGTATTAACAATAAAATCACGGGACAGGTTTCGGTTTTTCAAATTTCCCTTTCGTTACAAAGATATGTATGATTGAAGTATTCAGATAAGAAAAACTCCGGGCGAGTTTTTCTTCTGTGTACAAAGTGAGTGCAGTGAGTTACTGAATATCACTTTGCATTTTCGCTCATTACTTGGCCATACAATGTCCATTTGACTTGAAATATGAGATAACAACAATATACATTGCATCAACCAATTATCACTTTTTGCACATGTCAACAAAGTTACTAGATCCCTTTTAAAAAACACACAAAAAATTAGGTCAAACAGTTTACAAATATTGGATGTACACTTATACAGATAGACATAAGTCAACATGCATTTGGTTGGCACGGTCACTTTAAGTAATCTTCCCTTCTACACTTAATATATTCGCATGAACATATTATATAATTAAGAATGCTAAATGTACAGTTATGTATGAACATAGGAACCACATATTTCTACAATTTTTTTCAAATTTCCCTTTATAACCACTTTGCATGTTTACGCTTAAATTTAACAACACCTGCATTATAATACAAAACGTCTAGTAACCACAATACCACATATATACATGTTTATAACAACATTTTATATGAATATACTTTTGAATCTGTTACTCTGGTTACCATTTTTCAATTCGTGTGTTTATAATTTTGAAAAATCGAAAAATGTATTCAATATTGTAATAAGAATATGAATTCAGCATAATAATTGTTAATGTTTTGTTACATTATACATCATGAATATCCAGTGCATTAATACACTTATGCATAAAACGCACCAATAACACACACTGACCTACACATTTTCAAACCGACAAATTTACAAACATTCCCATATTACCTTTTCTAATTCACAAACAAAATTGTCATAGTCTTGTATCAAGTGGACATTGTATCAAGAGATAGGAACCTAGAGGAGTTCAAATTATACTAGCGAAACAGCTGTGTGTTAAACCGTTTAAGACTTATTGTTGGTTTTATATGACATCAGTGTATCATTCAAAGTAAACAGTCCACGTTTGTTTGCCTTGATTATTGTTAACATAACAACTAAACAAATATTCTAAAATATAGCATTGGCAGTCCCCACAGCCAGCAATACCCCAGCTAGCCACCTGAAGTCGGGCCGATGTCGGAAGTTGGTTGCCGGATGTCGGCATATCGCCGTTGGCTCGAGGTTAAAATGTCCGCCAGCCCAACATCGTCACTACGTCATTTTTTGTGATATATTGGCATAACGTCATTTTCCGACAATGGCCCAACATCATGTCATGACATTGACGTTATGCCAATATATCACAAAAATGACGTAGTGACGATGTTGGGCTGGCGGACATTTTAACCTCGAGCCAACGGCGATATGCCGACATCCGGCAACCAACTTCCGACATCGGCCCGACTTCAGGTGGCTAGCTGGGACACTGTTACATACACACCAGTACATAGAGCAATACAGTATGCATAGCGCTCTCTTTTGACCAGTGCAGTACAGTCATCACACCTACACTAGAGTAGATTAGTACAGAAATAACCTGAATTATGTGTGAAAAGTGGGCTAAAACTCAAAATAAAACCAGCTATGGTTAAAGTGATTATTTAGTTATGGATTTACATCTATGAAGGTGAGTTTAGATTTAAAATTTATCTTGTTTATATATTTTTTTCTTTTCTTCTGGTTGTCTCCATATGCCACAGTGCACAACACATTGCAAACTGTGGCACATACAAAATAGGCTTCACCTGAGGCACAATGCAATCGCCATCAGCATGAATCTGGGAGGTAGTCCTTTCTTCAGTTTACCACAAATGTAGAAAATAAAACAGAAAAAGGCTTTCCTCCCATATTCATGCTGGTGACGTTTGTTTTTTGCCTCCCTGGTGCCTCCTTTCGTAGCCGACCAGTGCCCCGAAGGCCGTGCGGGGAAACATGTTGATGTAACAAGCAATCTGATTGGCTCTTGCTAACGGGATCGCGTTACGTTCCAATGAAAGATGCACTGGGATTGGATACATTTTCAAAGAGTGTTGTAATTTTGGTCAAGTTTGAGCTTGACGAGTTTCGGAAGTTATTATATTATATTTATGTACAACATATGTAAAAATAAGATAGATATGGGAAGTGAGGCACGAAAAGAATTTCGACCGATGGCCCGCGGTCAAAATGTGGTGTCAAGGTGTCAAATAGTCATTATTCAAGCGATCACATGTAACAATTTAATATACTGATCTGTACAGGGCTTGGTCTAGGTTGGTCATGTAGCTGCGCGCAGTTTTTTGTTGTTGCATGTATTCAATAGACCGCTTCTGTAATGTATGCAAATAATATGCGTATGACATAAGACTCTCCGTTGGCAAGCTTAACAATAGTAACTAGGTCCGGCAAGCTCAGTTTGCCGGAGCTTGCCGGACATAGTTACTATTGTTAAGCTTGCCAACGGGGAGTCTAACGTCATACGCATAATATTTGCATACATTACAGAAGCGGTCTATTTGTCCCCTTCGGGGATTGGGAGGGGGGTTATGCCGACCCTAAACCACGAACGTGCTTAAACGTGTCAATTATCGAGTTATTGTTTTCGAGGGCTTCTATGAGCAAGCGATATATGAGTGCTATTGCTAGAGGAGTTTGTTCCGCCGGGTGTTCTTGTCTTGCGCTTCTTCAGGAGATCCTGATACACGTTCAGTGTGTATAGGAATGGATTGATCGATGAGTTGACGGGGATGATCAATATGACGGTCCAGGCGTAGAGGGTGGTCGGGAGGTTGACTAGTCCACTCTTGGTGAGGATTCCCATGACGATGACGGGCATCCAACAAACGAAGTCCGTCACAATGATGACAGCCATTCGTCGGGCAGTCCGGGACTCGAGCTGCTGTAAGGTGGCGTTCCGCACGGTCGCGGTGGAACGGCTGACCTTGAAAAACATCATCACGTAGCAGACCAGGATGAAGATGAACGAGACCGAATTCAGCCCGATGAAGATCAGAATCGAGAACCACCATGCGGTCTGCTTTACGTTGTCGCCAGCGACGAATTCGACCGTGTAATCCAGGTAGATTTGGCCACGAATTTCAAGACTGCCCGTGCCCGAACTCTCAACATGGAGTGGCAAACCCACGCACACATCTGGAAGACCGTAAATATCTGGCCGATAAAGGTTCACTAGGAGAGGAGCGAGGCTCAAGAGAATGACAATGATCCACATCACAACCGAAAGGACTATGCTATTCTTCCTGTCGATTTTGTAGTTCTTAAAGGGGAACATTACTCTCAGAAATCGGTCAATAGTGATAAGAGTCAATGTAAGCACGGAAGCTTCACTCGCCATGAACCCGAGAAAACCCGAAATACGACACAGAGTGGAAGTACGCCACTTTGGAGCAATTAGGAAGAAATTGTCACCAAAGTGAAGGTCAGCCGTAGTTAACATCAACATGTACACACCCATCAGGCAATCTGCCACTGCCAGACAAATAATGAACTCATTCTGTACCACTTTAGCACGAAAGCCTATCCTCAGGCGAAAGAACATGACCATGATATTGCCGAGGACGGCACAAATACCGAGAATCCACCCGGCAATTTTTAGTGCTATACTGGGATATATGCTCCCGCACGTGTCCAGGGGATTTTGCTGAGATGTTCGAGCACAGGTGAAGTTGTCGTTGTCCGCAAGCAAGCAGCAGAGGCGATTGTCAGATGTCGATCTGCAAATTTAACACAATGATACAGATATTATGTTAATCTTAAGCTGTTCCCTATTAGATTTAAATAACTAGACGTAATGCAGGGCCCATCAGGTCGATCCACAGGCAATGAGTTAGCCATGTACGTGAGTGTCGTGGTATATTTGATATTTATGGTTCGGGTTGTCTTAATTAAATGCGAAAATCTCGGTATCGACGTCCAACCTCGGCACATGACTCCTTCGTTAAGACACTGTGCTCGGCCTCATTTCTACTCTCTTACAGAGGGATTACTGTATTATAAACGGGTACACGAACTGATGAGAGTAAGTTAATTTGTGTGAAACTATTTGGTAGCGCATACTTGGATTCTTCATATGTCAACATTATATGTAAACCAAGGAACAACTCATTTCCAGAACAATTATAAAGGTGTTTTCGGCCAAATTTTGAACCGTTTGTACAGCTTTCACCAATGTTCTCGTCATGTGACAGTTGGCCACCCTCTAGAGGCGAGTAGTTTAACCAGGCTAATTGCATACATCAGGATATACTTTAATGATTTCTGAAAGTAAAGTGATCCATGAACTTTATAGGATTAAAGGGGTAGTTCAGTTTTGGCATAGAGGGCGGTTCAAGAAATAATCTTGTGTGAGATAATGAAATAATAAGAGTAACATGTAAAAAAGCACTGAATCAACTTTAATTGTTTGATCTATAGTCGGTCCAGAAATGGCTGAAATATCCATAAATATATCTAATTGGAATAAATGTAGGGGAACAACCATTATTCAATTATTTAAGAAAATATTAATTAATCCTATCACATTTCTGAAAATATACCAAAATGGTTTTAACATTGTTTTTGATGACATCTCTATTGAATAATAATTTTTACCAAACATCACATTCACATATTTTGATACAAAAAGTGTCTGGTGGGCGCCCACTTGTGTTTGCAGCTTCTTTTTAAATGAAAACAGCCCTAAAACTAAGCCGTTTATGTTTTCTACCATTCAAGCATGATTGAATTATAAATTAGTTGTTAATGGTAACTGGCAAGTTTTAGTAAATACAAATATGTTTAGCTTCATGTTGTAAGAGAAAAATGATTTTGTTTTATTATTATTTTGCAACTGTCTCCCTAATTATGTAGATATTTAAGATTGAATAAGAAGAATAATAATAGAATAAGAGACCGCCTATAGACGCTTTCAAAGTGTCTATATGGGCAATTCCACGCCAAAGTGGACATTTGACCAACAATTTTACAAGCATTTTTATGATACAAATTTGGTATCAAATCAAAGCTTAAATTCTATATTTTTGGAATTCAATGAGTAAATTTTAGTTTTACATAATTGTAGTTGTTTTTTTATAATAACTTTATAACCATAATTGAACCCCACAAATTTGACATTTTTGTGAAAAAGTGTTTTGATCCTGTGTTTGTTTTATATTTCCCCAGTTAAGCCTAAAAAACATTATTCTGACTCTTGAGATATGACCATTTCGTAAAATAGTAAATTTGTATGATTTATTTGATTTGTTATGCTTCAATGACTTCTTATTTTCAGCCTATGAAAATATCCTTCCGTTACCGAAAAAATCAATATTTTTAATTTTGTGGCTCACATAGTTGTTAGAGAGCAGACCAATCTTCAGTGCAAAGCAAGTTAAAGTAGGCCTTCCCATTGCTAACAATTGTATTACTCAGTGTTTCTTCGTTAATTAATAAATAACAAAAGAAAATGTCCTTCCGTTACCATACACATGGTAACAGATGGACAAGGTACCTAATATTACATATTATGACAATATTTTTGTTCAAAAATTTGTCTCTCATATATGAAAACCCAAAATAATGAGACAATACCTGCAATGGCCAGCTATCAGTGGCGTAGCGTGGTCAGACTAGTAATTTTCTGTGTTTCAACCAATCAGATTTGTGCATTTAGAACATTTGATCTGGCTCAAAATTGATTTTATCTCTTTCTGCAACAGGGCCCTTGTACCATGATGCCATTTGTCTGGATTTCTATTGTATGGGGATTAGTAGGTCTATTTAACTGTGGTGAGCCAGGGTGTGAATAGGCTTTGATCATGACTTTGAATAGGTCTTTTTTTATACAATACACCCCTATAGAATTCTTGAACATGGATGTAGGTCTAAAATAATTAAATTTTACATGAAATTTGCAAACTAAAAACAAGGCTGTAGAAAAAGCAAGAAATAACATCTCCAATTCTTTCATATGTTGTAAAAATTATATCAAGCCAAGATTTAAGCAAAACAAATTCTCAACATTATTTGATCCACGAGGTAAAACGGAAGGTCAAAATCTAAGGTCAAAGGTTATCGTATCCAAACTCGCTCATGCATGAACACAAATGGCATAAATGGATTGCACATAACATCCCCAGTCCAATGACACCATTACAAAATAAATTGACCCAACGGTTAATGGACAATGGCCATTTGAAAAATGGTGCCCACGCCCATTTCTTACAAAACTCCCACATAAGAATCGACCATAGCGCCAAAACCATTGGGCGGATTGGGCTAAAACTTAAATATTTGCGCTTTTAAAGGTTGAAATATCATACATACCAAATAATAGCAAATTTGAAGGGGGCTGAGATGAAAATTTTCACTTTTGTTAAAGGTGATTTGACATGGAATGACCCAAAGTACTGTGTCATATCATACATTATAGTCCATTATGTCCTTCCGTTACCGAACATTGGTCCGCTTTGTGTGAAATAACTCAAATTTCTGGGGACAAATTTTAATCAAAGAACAAGTAAATTCTTCTTAACCCTTCAGAGAATGAAATGTGTACCCTGAACAATATTTTGTATCATTTAATATCACATAGTTTTAGTTAAAACTGATTTGATAACAAAACTTTGTCCATTTTGGTGTCCTTCCGTTACCGACCTCATTTGTATGCATATTCAATAATGTGCGGAGATAAAAAAAATAAAAAAATTATGGGACCTTAAAACTGTATGCTTTGGAAGTATTGTTATCAAAATAGACTGTTCTAACAACACAAGTATTTAAAAATGTCTTTCTTAAAGTTGACAATTTGTGTCCGAGTGTCCTTCCGTTACCATGGATTGACCATGAATAAGAGCCATTGGAGCATGAAATATAGCAAGAAAAAAATAGAAATGTAAATGCTTGTGATGTCCATATGCTATCTATGATACAAATTTATTTTAGACCACAACAGAGATGTTTCCTTCTCATAAATGGTCTTTAAATTTCAAAATTTATTTTATTGTACAATTCCTATAGACTTTTCAGAGGTCCTTCCGTTACCGTCCTTCCGTTACCGAACACTGGAGTAATTAATTTCTCATAATTAATATACCAATGTAGATATTTTTCTTAAAATGTGGTGTTATACTCTGTGAACATAAGGAAATTGACTAGTAGCCAACTTAACATGATAAACCTCGTAACTTCACAGAGATTTGGTCATAACTAAAAAAATTGAAAATCCATGTCCATTTTGGCGTCCTTCCGTTACTGGCCTCATTAGTGTCCATATCTAATTTACATAATGCGGTCAAAATTTTAGAAATAGTGGAAATCAAAGGTGTCCCAACAAGGATCAAAGACATGCCATTTAGAATAAAAAATCAAAAGCAGGATCCTGGAATTATTTGATTTAAGTTCCAAAATTGTGTCTGAATGTCCTTCCGTTACCGTGGAATTGCCCATATGCGGTTTCGACCGTAGTTGTGACTATAATGGACTATAACATCCGGATTATGATACTCAATCGTTCATAGTATCAAAATTCGGATTCTTCACACGAATGGTCGGGATAAAAGAACACATCGATTTGGTCTTTTTTCACTTAGTAAAGATAGTTCAATTTCTCTGGAGATGACACATATCAGTCACAAGAATCTTGTAATGATATTGGTATATGATTGAGGTCTTAAATGTCACTTTTGGGGAAAATACAAAATTAATGGATCTTTTTATCAGTTTATTTCAATGTGACTTACAGTTTCTCCACATTTGATAGTCCGTGTAGTGTGCCGGAAGAAAGTTCACCAAGCTCAACTTGTGTACTGACGAAAAATCTGAAAATAAACAGTTTTATAACCCTGTTTTATAAAGTTATGATATAACAATAATTTATTTATTTTATTTATTTATTTTCCGAAACACAAGTAAAAACAGTAAATACAAAAGATTCGGAGGGATGGCCCATTCAGCGCCGTCTATGCAAACATTGCTGTTCTACCATGGGGTCCCTTAACAACAATATACTAACAATAATTAACAGCAATTTACAATAATTAACAGTAATTAACAATATAATAAAAAATGAATTTCAACAAACAATTAACCATTATTATAGTCAATCGTTCGCTGATATAATACATAGCTAAATTTGCAACTACACGGTTCTCATGTATGTTTATATTTTGTGTATGAACAATAATGTTGAAATTGAGAAAGTCCAATCAATTAGCATCGGATTGAAACGGGGAATCATCGTAAATTGCCATATCATTATAGTTAATTGTATATTAAAAAATAAATAAAAGCGAAGGCATTGTAACGATCTATCACGGAATAACGTCACGTTCATATTCACGTTTGGAACACTTTCGTAGAAAGTACTTTCTCTTATCAAGGGCCTACAAAGTGTTTAGGTTGACAAAACATTTTTTTTAGTGTAAAAGACGTGAATAGTTACGAACATTATGCAACAAAGTATCAACACACATTGAAGTATTTTGCATTTTTAATACCACATTTGATTATTGGATACAAGTGTTTTTTTGAAATACTATGAATTTCACTTTTAGAATGAAATCAAAAGAGGTCAACTATTCATATTCTATAATAATTAAAATGTGTATACCACCATGTTTTTTATTTCTCTTCTACGCTGCATTTTAGGATTAGATTTAGGATTATGTAAGAGTTGGATTTAGGATTATATACCGCACTCGGTCCTGCGGACCTCGGTGCGGTATATCCTGGGGCTCTTCTCGCATATCGTGCATTATTTGGCCCTGAAAGCACTCGATCGCTACCCTGCATTATCTGTATAATAATGTATATAGTTGTTTTTATTTTGGTTAGATTGTTTGCCTGTAGATTGTTTTGATTGAAATAGGTTAATTTAATGTTTTGATGTCCGCGTTTCTGGCTCGGGATCAATCATGACTTGCGCTTATATCGCTTTACTGGATATAGTCGGATGTCAATGGACATTCAAATATATTTATTTTTGTAAAATAATTGCGAGACTGTGCCATTTCATAGAAATTACCCAATATTTCTAGAGTAGAGGGCGTGGTTCAACGGAAGTTTGCAAACGTGAATACGTCATAGATCGTTGCAAGCCAAAGCCACGCATACTTTAGAGATCTTTATTTATTACATCTTGCATGGCATTTTCTTTAATCTCGTCCAGAACCATCGTCGAATTAATATCACGACTTTAAAAATTTGATAATTCACTTTAATGAACACATAAGATCAGTGGTAATTTAAAGCTGGCAAATTCATATTCACATATCAGCACATTGTATATATAGGAAAGTAGTTTGCTGTGAGTTTCGCGATAGATTGGTGATTATTTGTGACAATCCGTTATCACCATTGTAACTTGTTCATGTATTTCAAGATTCATTTATATTCTAAGACTGTTCCCCTATACGCTACAGCACTGTAATTAAAAAATTATGGTGTAATGCCATTTTAACGAAATGTTTTTGCATACAAAATTAAGTACTCTACATTATATATGAATAGTTTGACCCCAATATGATATTAACATCATGACCATGTTTGTGTATAGGACTATAATAATGGCCTTCATATCCAAGATTTCCACGCATACCTTTTCCATATATTTCAAACATGATCATGTTATAATATTGATACTTACATGATCATGATCATGTTATATAATTGATCATGTTATATAATGATCATGTTATATAATTGATCATGTTATATATTGATCATGTTATATAATTGATACTTACAAAAATCGTAGGGACGTTAGATCGCCGAATACGCTATCACCAAAGATGTTGATTGTGTTGTAGCTCAGGTCCCTGTTTGGTGGACATAATTAATGTCATTATTATGGTCAGTTTGCCTCTAAAGAAATATTCTGCTAGGATCAAAACCTAAGGCCCCCCTATATCCATAGGCGCCGGAAGTGGGGGGGGGGGGGGGGGGGGGGGCAGGGGGGGCGGCCGCCCCCCCAATCCAAAAAGTGGGGGGGCAAAACGCAATTTTGCCCCCCCAAAAAGCCCCCCCCCCCCCTCCAAAAAAAAAAAGAGTGGGAAAGACACAATCAAATGTATGAGCTTACGTTTAAAAACTAGTTAATACAACCATTTCCAATTTTCGCTGCGCGAACAGATTATCTCAGTTTGTTGTAAACATCTGATGAGAGCCATTACGTTTCACCCAAGTTAGAAAATAACCGCTTCTCAGGCCTGAGGAGAGGTTGAGAGATTCGTGCCTCTAGTAGAATTGTATCACCGTTCTTATTGGTTTACTGCGTGTAACCGGAGGAGATTATCTCTATAATACCACTAGGTCTCGGGGGGCAGTTAACAGGGCATGGAATGTTGACGAAAGCTATTAAAATGGTTGAGTTGATTTCCACCGTGGTGGAGATCACGGCTAACTTAGTGAAACGTAATGATAGACATTTTATTCTTTTTTTGTTTAACTCGGATTCTAAATTTCCTTCACAGGTATGGCATGCAGTGCACCAAATTGCACCATTTCAAGTATATAAATGCAAAATCTTTCCCGTGGGAGGGGGATACCCCCTCCCAAACCCTCCCCCTCTGGCTCTGCCCAAGCCCTCGGTCGCTTCGCTCCCTCGGGATTCATTATTGGATGTAGGCAATGTTGTTGGATAATAAATGCGCCATATGGTTTATGTTGGAACTGTATATGACACTAAATACAATATTTATGTGTGAGTTTGGGTACATATTTATTAGTGCGTCAATTATTTGTTTACTTCGTGAAAAATATATCAAATCATAACACGCTTTCCAAGATACAGTTAATCTTAAGCCCGAATTTCAAGTCCATAAATGCAAAATCTTTCTTACCGTGGGAGGGGGATGCCCCTCCAAAACCCTCCCCCTCCCTCCTGCCCCAGCCCTCAGGCGCTTCGCACCTCGGGACTCAGTATTGGCTGTGTGTTGTTGGATCATACATAATGTTGCATAATTATGGCTTATGTTGTTGTGTGTGTGTTTTGGGGTCAGTGGCAGATCTACGGGGGGTTTAGGGTGTTTAACCCCCACCCCCCACCCCCCCCCCCCCCCCCCCCTTGGGCTGCCAAGTGAAAATGTAATGTGGAAAACATCAATTACGGCGGCTCGTGGACGTCATTGGGTCAACCCCCCCCCCCCCACCCCCCCCCCCCCCTTGGGGTACATATTTATTAGTGTGTCAATTATTTGTTTTCTACGTGAAAAATATATCAAAACTTCCTGGTCGATCAAATCATATCGCGCTTTCCCAAATACAGCCGAATTTCCTATTTTCCTATGCACCAGATTGCACAATTTCAAGTCCCAAAATGCAAAAGCTCCCTCCCTCCCCCCGATCAGTCGCTTCGCTCCCTCGCAATGTCTCACTCTCACATCTGGCTCAAAGTTGGCAATCCAGAGTGTGATAGGGCATGAGCCCCTACACACACAAATTGTGAGCCCCCTTGGGGTTTTCCCAACTAACAATTGGACGTTTTCTGAACGTTCTAAACAGGTTCAAAGTTGGTTATTTGGACGTTCTGTGGAAAACGTTTTTAAAACGTTTATTTGTGGAAGGTTGAAAACGTTTTTAGAACGTTCCAAAATGGACGTTTTTAGAACGTTGTTTAAACGTTAGAAAAACCAATAAAAAACCTTTCATGTATTTGCTTTTAAGTGCAAGACCAGCAGAACGTTTTAAGAACGTTCTGTAAACGTTCATTAAAGACGAAGACCTATGGAACCTAATAAAAACGTTTAAGAACGTTCTGTAAACGTTCATTAAAGACGAAGACCCATGGAACCTAATAAAAACGTTTTGTAAACGTTCTGTAAACGTTTTGTGTTTGCTGGAACCCTCTCTCAATCTCTTTTTTGTTTTCTTTCTTTTGTTTTGATATATATATAGTCTATTTAATATTTGCTATCTACATTCTGTGCATTTCATTATCAAGATGCGAAATAAATAAATGCGTTTACTTCTATTATAATGATTTAGAAAAAACATGTACCAAAGATACATTATCAAAAAAATCATATTTCCTATAGATGTATTTTATTGTTTTTTATACGTTATGCTGGCGTGCCCATGCCTAACTCAAGTGAACGCTACCGCGGAGCGGTAGCGTTCAAGGTCGGGCTCATAGTGCCCCCGAATTTATGCGCACAATAAGTGTGCTTAAAATTATAGATATGATACGGTACTTACCACCGTGTAGATGATACATATGTGATACAACTATGGGGTGGATCAGAATGATGATTTTTTGCTCCATTCCGCATACAAATGAGTGATTTATGCACCTCATCGACTTCTTTCCGTGTCGTATCGCGACTTCTGAACGACCGATGATTGCGCTATAGTCTTCATTCAAGTCGCCCGCCGATTCCAAGTAAACGACAGATCGATCTGATGCGTAAGTCCGTACGACCACTAAACGCGCGCGTCAGATCTGCCGTCTATTTGGAATCGGCGGGCGACTTGGATGAAGACTAAAACGCAATCATCGGTCGTTCAGAAGTCGCGGTACGGCACGGAGAGAAGTCGATGATGTGCATAAATCACTCATTTTGATGCGGAATGGAGCGAAAAATCATCATTCTGATCCACCCCATAGTTGCATAACATATGTATCATCTACACGGTGGTAAGTACCGTATCATATCTATAATTTTAAGCACACTTATTGTGCACATTAGCGCATAAATTCGGGGGCACTATGAGCCCGACCTTGAACGCTACCGCTCCGCGGTAGCGTTCACTTGAGTTAGCCCATGCCCAGCCCAATTCGACACTCAGGCTCCAAAAACCTGGGGGAGATGGGTGGATAGTCTTGAAAACTTTATGGCCGCAGCCGATCTAGTGTATATTTATTATGAAGAGTTTCGAGGAGTATTGAATGTCAATCTAAACCTGATATGTTATGTAGGATGAAATATTTAAACTAGATGTACATTCGACTGCATGCAGTGGAAATGGAAGCCTCCGCCAATGCGCAATTTTTATGAGCACAGTCACCTTTTGACCTAGTGATCCTTGACCTCACGACCCTAGAGTCTTATCACTCCATCCTCTCATTAGATACAAACATTTACCGAGTGTGGTGACAATGTCTATTTGTTCTTGAGATATTGTGATAACAATTTTTTGCATATATTGAGCCCTGTGACCTTTGACCTTATGACCCCAAAATATAATCAGTTCAATGGCTCTTCAAGATACAGATGAACCAAGTTTGGACATCTGTCAACCAGTTCTCGAGATATCGTGATTATAACAAGAACGGGACATACGAACGGATGGATGGACGGACGGACGATGGACTGACAACCCAAAAACATAATGCCTCCAGCCAATTCGTTGCGGATCGAGGCATAAACAATAACAACTCAATGTAGACAGGAAGAGTTAACTGGAAATTTCAACCCAATGTGGGTTTTCTTTTATTACAGGAGGGGTGCACGTGCCCCCAATATTGACAAAACAATTAAAACATAAGGGGGAAATTCTTTCCAAAATTAACAAAGGGATAACATCGTCAACATGCATCCTCAACACTTACTGGGAACTCTGTTCTACCACTTTTTAAAGAATTCTGTCCCATGCTTCTATTGTTGATACAAATTTGTATCAACAATAGAAGCATGGGACAGAATTCTTTAAAAAGATATTTACCATTGAAGTGTTTAAATTTTGAACTATCCACTGGATAGTCATAACCATGTACAAATTCAATCAAATAAGTTGAGAGTCCCCACTCATTCCGACCACGACGCTGGCCTATAAAGCAATCATTTTCAGGCAAAAAAAAGAAGCAGAATAACAGTATTGATAAAGTTGCTGAAAGTAGGCAATATTGGCCAAACTAATTGAATGTTTTTTTTGTGTAAAATCTGAACCACAGTATCATTAGGTTAAGCCCCACCGTAAACCGTAAGTGTATCTATAGCAGTGATGGGGCCTAATACACGAGCAGGCCCGTAGCCAGGGAGGGGGGGGGGGGGGGGTGCGTTGGGTGCGTACGCAATTCAGAAAGGTCCACTTTTTGAAAAAATCCTCACTACGGGCCTGCACGAGTATCCCTAATTGGGGATATTTCTAACTTGTGATGCGTACCTGTTATTGTTAAGACGTAATGGGATTTTGAGGGACTGGCAGCTCAGCTCAGACGACTTGAGTTAGTCGATCACGGTGTGACTTCCGTATGGAGATGACTGTCGTCGTTGTGATCGAGCTTGTCGTCGCGATCTCGGGCCACTTGCTGTGCAAGTCGTGAACGACCAGGAGAAATCGCTGGTTTTGCGGTGCAGCAACCAGTTCTCCGAAGATGTCGACCTGCAACTCTTCCCATGGTCGTTGGGGCCATGGAGTAGGCTGGAGCGGAGCTGGGAGGGGGTTTCCTGCTTTTTCGCTAAGGTGACAGCATTCGCAATGTTTCACATGCTGGGCGGGCGGGCGGGCGCGGGCGGGCGTGCGACGTAGTACCATAACCATAGCTCGATCTGAATATCAGGAAACCAGAGAAGAAAAAATAGATCAATGACAATGTATATGTATTGTTAACCTAACCTGTAACCAGGCATTCCAGGCGCTGTGCGGTAACACACAGCGCTGATTACAGTTAATGTATTGTATGCACTGTATTATGGTTACTTTTTCTACTCACCCGGGTTAAATCATGTATGCTGTAGACAGTCCCACACTATCACATGACTTGACAAGATGGCGAAATGTACATTATCATGGGGTTGAGTAAAACGTATTGACTATACAGGCAGCTAGCTAAAAGCTAGCATTCTCCAGTTCTCCTGCCCCACACATGAGCATTCAATGTATGCATCACAATGTGCATGCATATCATTATCACCACACAGCTAGTACGCGTACAGGCTACAACAGCATGTTGTTGTTTTGTGTTTATAGTTGTCGTTCAAGACAAAAGTTGATATGTTTCCATTTAGACTTTGAAACACACTAAAAATCCATTGTTTCAAAGCAGCGCTATTAGAACAACGCTATAAGAATCCTCTCAAAGATTTATTCTAAGTTGTATTATATCTATACATACAGATTTAAAATTTAAAAATAAAATGTGCTTTAAACAGAGACTAGCCTTTCACTAATGAACCCAGCTGATCGAGATCAAACGAGCAGGCCCCCGCTGCAGAATTAAAAAGAGATACATTCGAATGTGTATATTATATGTTACAATTAATTGTAAGTCAGATCATGTATTATATATATGTGTAAATATATGATTGGTTGAAACTTGAAACACGCAAATTGTCTGACTTTCAGTTAATTGTAACTTTACAATCGATTGTATCTCTTTCTGCAATCTGATAAAATACACTTTTAAATTTGCAGAAACTGTTTTGTAATTATACCTTAATTCACAAAACAAAGTATAATCTGAGCCTGAGTATTTGTAGGCCTACCATGGCAAGTACAGTCGGCACTTCAAATATAGCCACATACCCCCCCCCCCCCAGGTGCCCCCACAATTATCAAACAATTAATAATAAAAAGTGGAAAACATGATGGTCATAAGATACTAGAACGCAGCAATCAGGGAGGGGGGGGACAAGACTGGAGTCTATTTGGCTAAAATATGTCCCCGGGGGACACGGAACTCTGAATGGGGGTCTTAAGAGCTGACTACAAGCAACAAAATATAGGGTCTTTGGAGCTACAAAAACCCTGAACCGGGAGTTAAGCTAGGGGTCTAAGGAGCAGAGTAAAACTACAAAATACATAGACTTGGAGCTATATGACCTACGGAAACCCTCAAAAAGGCTCATATGGTGGTCCAAGGAGCTGACTAGAAGAAGAATAATGGACATGGCGCTATACTCAACAACTAGATCAGTTCCGGGGGTCTAAGTAGCGGCAATTTTAGAAAATCGGGTATCTTTAGAGCAGCAATCGGGTGTGAAAACGGGGTTCTTTTAAGCGGCACATACCCGTTACATTATACAATGAGTGCACCCCCTCCCCACCCCCCCCCCCCCCCCCACACCACCACCACCCCGGAATATGTCGAGATACCACAAAATAAGACGGACTTGTATTATTAGATGTACGAGAATCATCACATCGAAGTGCATTTTTATAAAGTGTCTTGTCTTTCTGAATCGCGCAAATAAATGCCAGGTTATCAGAAATTACAGCGCTTGACACCTATCTTTGTGGGCCGTTTCTCCCTTGTTTTAAAACTGCTTCAGCCATTTCGAGATCTTTGGCGCTCATTTCTAGCCTTCTCTGAATATGACAAATTATATATCATTTGTTTAAGGTAGTGAATTCTATGTCATGCTGTGAAAATCAGCATAATCATTTTCCAAGACTTATTGCATTATATAATTACTTTCAGTATTATAATCATCAGTAATCATTGTATACAGTAGTTGGTTCGCCACTGTCCAACGTGAAACATCACCATCTACGATAGAAGTAAACAATCTGATTTGATCACACCAAAAAAAGAAAAAAGATCGCTATGTTCATCCGCACGACACAAACGGCCTAAATTATCCAGCAAGTTTCATTCACTGTTAACATTATTCATCTCCTCTTCTGAGGACAAATGCAAGAATCATTTTCATCATCAAATTTCGATATTCAAACATCAAATTAAAGAGATATTGTGTCAGGATACTAAACTCAGTGTAGGGTTATAAGGCTCATTGGTGATTGTATATTCACGCTAAATTTCCCTTCAATATCTGTCAAGTACTGTATGGTGTACTGGATAGCGACCTCGTCTTAGAGACTGAGGGTCATGAGTTCAACCCTCTCTCAATCTCTTTTTTTCTTCTTTTTTCTTTTGTTATCATTACAAATTGGATTATTTAAAATAGAAATATCATTAAAAAATTCTTTTTTCATTTGTTTTGTTGTTGATCATAGATGCATTGTAATCTATTGTACATTCAGTGAATTAGCTCTGGTACTGGACAGAGGTCGACGGCAGACCATGATATTCCGGGTTCAAATCCTGGTCCAGGAAAGGTTTTTTTTTTCTTCTTTTATAAACAAATGTTGTTATCAATATCACTTGATAAATTATAAGTATCATGTAATTATAAAAGCTTGTTTTCTCTACATCTTTGTTTTCTTTTGTTTCATTCATTTTTTTTTTCTCCAGATTTATTGAACTTAACCCAACTAACAATTGGACGTTTTCTGAACGTTCTAAACAGGTTCAAAGTTGGTTATTTGGACGTTCTGTGAAAACGTTTTTAAAACGTTTATTTGTGGAAGGCTGAAAACGTTTTTAGAACGTTCCAAATGGACGTTTTTAGAACGTTGTTTAAACGTTAGAAAAACCAATAAAAAACCTTTCATGTATTTGCTTTTAAGTGCAAGGACCAGCAGAACGTTTTAAGAACGTTCTGTAAACGTTCATTAAAGACGAAGACCTATGGAACCTAATAAAAACGTTTTAAGAACGTTCTGTAAACGTTCATTAAAGACGAAGACCCATGGAACCTAATAAAAACGTTTTGTAAACGTTCTGTAAACGTTTTGTGTTTGCTGGGTTGCCCCCCCAATCCAAAACTGCTTCCGGCGCGCCTGCCTATATCCATTCATATTGACTCTTCTGGCATAATTATCTTTGACGATTGATATTGGGATCATTCATTCAATATTGGTTTCAATATTATTTTTACGATCAGACATGCATATTGAGATCACTACTTGTCTACAGTGACAATAATCATTGATAGCTTGTCACAATGTACAAGTTTGAGTCGTTTGACTGTATATCCAAATCATGGAGCGTGGAGGTTTAAATAAATTAAGTTTCCTTGCTTCCACAATTACATCGTTATTATACTCGTTACATGATACTACACAACTTGCCACCAGGACTGGTCCGAATATACTCGGCCCAGCTGCTATGTTAGTGGAAATGAGTGTTCGAATTAGTTGGAATTTCACACTTACAAATATTCCAGTTGGTCTAGTCCAGCAAATAGCCCGCTCATCAAATTGCTCAGATAATTGCTGGATAGATTCCTAGGGGGAAGATAACAAACATTTTGATTAGTTTATGCATGGTAATTTTACATAAGGACAATGTACGAGTTAATTCATGTCATCTAATGAAGCCCCAAAATAGTGAACGTTCTTTCTGTATTTGTAATGCTCATTTAAAAAGATGAATTCACATCCTTTCATTTGATACCATATCATATGACATGATAGCGTGATGCGTGAATGAATATGAATGACATTAAAAGAGTAATGTAAAAAGTAGTTTGAGCACGATCAATGCAAAAGATATATATTTTAAGTGCAATGCAAATAATTAAACGCAGGCTAATAGGGGTTGTCGTGTAGCACCTGCCAATATGTGGTGTCTAACTGACCTTCTCCAGCCTGAACCCTTGCTTAAATTCAGGCTAGTCCCTTCAATTTCAAACTTCCTAACAATACTCCAAATTGTTTGTTTGGAGGGTACATCACGACAGGAGAAATAATGGAGAATAGCCTCATTGCAGCAACTTGCTGGAGACTCTGGACCAGAACGATTCCACTCCGTGACTCGAGAAAAGACGTTGCTCAGTGGTCAGCTGCATGGTCAGGCAAGGCACTGATTTAAAAAATCAGCCACTTTGACAACAAGACAAAAGAACATATTAAGGTCATGTTTCAATCAATTATCAATCTTTGTGACTGCGTTGATCAATAGATCTATCTCTCGTGCGCAAAGCAATTTTGACATAGCTAATTCGAAATATTTTCAGTTCAATGACAACAAGCTCAATCATTACAACTGTGGTATCACATGAAAGTAGAATACATGTTTTTTTCTAATGATATATTACAATACATATACATGTAATTTTATCTATTCGATGTGATATCACTGGACAAAGTTGGGTTCCACTTTTTCTGAAACACTCTGTAGTATATTGCCAGGTGCAAGAACAACAACTTTCGTTCCACATGATAATGTTCTCGTCCCGAGTCGCAGCCTCAATGTTCTCATAGTTAAACCTTAATGCAATTGTATTTTGTGATCATGCAAACCCAACTTATATATGTGAGTCAATATCACAACAAATAGAAAATGTAAAAAACTTATACGTACAATACTTGCAGGTGTCCTAACCCATCGAAGGCACCGACGGAAATGCTTCGAATCTTGTTGTCTTCGAGTAATCTGTTCCATTATCATTTAAGGGAGAGATAAAACAAATTAACAAATCGGTAGATTTTATGTTCCGAGGGTTGCCAACTCTTACGCATTGAGCGTGAGACTCACTCATTTTACCCCTTTCTCACGCTGACCTATGAAAATCTCACACCCAGGCCTAAAAATGATAATAATTACAAATTATAGAGATTTTTATTCATTCTATATTCATTTATAAGCACTTCCATCAAGTTAAAGTACTGTTTTCTGGATGGTTTCTATGTTACAAAAAAACACCTGAGCGTAATATGCGTCTCGTAACTCATAAGTTTGTAATAATAATATAAACCAGGGTCTTGTAATGTTTGCAAAGCATAATCATAAATGATTGAAAAGGAAGAATAGTAGCGTACTGTAGCTTAATAAGCAATGTTCCTCCCTTAGCTCCTCCCTCCAAATGAAAAAATGCACGGGTCGAGAAAAAAATGTTTTTCGACCCGTGCCTTTTTTCATTTGGATGATTTAAGAGGAACATTGCTTATTAAGCTACGCCTACAATTCTTCCTTTTCTATCATTTATGATTATTCTTTGCAATTATTTAAATATAGGAAGACACCAAAGCTGTATGTATTAGTTCGCTTGTATATATATATATATATATATATATATATATATATATATATTTATAACCAGAATCGAATGCAAAATAGTCACCGTGATTGAGCTATTCACATTTATGTAGGGGAATATCAACATGTTACACGCACTTTTATTACAGAAAAATAGACAATATTCGAAAATATTCACAAAAATGCATTGGACCTCCTTTTTATACCCATATCAAAATATGAACGAAAGGGGGAATTAGACACAAACAAGCATCACGTAGTATCACAACTCATATGCATCAGTTTCCTATAGGCTAAGAAAATTATCTAATTTCGCAATATATTTCGCGTAGTTTCCTTCTTCTTGCAATCATTTGAAGCGCAATCAAGAGTTACAGAATTATTCACATAAACACGTTATATGCAAAAATAAAGAACCAACGCCGATTTACATGATTAAAAGCGAAGAAGGGAAAAGTAAGAAACTTACAAATATTGTAAGCTATCCAGACCTTCGAACAGATCCTCGTGAATAGTATACAGCGCATTATGTATGATGCTCCTGTAAAAAAAGGTAAAATAACGTTGTCGATTACTCTGATATGTGTATTGCAAGAGAGCATATTTGAAAAAAGTCTTGTATAGCGATCTATCACATAAGCACTTCACAGATCCACATACGTATTATGTTAAAAGGATTTGAACAATGTTACTAGATCCCTTTAAAGCTAAAGAAGGGATATTTGCTATTCACTGCACTGACTTTGTACACAGTTATGACTATCCAGTGGATATTTTAAAATCAGAATACTTCAATCGTAAATATCTTTATAACAAAAGAGAAATTTGAAAAACACAAACTTGTTCCATGCTTATATTAGTAAATAAAACAAGGTATAAAAAGACACCCCTTCATCATCGCTAAATCATCGCTTTTATAATTCGTAGATACTTACAAATAGGACAGCTGTCTTAGTCCATAAAATACCCCTGGTTCTATGAAGGTCAGGCTGTTTTCCTCAAGTTCCCTGTTCAACACATGTTTGACGTAAATAATAAGGGTTCAATGATCAATCAATTCTTCCCAAAAAATCGATGTATAATATTACGGACATTGAACAAATCATGTAACAATGTGATAATCTTAGTGGACATATTGATGACTATTTGCAAAAAAATTGTTCTGTTGAAACGGATACGACGATTTATTACAGAATCAATTGCAATTATAATCAGCATGATTAGTGCTCTATTGTTGTGGAGTCAGTCTTCTAAATTGACATAATAATAAACTATTATCTGATTATAGCTTCGTATTTGTATGAATTTAATGAACACTGCCAACTTAAGTAAGAACTAAGAACAATAATCAATGAAGTCGTTGAAGCCGGTATTACACATTGCAATGTATCATTATATTTTCAAACTTACAAAGACTGCAGGGATTTTGCTGGCGCAAATGAACCCGGTTCGATATATGAAATAAGTCCTCTTTGAAGATTTATACGGAAGAAGATACAATCGAACAAAACAAAAATCAAGTTTCAATCCATTCGAATTCTGAAGGACATAATTATACACGGATAGCTTCATATAATGCCTCGGTCACACCTTTGCGTATTCGGCTTGCGTATTGCTGCGTATTGCCCGAACGCAGACATAGGCAGACAAACCCAATAAAGCGCAATGAAACGTGCTCAGTACGTACTCAATACGCATCGATTAATATTTTAAAGAAAAAATTAAAACTGTTCTTATTCAAATCTTATGAACATCATTGAATTATATTGCCCATTTATTATTTCCCCGTCCTTACGTCATCCTAAATAAGGTCTTTTTTACTCGCATACACATCATGTAATCTGATATGTTATATTGTGCCCTCTCATGCATAACTCCTTTAAGCGCAGCACTCCTCATCTTCTCCGGAACCCCACATGCAGCTCGTCATTTTGTACTGTTGTTTAAATTTGTACCTCCGATCTCTCACTTCTTTTTTGGCAGTGTCGAATTTTTGTATTGTATCCGTCTTCTTCTTCTTTGTCACGTAAAGTTCTTACCTTACCCAAGGTAAGGTAAGGGAAGGACATGGGGATGGTTCGCGCAAACAGAGAAGGATTTACTGCACAGGCCTGGGGGAAAGTGCATTACGTGATTCTCCTGTTAGATGAAAACCTCACTTTGAGGGCCTAAACTGTGGTCGTGATTATCGTGATTTTTTAGCACTCAAGCCTGCATCCAGTAGATTTTTATCAGGGTTGGCACTATCTTAGAACCAGGGCAGATCTCTGTGATAGCACTGGGCCTCGGGGGCAGTTAACCCAGCGTGGGATTGTTGACAGTAGTGATACAACTGTCAGAAACTGATCAGAATGTGACCGAGTTGATTACCACGATGGTGGAAAACAAACTAACGAAACATATACGTCATGGATACAGAGAAAACACATACACATCTTATTTAGGTCATGAAATACTTACATGTATGTCAGACTCTCTAAACCAAGGAAGCTACCATTGTTGATACGCGTGAATGTGTTTCCACCTAGAATTCTGCATTAAAATATGAAATCATGGTAAAGAGAATACAACCACAACGTTATAATTTTATTTTAACTATGGCTTTGAAATCCGAATTGATATAAATACTACACATCAACAGACGAATACTGATAACGTTACCGTCTTATAATTGTGAAAATAATTACAACATGTATGGCGGAATAAAGGATGTTTGGATCGATACACTCCAATAATGAAACACCAACTTGTTGCAATCTATGTATCTCTCCTATAATAATTTAGATTAAAGAAAATGTTATGATATGATTCAACAGAAGCACCATATAAGAAATTATGGCTTTGGCGAGACTTCACCCAACCAAATTATAAACATGGCATTTCAGCATGTTCAGAGTGTAAACACACTGGCCCGAATTCTCATCAGTTGCTCAACTTGAGCCCGGCCTAAAAAGACAAAGACTACCGGTAACCAGTTAAACCATTTTGCACGCTCAGATCTTTTGTTTTGTTGCTATAGGCCACCAGAGATATTCTAATGGTTTCCTTTCATTATTCAGTCAATCCCTAGAGTTCTGCTTATAGGTATCAGGACAATGGGCCCTTAGAAATGCAGTCATAGTATAACCGGTCACCAGCAATACAATGTCCAGGATGATCCAGGATGCAATTTGGCTGATGACCGCTAGCCAAAGGGAAGTAGCATTATAAATGAGAAAAATAAATTACTTACAAAGTTAACAAATGTGGAAGACTGATGAAGGCTCCTGCTTCTACCTCATCAACGCCTGCATCCCATAATACCCTATTACATATGCAAGTACAGAATTAAACACAGGAAACATTGGCACGTAATAATATTTAGAGAACGTTTATTACATAAATATAGGAAAAAAGAAGGTAAACATACCGTATGTACATTATATGCATACTGTTTTGCAACTATGTAGCAAAATGGTAAACAAGTGATGTCTTAAGTGATTTACTTATTTTATAATCAGATTAATTATATAACGTCTAATCTTATACTACACATTGTAGAAATAGATTTACATTTCACAACTAAATTAACGATACGGTGATGTTACTACACATTGGTTATGTGTACGCATGATTGTTCACAATTTCGAGAAAACGGAGGGTCATCTCGCTTTTGTTCTCGAAAATAAGATGTTCGCCGACATTGAAAAACTTATATATATATTTCATGATAATGTTCACAAGGATGAGGAAAAAAAGGTAAAACATGCCATGGCACGAGCCTCTTTTAGCATTAATGACTCGACGTAATCAGGAGGAATTCCTGGCGGTGACCATAATTGGATCGAGGAGACAATATTACTTGATTGCCCATCTCTAGTACTTATATGCTTAGGCTAAACTTGCTTTCTACGGATTGTGCTAAAGTGGGGTGTTGCTCAGTTTGGGGTAGACCAAAAATCAGTCTTTCTCTTCCGTTTGTTGCTTCACTCACCACTTAAATCAGTATTTATCTTCCGTTTGTTGTTTCACTCACCAATTTAGACAAAGACTGAAGTTCACACCCTAAGATATTTCTACGGAGGGCTGAAGTTGTGCGTCTGTGCCTCGACTACCATTGCCATGATTGCGATAGCTACGGCGCTAACGCTATCTAGCGAACGCGTACCATGCCCTGTGTTATCAAGGATCACGCAAGGATCGCTTAAATTGCCTTCCATTCGGCCTACAAGGATTTATGACATCGAGGCGGTATAAGTTCCCGATATCTTACTTATTATTTGATTGTTCTTTCAGTGAATTATATGTTGATATTGATTCAATAACTATAAATAATATTATAATAGAAAGAACCGAGTCAATAAATTGTTTAGGTATCATTATTCATGAATTATTAGATTTGAAATATCATATTGTCAATATTTCCTCTAAATTATCTAGAAGTATTGGAGTATTATAAAAATTGAAAGACTTCTTACCTTCTAGGATATTTATTTATATTTATAATGCAATTATTTTACCACACTTAAATTACTGTAATGAAATATGGGGAAACTCATATAGAGTACACACAAATAAGATATTTTTACTCCAGAAACGTGCCATACGTATTATTTCAAACAGTCAATATATTAGTCATACTCTTCCTATTTTTGTACAATTGTAAACTCTTCCATTGTTTTATCTTGTAAAATTTAATTTTTTAATGTTTATGTTTAAATTTCATAGAGATATTCTTCCAGAAATATGTAATAATATGTTTAAAACCAATGACTTGTTTCATACCTATCCAACTCGTAATTGTCAAAATTTACGCAAACCCATTACTCACTTAACAATCAGAACCCATTCAATTAGCTTCACAGGTGTACATGAATGGAACTCTATTAGTAATGAACTCAAATCCAGCACTACTCTTACTCGTTTTAAAACCCTATTTAAGCGCTTTGCATTTCATGAGCTGTCATCCATGACTGACTAGATCTCTCCCCTTTCTCCTTCTCTCCTCTTTCCTATCCTGTGTGAATGTGTATGATTGTGTTTTAATGTATAAAGTTACTGCTATCTGTTCGTTGTTTTTATTGTAAATGCTTATTTATTGGGGCCTCAACTACAAGCTGCTGCTTCGCAGAGGTCCCGGCTTTAATCTGTATATGATATGGTATATTTATTTTGTAAAATTCTGTATTTTATTTTGCCGAATAAATTCAATTCAATTCAATTCAATTTAGGGGATCTGGCTTTAAAGTGATCCGTGTAAAGTTTCAGATATTGCATAAACTGACATTTGAGACTTCAATCCTATATCAATATCATTGTAAAATAGAATTGAAAGATTTGTGAAAGTTTGAAAGAAAACGAACACTGTTTACCTAGTGAAAAGTCGAATATTGAGTTCATATTTTATCACCGAATACTGATGGTCTGTTGTAGATTTGTTGCAGTAAAAATCATCCGTTTGATCTTGACGATATCCGCACCCATGTATACAGCTACAGACGGTACGGAATTCATGGAATTTGCGCACACTAGGCTCAAAGTTCAGTGGGTCGGGAAAATTTCTCACGCGCGCTGGCAGGACGTATTCAGCGACGTCAATTGTACTTTTTTATCAATACGGTTAGCTAACGCTTTTGAAATAATGATTTTCAATGATAATTATCTTCATACTAAAGGGACATTTGAAAAAACCGAACCCTATTTTATTCTTCTCTTACCATAAGCTAAACAACACGGCAGAAGAGAAACGATGAAGCTCCAAGAATTTTTCGTGGAGTTAGACACTTTACCTGTGTCACTTTAAGGTGCGTCTTTTCCCAAATTAAGTCGAATACAATACGTAATCCTCATTGATTGACTGGTCGAGATGTTCGGTAAAATAATTTGGAGGGGTCGAAGGGGGTGGATGATGGGTAGCTTGGGAGACATTATTAAATGGACCAAGGGCGTCGAAAATTCATAACATATATCATTTTTAAAACACACTATAAACGAATTTATCGTAAACCACTTAAAATGAGTATACGCACATTTATAAAGACATTTGATTTTAAGGTTACTGACCCCATCCCCCGCATCCCCACCGCATCCCCTAATCCCCGACTTCAAGCCGGTAATTTAGAAAACTCGGTAAGCTCGGGACTGCAAGAGACTTTCACAAAGATGTTTAACCTTCATTGGGTAATATCACACACGTTAAGTAAACAGCAAAAATGTTATTCGAGGGAATTTAAGCTAGAAGTTGTCTGTTTTTACCACAGTTCCAACCTTTCCCGTACGACGAAACACTTTGAACTAAACAGCAAAACGGTAGGTGGGTGAAACAAGAAAAAACATTGATACTAAGTCAGTGCAAAAGCAAGAAGGTTAAAGGGAGTAGGAAGGCAATGTGGCCAAAACTTGAAGACAGATTGGCGAAAGAAATTGAGGTGCAACGACAGAAAGGCTTAAGAGTGAAGAAATGGTGGGTGATTAGTAGGGCAAAGAAACTCAAACAAGAAATGGATCCATCGCACCCACTGACATTCTTGAGAGGATGGTTTGCCAACTTCATTAAGAGAAACGGTCTGTCCTATCGGGAAACGACTTCAATCGCTCAACCCCCACCCCCCTGAAAATAAAACAGAAAAGCTCCGCGAGTTCCATAAGTTCATTCGAAGAAACGCTGTAAGGGGAGCCGGAAAAAGGCAACGGGGCAGACCCCTCGGTAAATGGACAAAGAAGACAGTAGCAAACATGGACCAGACACCCATGCCATTCGTTTTTGGAGGTGGAAAAACGAACGAGAAAAAAGTGGCAAAAACAGTATAGGTCAGAGCAGGGCAATCAGGACAGGAAAAACGCCAATGTACTGTTCAGTTGACAGTGTTTGCGGACGGCGAACCGCGAGTGAAGCCGATGTTAATTTTCAAAGGGAAGGGAAAGGCGCTGAAAAAGGAGGAAAGGAAACGATGGGATGACCGCGCGGAAGTCGTCTTCCAGGAGAACGCCTGGTGCGACGAGGCCATGATGCTTCATTGGGTGGAGAAGCTTTGGCGCCCAGCGATATGGACATGGATGTTAGTGAAATGTTGTTGTTTGTTTATTTTGTTTTTGATTGTATCATTGTCGACTAATATTTTAATTTAATTTGCCTAAAAATAATGTAATAAGAAATTCATTTCAATTTGCTGTTTTGTTATTATTTTTTTACAGGATCATATTTCTGACTATTTGGAGAACAAGCTGTCGGCGAGCGAGAGGCGCATGTTAATAACACAATGGGTGGGGCAGGTGTGGGAGGAGATGACCACCACACTGAAGGACACCGTCATCCGCGGCTTCCACTTGTTAAGTTGTTTCCTCGAGACCTATTTCTTGTGTATGAAGGTCGAGACCGTTAAATAGTGGTAAAGGGGGGAAGGGGCACGTTATCATTTTGTTACTTTATTTTGGGAAGTGCCCCGTTCCGTTTTTTGGGGGTCCATCCTGTATATGTTGTTGCTATTCATTTGAAATAGTGTAAATACTTGTAAACAGGTAATGTGGAGAGTACAATGAGGATAACGAATGAGTGGACAGAATAATACAGTTCGAACAATAAAGTTCCTACTAGAGCCTCATATTGTAACGATTTCGTCTTTTTGACGGGACAAAATTGTTATAGGATGAAGATGATGATGATATAATGATGTCTGGATGGCCGAGGGTATATAGTTCTAAATCACATTCATAATCACATTCACTCTTTAAGCACGTTCCACAAGCTTGGAGAATAGATCACAGCTGGCGAGAGTTATTCGGTTACTCGTTTATTCTTCCATAAACAACTTCGTACAATGCAATGACGAACATGACTAACTATAGTATAACTTCTAACTGAACTAACTTCGTACTCAAACTGTCTTCTACAACTTAACTGTCTCAAATCTTGTACTGAACTGACGACTGACTAAACTGAACTCCACTCCCTAATAATAACTGACTTTTATGAACCCCGAATGAGACAGAGGTCGAGGTATATATATAGGCCAGATGACAAAGGATGACATCTTAAAAGGCACCGAAGAGGGAACTAAAATGCAACAAAGAAAAACCTCTAGTGACTTGACATTACAACACTTCTTAGAAATACACCTATAAACATTGCAGGGCAATAAGATTAAGCTAGCGGTAAAGATCTAAAGGTAAGGGTCAGCACAATAGAGGATATCTGCAGGTAGATGCGAGGTTCATGACTAAAGAATTAAGGGGCTTGGTAAAACAGATTATAGACATCAAAGTATAACACCGCTCTTGAGAGAGGAGGGTTACAAGGAAAGAAAAGCGTACAAAGATGAAGTTAAGATGAGAGACAATAGATGGACAAACGGGGGAAACACATAAAGGCGATGGTATATGAATGGCGTTGTAAGGTGAGGGTTAAGTGGGAACCAACTCACACGGTTTAGGTGGGTGGAAGTTGCTGGTTGGTAACAGCGCAAAAACAAAGAAGTAACAGACTATATACATGGGGAATATAGAGGTCAGTGACTGGGTCCAATACTAATTGCAACACTATTAAATGCATGTATCTACATTCGTAACAATATAATGAAATAAATCATGAATGCAACAGGGATGCAACATGTCCAAGATGTGTAAAAGGGCTGGAAGAATATATTCTTTAAGTCCCGTAATTTACCAATGAAATGAACGTAGTTCATCGGTAAGCGGGCTGTCTGTAGATCTCAAGGTACGCAGTTCAAATCTACCTAAAGAAATTATCGGGGTTTTTTTCTTCTTTTAATGGATGGTCCTATTTTTACACTGTTACATTAAAATTTCATGATGAAGCAACAATAGCTTCATCATGAATTGTGTATCGTATTTATATGTCTTTCTTTCATTTCCTTTTGATTTTTTTTTCATATTCCTTTATTTCTTTTGTTTTAAATGTTTGAATTCATTTTTTTTTTGTAACTTGCATTTCTTCTATGTTTTCATGATTGTTTTGGTTTGTATTCATTCAAACACAGTGCAACATCATCACAATCAAATCATGTAACTTTAATTATAGAGAAGCAGTCGTTCCGGTCTACAAAGATCGCGGTCATTGTAAATAATATAAATTACTTGGGTTGGGGTTTTGAACATATTTTTTTACGGACGCGTACGCGCGCGTCTCCAGGTTTAGGCACACAGGCGTATACTATAAATTTGACCATTGACCTGATCAACATTGATGCGAAATTTGAATTGAAATTTGTTATTCATTACTAAGATATGATGAGTAATGAAATTTAACAAAATGGCATCCTGACGACGTTACAGTGATGTGACGTCATTGAAATGAGTTTATTGCACTAAGTCAAACGATGATCTATCATCATGTGAAGTTTCAAGATGATTGATTCAACCGTTATTAAGATCTGCGACGGACAAAATAGGTGATACGTATGATATACGCATCACCTAATAATGGTTTTCCATTAGTGAAAGTCTAATTTAGAATTTAATTTTTAACTTAGAAGCTTTGTGAAATAACTCCCTAAGAAAGATTCTCAGTCGACCCTTCGAGATTATAAGGTGCAAAAAGGAATATTTCCACAAAGATCAGTGTGGGTAGAGCTACTGTTATACTTCAATGAAGAGAGAAGGGAACCCAAAGGTGGACTATACCTACAAAGACTGAGCATGAGGGTGGAGACATGAGTTAGATCTTCATTTCTATAATTTATAAGAGGTTCGGTAAACCTTACATTTGTTATTTTAAAAGGAAGCCGAAAATTAATTTACCTTTTAAAGTAACCACTGGCTACAATTGTGCCGATCTGGACTCGAGAAGTAAATAGATCAATTTATAAATATGATTAATGATACTTATAGAAACTATATATTATCAATCAGAACCGATCTAAAACCGAAACATGGATACTGGCACGTCAACTTGTTAAATGTAAGCTAAAGGTCATTCATATAACGGCGGAACAAGGATATTGGGGGACCGTGCCCTGCACACTTTAGCCAGATGAAAAGTTCTCACTTTGATAAGAAAGGTATGTATTGTAATACGTAGCTAAATTTAAGGTAAATTTTAACATTTATTCAAAGAGAGCACGTACTATTTTGCCACTGCCAAAAACTGACAAAGGGTTAAAGGGATAGTTGAGTTCTGGTAAGGAGAGTACAGTTTTGGTGAAACTGAATTTTAGTAACCAAAACCTGCATCATTACATTACAAACTAATAGTTATAACTAGAAAGGAACACAAAATTACAAATGACGTAGTAAAGATCATGTTATCATTTAAAAAGAGCCGTTAAAACGTAAGAGGGCGCTCTCTAAACACTCATCGGTTTCAACCATTTTGAATAAAATATTGTGCATGTGATGCTTTGTTGAAATAGTGATTAGATAGAGAAATAACCAACAACTATTTAAATACCTATTTTGTAACTTTTTGAAAAGAGGAAGCATTTTTTTGAATTTGTAACGGCTGGTTCAAAATTCTCTAATAATATTTCAGCCGTCTCTGAACCGATTTTGATCAAACAAAGATGATTTTATTATTTAAATATTATGCTCTTTCAAATTTTACACTCAGTTTTTCATTACCTCACAAACAAACAAAGTAGTCTAACGCCCTCTCTACCAAAACTCAACTATCCCTTTAAAACAATTTGAACCGGCCTTAGTGAACAATCTGTTATTTAATGGACGACCCAGGAGTGTTTCAAACAGATTTTAAGTTGAACTTAAAATTATCGAAAGCAATTTGTAGACTCGGAATGAAAACTATTCAAGAACAACTTTTCACATAAGTTGAGACTTTTACTGAATTTTAGTTCAATGATAATTATTAAATTTCCTTGACAATAGAAAAAGTTATGCATTTAAAGATATATACTTGAGTATTGGTACACATTGCGAGGGTTCTGGTTGGTTTTGATTCCATTTGCAAGTTCATTTAATAAAACATGTGAAATGTGAATTATTCCCTTTATAATACTCTCATAGTTGTGTTTGAATCGTTTGCAGTCGAACACGTAGTTTGCATTAAAATTCACTCTAAACGTATTATTTAGGATTTATATCTTCATCGGTGCGTGCTAAGTCATTTATTACTATGTTAAAATAGCATAAGATCATAGTTTCAGTCGCTAAAATGGACCTTGACAAATACTCACATATATCTTTAAACACGCTTTAATGTTGTATACCAAATATATGAATCTACAAAAGTCACAAATCAAATAATGGCTTTCCATTATTGTAAGTGTAACTTAGAATTTAATTTTAACTTAGAAGCTTTGTAAAAAATTTTAAAAACCTGAGAAAGATTCTCAGTCGACCCTTCGAGATTCTAAGATGCAAAACGAAAGGAATCTTTCCACAAAGATCAGTGTGGGTAGAGCTACTGTTATTCTTCAATGGAAAGAGAACCCAAGTTGGACTACCTACAAAGACTGAGCATGAGGGTCGAGACATGAGTAAGAAATTGATCTTCATTTCTATAATTTATAAGAGGCTCGGTAAACCTTACATTTTTATTCAAAATGGTAGCCGAAAATTAATTAACCTTTTAAAGTAACCAATCACTATGGCTACAATTTTCTGAACTGGACTCGAGAAGGAAATAGATTCGATACATTTATAGATATGATTAATGACATACTTATAGAAACTGTATATCATAAATCAGAACCGAACTAAAAAACCGAAACATGGATAATGGCACGTCATCTTGTTAAATGTAAGCTAAAGGTCATTCATATAACGGCGGAAAAGGGAGATTGGGGGACCGTACCCCGAACACTTTAGCCAGATGAAAGTTCTCACTTTGAATCGTTTGCAGTTGAACATGTAGTTTGCATCAAAATTCACTCTAAACGTACTATTTCGGATTTATATCTTCATTGTAGCGTGCTTAGTCATTACCAGGTTATTATGATAAGATCATAGTTTCAGTCGCTAAAGTGGACCTTGACAAATATATCTTTAAACACACTTTAAAGGGACTTAGTAACATTGTTAAAATCCTCAAAATAAAATTTTAATTCTAGCGGTTCCCTCATAACTTGTTGTATTCGTATTAACAATAAAATTATGGGACCGGTTTCGGTTTTTCAAATTTCCCTTCCGTTACAAAGATATGTACGATTGAAGTATTCAGATAAGAAAAACTCAGCTGGAGTTTTGAAAACGTGTACAAAGTGAGTGCAGTGAGTTAGTGAATATCACTTTGTATTTTCGCTCATTACTTGGCCATGCAATGTCCACTTGACTTGAAATTTTCACACAATACCCTGTGGACATATGAGATAGCAACAATATACATTGCATCAACCCTTCATCACTTTTTGCACATGTCAACAAAGTTACTAGATCCCTTTAATGTTGTATACCAAATATATGAATGTTCAAAAGTCACAAATCAAATAATGGTTCTCCATTAATGTAAAGTCTAACTTAGAATTTATTTTGAACTTAGAAGCTTTGTAAAATACCCCCCTGAGAAAGATTCTCAGTCGACTCTTCGAGAAAGAGAAGGGAACCCAAAGGTGGACTACCTACAAAGACTGAGCATGAGGGTCGAGACAGCTAAAGGTCATTCATATAACGGCGGAACAAGGAGATTGGGGGACCGTGCCCCGAACACTTTAGCCAGATGAAAGTTCTCACTTAGATAAGAAAGGTATATATTGTAATACGTAGCTTTAAGCTCAATTTTAAAATTTATTCAAAGAGAGCACTTACTATTTTGCCACTGCCAAAAACTGACAAAGGGTTAAAACAATTTGAACCGGCCTTAGTGAACCATCTGTTATTTAATGGAAACAACCCAGGAGTGTTTCACACAGATTTTAAGTTGAACTACAATTATCGAAAGCAATTTGTAGTCTCGGAATGAAAACTATTCAAGTTAAACTTTTCACATAATTTGAGACTTTTTCTGAATGTATACTTCAATGATTCGTTTCAAGATTTCGTCTTGCCAAGATATCCCTATGGTCGTTAGGAAAACAATGTGTAAAAATAAGAGGTAATCATTAATCCATGGTTGAGTGAGCACACATTACAGAAAAATAGTCATATTTCAAAATTTGCAAAAGTATTATCATCATTACAAATTATTGAGAATTGGAAAATTTAAAAATGCACTGTTTTACAATTGCAATTAATGCATTTTACCACATGTGCCATAAAAAATCAAAATGAATGGAATATCAAACAGCATTGTTTCATAAACCATGATCAATGCATTACGCCACATGTGCTGATTCACGACAACGTACAGGCACACGCAATACCTTGTGACTTTTGAATTGGGCCATTTTGTCTTTAATCTGTGCTCATTCAGCCATAAAGTGATGAGTATCTCTGATTTTTGCACATATCGAACATAACAACTGTGCTCAGTGGCGTAATGAGGAAAAACTTTTTGGGGGGCTAAACAAAATCCGCATCACCACCGGATATTGCGTGGGAGCGAAGCGACTGAGCGGGGGGAGGGTGTGGGAGGGGGTTGTCCCCCCTCCCACGGTAGGGAGCTTTTGCATTTTTGGACTTGAAACTGTGCAATCTGATGCATACCTGGAAAGGAAATTCTGACTTGACGACATGTACTATAATGTGCGTTAGTGCGTCATCATTGTCATGATTCTTAACCAGAAGAGGTTATGATTGATTCATGAAGAAAAACAAAAATGCACCCCCAAAATAATATTCGCAAAGTGACATATTCAGTTCAAATAGTGCATCAAAAGCATTATTTTATGACAAAACAACATGAACATTGTATTCCAGACGTATACAAGACCGATTCCCGAGGGAGAGAAACGATAACCGAGAGGGGGAAGGGTGATGGGAGGGTGTGATGGTAGGTGGGTGCACGACAAAGGTGCTTTTGCAATGTTTTAGTTGAAATTATGCAATCTGGTGCATACTTGGGAAGGAAATTTGACTTGACATGAAGTAAAATCTGAGTTTTCTTGTCTAAAGTAATACTCTTTTCTTTCAATCACTGTTATCGAATTAGATGAAAGCCATGATTTAATTTTTTTTTTTTTTTGGGGGGGGGCAAGCGCCTCCCCCAAGCCCCCCCCCCTCCCCCAAGCCCCCCCCCCCCCCCCCCACCAGTACGCCAGTGACTGTGCTAATATTGTGGTAAGATGACATCTTGAAACAATTATCGGTTATGAAATTATGGGCAATTGCTTAGGGGTAAGTTACTTTTTGTGTTCGGTTTAGTTGTGTTTGAATCGTTTGCAGTCGAACACGTAGTTTGCATTAAAATTCACTCTAAACGTAATATTTTGGATGTATATCTTCATTGGAGTGTGCTTAGTCATTTATTACAAGGTTATTATAATAAGATCATAGTTTCAGTCGCTAAAGTGGACCTTGACAAATATCTTTAAACATACTTTAATATTGTATACCAAATATACGAATCAACGAACACAATAACAATGGCGCGCGTATTGCTCGTTGTTTGATGCTATGACGGGCGGTAAGTGCGATTTATCAGGCACTGACTTGGTTAAAAAAATGACAAAAATGGGAACCTGACATGGTGTTGGTCACAGCGCTCTAAAACAAAAAACTACACGACCAAAATGACAGTTCTTGGTATCGTTTTTCATTGGAAAAGACACCCTATTCGATGGACATAATCATTTTGTTACTATATTTTGGGAAGTGGGCCGTTCCGTTTTTTGGGGGCCACCCTGTATAGTTACTTTTTGTTGCTCTGTTTGTGTTTAATTACAATTTAAAAACGAAACATGAAGGGTGAAGTAACTATTTCTGCATGTGTGGTGATTGTGTGTATATTATAATATTCGGATGTATAATTTCTGTTAGTAGTGCAGCGCAGTCGCGTAGCTGATTCTGTATGTGTGTGTGTGGGGGGGGGGGGGGGGGGGGGGGGGCGTGTAGGCACCGGAATGGCCTTGCATTTCCATGTGGGGGCACATGTTTTCAGCTGTCATGCGAAAAAGGAAGATGTGCATCCGTTTTGGTAACCTAAAGTAATTGTTTGTAACTGAAAATTGCACACTTTTAGATGAAAATAATTCATGTTTATCTTAAATATTATATTATGTTGCCAATTCCGTTCGTCTATTCGTCTGCTAGCTTGATATGTTGTGGTGGCCATATGGGAGAAGTAGTAATTCAGTAATTGAGTATTGATTGACAGGTGGGGATTTTTACTCTGGAGATTTTTATTTTTTTTAGAGAGATGGGCAAACTGTAGACAATACTTGCTAAAATGTTTCAAAATATACCAAACATATGTAGGTCAAAAAGGTAATGTAATACACTAATACATAATAGTTGAAAGTAACTTGCATTTGGATTTCATTAAGACCCTTTCGTAAATTTAGATTGTTTTTGTCAAATCATCAGGGATCATTATTGTGCCTCCTCCCCAAAGCTCCTCCGCTGTGAGTGGTGTTTATATGAGACGTGTGTAAGTTCTGTTTACAATTTTTATGCTCAGTATGTGCTTTTAATGTCCAATTATCACACATCCTCGAATTAATCCACTTCGGCAAATCCGGTAGGCCAAAACCAACCCGCATCGAACCCGACAGCACCCCGATAACAGACCGAACTGAAACCATGGCAAGCAAATGGACAGCACCCTGGATTTGTCGGTTCGGTTTGGGTTCGGTCTGGTTTCGTTTGCGGAATAAAGACCCAAATTAGACAAAAATTAAATTCTGCTGGCACCAAATCGACATCAGCCAGAACAACCCCGATTGGTGTCGGTTCGGCATCGGTCTTGCTGGTGTGACTAGGGGACAAGTAAATAGTTTAAGGCCCAGTCACTCTACAAAATCGAATCCAGACCGACATCAACAGGCGTGGGACGGGGGACATGCCTCCCCCACATTTGAACGTGGAGGGGATTGCCCCCCCCCCCCCCCCCTCCCCCCTGTATAAATGTATAACTTATGTATGTTTGTTTTATTCCATAGCTTGCAGTACATATTATGTGAAATTTCTGTGTCAGGTATATACACCAAATCTCACAATTTCAAGCCAGAAAATGCAGAAGCTTATGAAACCAACCGATTCGGGGTCGTTCGGGGTGATGTTGATTTGGTGTCGGCCGCATGTACATTTTCAATATTTGGTCTTGTATTCCGCACTCAAAATCAGTGTACATCCGGCATTGAAAGAACACCAAAAAAAACAGATCGAACCCAAACCAACACCGAACGCTCCCGAATATCTTGGTTTGTTGCCCGTTTGTTTGTTTTTTGTTTTTTTACCAGTGTGAGTTACTATATTTAGGGCATGCGGATTACACAGAAAGTGCTAATCAAATCACACACACATCAGCCTCATATTGTTATTCTATTTTTGTGTATTTTATTTTCATTCATCAATGTTCTCATAGGTTGCAATTCCATAAGTTATATAATCATGTGTTTTGTTTTAAGATCAAGATAATACACGAACACCAAGATAATAGCGATTATAAATATTCTTGTAGAAACAAATATGCAATGACCAATTAGAGTAAACTATACATGTATTATATTACATTTGTTTATTATTATTCATCTTACATATGAATTGTTATCCTGCAGTAAATTTTGCATAAAATATACCGTAATACTTGAGATTGATATTCAAAGCTGAACAAGACTACTACAAACTTACAGGCCAAATACCATATCAAATGAATAGCTATAATAATAGCGTGACTAGTGATGGTATTCTTTTGGTTTAAAACATCCCGTGAAAATGGATCGGGCATGCTTCATTACACTATTTGTTAAGCTCTCCATAACCATTGTTTATTTCCTTTATCATTTATTTGGAGAAAAACAAATCTTCTATTATCATATGGCTTCTTTATTATCATTGAAATGTATACATTCATTCCTAATAACCACTAAAAGGAATTATCATTTAGAGAAAAACTAATGTATACGTATATAACACTCCAAATTAGTCAATATAGTATTATGTTAAACAATTGTACATAAATAAACATAAGTTTCAGTCTGAACAACATGATTGTGAACAGACATAAATAATGCGTGCCTGTGATACAAAATGTTGCTATTGTTTGACAAATCTGTTTGCATCCCGGAGATTTTGCAATCTCTTCGAATATGCAGTATAACAGTTAATCGTCGACGGTTTCGTGGATTTCTGCATCGGTACTCGAATCGTCTATCCTCTCCCTCTCCTGCATCCACGGACCCTTCATATAGTTCGGGTCAAGACGACATAATTATGACCACCGTTTCGTCACTCTGTCGTCGTTGTTGTTGTTGTTGTTATTATCACCGTCTCCCTGACCTGCTGAGATTGCCAAGTCTCTAGAGGCGACTCTTTGACGGTTTTTCGTTAGTCGCCTGCTCCATCCTTTTCCCGATCGCGGTGTGACTGGCGATCGGGACACGAATAAATATATTCATCATGGCCCGCCTCTTTATCTTCGTCGTTAACTTGTCATTTATCTTCTGAAATCTAGTCTCCTTAGTGTGTATGTTTGTGTATGTAATCGACAATGCTTGGGAGACGACTTGTCAACGCAGAATTCGAAGCTATATTCGAATTCGTCAGCTTCAGGTTACAATGCTGGGAGACTGAGAGTATTGCTGGAAGTTTCGGCTTCATCACATCACCACCACCTTGTGAACGGCAACATGGTTTGCTTCTGAGATTGGTTTGATGGCATTAACTGTTGATATCTGCTCACATTTCTCTGCTTCAGCTAGATCCCGGGAGTTAGATTTCCCAAAGAAAAACATGATGTTGGTCTATTGTTTGGAACAGTACCGGCATGACAGGTGTTACCACAATGTATTAGCGAGGACAAATCCTTGAGAGGGGTCTTTCGTTTATATATCGCGTAAACACAAGAGAACATGAAACACGTAGCTACTGCGAAACAAAGTCTCGGGACAATGATCAAGACTTCATAAATATTACCACCCTTGTCATCGGGAATAGTACCCTCAGACTTTGCTCTTGACTCGGAGGATCTAGGGGAACTAGTTTTATTGTGAAAGTGTCCTTTAATTTCCACATAACCGATTGACTTCACACTAGACAACCTATTGTTTCTGGATGGATAAACTCGACACTCGACCACCCTACCGATGTCATCATAACCGATGTCTTCCATCAACAACGACCTACCACCACCTCGGGTCCATGATCGGGATTGGATGTCAACTTCTCTAGAACGTGGATCCAGGAGCCTCCATTCAATATTTAGTTCACCACTCGATGATTCAACGTCGCACTCGATCACGATCCCCTTCTGTCTCTGAGTAATACGAATGTCGACCAGGGATGGGAAAGAACAGTTCTGACTTCCAATGAAGTTGTAAAATGACAACTGGCAAGAGACGTGACAGACCCGCAGAGTATGATAGTCAACGAACTTTGCTAAGGATGAGGCTTCTGTTGAATTTTTGTGTTCGCATGTTTTAATCTCCAATTGCGAGTTGATTTCTCCAGGAATATCTCTTGCTTCAAACAACAATTCAACTTTGGTTAAATCGAACTTTTTAAGGTCGTCGCAGGGGCAATATTGCATTCGGGTGATTGTATGTATCCTTGATCGATCAAAGTCAAGTTGTAAGATTCCACCAAATTGCTTTCCAATTTACACCTATGTTCTCGAAGTGCGGTTTGCTCACTGACATTGATCATACAGATGTATTGAAATTTGCTGTAGCAGAATAGTCATCAGAATATGCAGAAAGGACTTTACATGCTTCTATGTTAAGCTTGCAGACCTGCTAGTGAAATGTCAAACCCTTCTAGATACGTCCACCTCACGTCAACCGAACTGTTCGGCAGATGACACGTCAATTGCCTTTGTTGATCAATTATCACTGGTATGTTGGAAGAACTCTGAACACAACATAATATGCCCAGAATGGTAATAGAAATAGCAAATTCTACGTTTGTGCCGGCTGGATCCATGTTAAGTGTTAATGATGAAAGTTCACTACAACAACATAAAAAGACAAAGTCTCTACTGAGAAGATTTATATATAGCCCATGTCTCGATAAGGTCTTTACTTAACTAACATTTGTATCGCTGGAATACTTGCCTTTACATCCAGTACTGTGCGAAAGTACTGGTATGTACTCCTAGATCTGAACAAAGTTATGGTTTTATTGTTATCTTACCTGGATGCGGATATGTGTTACTCACTGGTATCGATAGTTTTATGAGAATAGAGTAATTAGAAACAGAAACTAGCTATTTTACTTTCATGTCCCCTCAGGCTAAACTCAAGGGGAGAAGCTTCACCGAACAATGCTAAAATAAGACATATATGACATTTCCATACATTGTTGTTTCTGAGTTAAATGTAATTGTTTATAGTTTCCGTCCTCATCTCACCATCACATTTCCCCTTTTTATTCCCTCTCGCTTTTACCAATCACGCCTATACTTGGAATAGGCGATATAATTTATGGAAGAGATGACTTTGTGAACACTATCTGAAGTTCCTCTAAGGTTGGTCCAGATGGTGTCTCCGCCTCTTGCTCGACAGTTCTCTCTCTGGTTCGTGATCTCCAATCGCGTCTGCTTGATTTAGGTTAGGAACTGTTTGGTATATTAGTAGGCCTGCATGTGTGATTAGGTCAAAGAACTTAAACAGTGGCTTCTGATTGGTTAATTTCGGGTTGTACATGCTTGCAGGCTGAGATCATTGCTGGACGTTTTTGGTTTGGCTGCTTAAACTTCATCCCCTCACCACAATATTATGAACGGCAAACGTTGTTTGCCCGTTGTTTGCTTCTGAGATGATGGCATTAAACTTTTGTTATCCGATCACATTCCTTTGCTTCAGCTTGATTTCTCAAAGAAATTGTTTGACTATTGTTTGAAACAGCACAAGTTTTACCCAAGTTGATTGGTTACGGCAAATCTTTGAGAGATGTCTTCCGTTTATAGATCGCATAAACACAAGAGAACATGAAGCACGTAGCTACTGCGAAGCAAAGTCTCGGGACACTGATCAAGACTTCATAAATATCACCAACCTTGTCATCAGGAATAGTGCCCTCAGACTTCGCTCTTGACTCGGATGAGCTAGGTAAATCAGTCATACTGTAATTGAGAGATCCGCCAATTTCTGCATAACCGATCGACATTACACTTGACACATTGTTGCTGGACGGGTAAACCCGACACTCGATCACCCTACCGATGTCATCGCCAATAATGTATTCCAGTAACAACGACCTCCCATCACCTCGGAACCATGATCGAGGTTTGATGTCGACTTCTCCGGAACGCGGATCCAGGAGCCTCCAAACAATATTTGGTTCACCAAAAGAGGAATCAACACCGCACTCGATCACGACTTCATGGTGTCTTTGAGTAATGCGAATGTCGGCCAGGGACGGAAAATAACAGTTCTGAGTTTCAATGAAGTTGTTAAATGACAACTGACAAGAAGCGTGACAGGCCCGCAGACTATGAGAGTCAACAAGCTTCGATAAGGATGGGGCTTCTGTAAAATGTTTGTTTCCACATGCATTAATCTCCAGTCCTGACCGGATGTCTTTAGAAACATCTGATTCACAAAGCAGTTCAACCTTTGTTAAGTCGTATAATTCTGATTCAATCACAGGGGCAATATTACATTGTGGCGGATGGATATTTCTTGGGTCGATGATAATCAAGTTGTAAGCTTCTAACACATTGCTTCCCAATTTACACCTATGTTTCCGCTGTGTGTTTTCATGGACGTTGATTACTAATACAGATGTGTCAATATTCGCCAAAGCAGAATAGTCCTCACCAAATGCAGAACTGACTTCACATACTTCTGTACGAGTATTACGTTCGCATCTAGAAATACGCGTTTCAAATCTTCCTTCTAGAACCCAAGTCACATCAGAAGAAGAGTCTGGTAGACGACATGTCAGTGAAACTTGCCCACCAACTATCGCTGAAATGTTGACAGAACTATGCACACACAATGGCAAAACCAATAAACATAGAATACCACATATACATGTAGAACTGCCCATCTTTCTGCTAGCTTTGTCCATATTCTAACTCTTAATGGCGAAATGGGTCTATATAATAAACAGCATATGTTAAACCAAGTTCGTTTGAGTGCCAAGTGGTTTTTAGGTACTCCGTGTGCACACGATGATCTGTGCATAATAGTCCCAACGTGAACGTTGAGGAGATTTCATAAATTATTTGATTGCCTCGTCTTTCGTCGATGGACAATACATACTGTATGGTATATTGAAAGCTTTCTGGGTGAGAGATCGTCCAGAAATAAGCTATAGAAACCAAAAGTGTATCATATGTTTAACACTTTATTATCGTGTCAAGCGTATTATACAATTAAACAAAGAAATAAATTATTTCCGCCCACTCGTATTGTCGTGTATGTATTTTTCTTCTTTCTTAATTTCATTCCCCTTTTCTTTCTCCCTTATCCCTCATTCGTAACTAGTAACTACTAATGTTGCGAGATTACCGTCTTTGATGAAAGAAAAGTAATTTTAAGAGCTTTTCTGAGAAGATTAGACCTTGAAAATACCTTTTAGTGGAGTTAATTAGTACTTATTTAGAGTTCGAAAAACGAACCACCGTCAAAGCCCGTGACACATATCACCAGATAGCGTTAACTTACGCCCGACGGAATGCAAAATATTATATCCGTTCGTCTCCGTTGTTAGGCGTTTCTTCCACGTTTCTTGGTCGCCGAATGCGTACCTTGTCAGGCGATGTCGTATTGCCTTATCCGGCGGAAAGTTTTGTGCATGCAGCAATTGAGACAACTTTTACCACCGGATAATTAGTTTTCGATTTGTTTTGTATCCGCCGGGCGTCCGTTTGAGCTGTCCGGTGACATGTGACTGTACGTATAAAGACAGTTATAAACTTAATCGTCTATAAATTGCAGACTCAATATTAAGGATAACGCTGAGAAAATGGGAAATGGCTTATCTTATATAAAGAAGATCACTGAGCAAAATAAAACGCTACGAAAACTGTAAACATGGGTAAGAATATGATTCCCCGACTGTTTTGCTACTGCAACATGATTTATGTTATATTTGTCTCAAAATTGGGAAATTAATGAATACATACAATTCATACAAATAACACAAAAGCACACACACACGCACACACACACACTCACACACACACACACACACACACACACACACAAACACACACACACACTCTATACAGGGCGTATAAAAAAGGGTTATTGAAGTTCAAAAGACAATTATTTCCAAATTATGTGTTTTCAAACCTTAAATCAGAAGTAAAGAGTAAGTAAGACAGTAAAGAGTAACTATTCAGCTTTTATAATTTGATAATTTGGACACTATGTGACCCTATGGCATGTGCACTATAACAGTATATTGATTAGTGTCATATGAGCATTGTATTGATTATTGAATAAGCTCGGTGGTTGACTACATGCATTATTTCATGGTTGAGGTGTAAATAATACGAACATAATACTATAACGATTTATACTAGATCTTTAGTTGAGCTTACACGTTTACAGGGGCTGTGCCAACCAAATGCATGTTGACTTCTGTGTATCTGTATAAGTGTACACTTCCAATATTTGTGATTGTTTGACGTAAATAAATGTTTTGAATATTTTTAAAAATTTTATCAATTATTGTCTACATGTTGCTAAGCCCCACCTCATACAAAGCTCTCCAGAGTGAAATTCTATTATTGACTGGTTATGACATCACCTGTCAATCACTGGCCAGCTAAACATGGGATGAACAAAAGAAAAACGTGCTTACAATACCATGCACTGCATGCTTCCATACTATAGATAAGGCAGTGCCTTTCTTGTCCCAATGGTGGTTGAGCTTTTCTGATAAAGCAACTGCTATTGAAATTGAAAGTGTGTGAGTTGGTATTGTATTCAAGTTTGTAATGATATTGTGAGCAGGCATTCGGCTTAGGCGGAGATGCATTCCACTGTCAATTTTTAATCCTATTAGTTACCGAGTACTGATTGACTGATGATTTTAAAATTGAGTTAACAATATAATTCTACTCTGGAGAGTTTTTTAAGAGGTGCGGGCTTAGCAACATGAAATAAAATAATTGCTAAAATGATTTTTAAAAACACACACAAAAATTAGGTCAAACAGATTACAAATATTGGATGTGTACACGTATACAGATAAACATAAGTCAACATGCATTTGGTTGGCACGGTCACTTTAAGTAATCTTCCCTTCTACACTAAATATATTCGCATGAACATATTGTATAACTAAGAATGCTACATGTACAGTTATGTATGAACATAGGAACCACATATTTCTACAATTATTTCAAATTTCCGTTTATAACCACTTTGCATGTTTACGCTCAAACTTAACAACACCTGGATTATAATACAAAATGTCTAGTAACCACAATACCACATATATACATGTTTATAACAACATTTTATAAATATACTTTTGACTCTGTTACTCTGGTTACCATTTTTCAATTCGTGTATTTATAATTTTGAAAAATCGGAAGATGTATTCAATATTGTAATAAGAATATGAATTCAGCATAATAATTGTTAATGTTTTGTTACATTATACATCATGAATATCCAGTGCATTAATACACTTATGCATAAAACACACCAATAACACACACTGACCTACACATTTTCAAACCGACAAATTCACAAACATTCCCATATTACCTTTTCTAATTCACAAAAACAATTTTCATAGTCTTGTATCAAGTGGACATTGTATCAAGAGGTAAGAACCTATAGGAGTTCAAATTATACTAACGAAACATCTGTGTGTGTTAAACCGTTTAAGACGTATTGTTTGTTTTATATGACATCAGTGTATCATTCAAAGTAAACAGTCCACGTTTGTTTGCCTTGATTATGTTTAACATAACAACTAAACAAATATTCAAAAATATAGCATTGGCAGTCCCCACAACCAGCAATACACTGTTACATACACACCAGTACATAGGGCAGTACAGTATGCATAGCGCTCTCTTTTGACCAGTGCAGTACAGTCATCACACCTACACTAGAGTAGATTAGTACAGAAATAACCTGAATTCTGTGTGAAAAGTGGACTAAAACTCAAAATAAAACCAGCTATGGTTAAAGTGATTATTTAGTTATGGATTTACATCTATGAAGGTGAGTTTAGATTTAAAATTGATCTTGTTTATATATTTTTTTTCTTTTCTTCTGGTTGTCTCCATATGCCACAGTGCACAACACATTGCATACTGTGGCACATACAAAATAGGCTTCACCTGAGGCACAATGCAATCGCCATCAGCATGAATCTGGGAGGTAGTCCTTTCTTCAGTTTACCACAAGTGTAGAAAATAAAACAGAAAAGGGCTTTCCTCCCATATTCATGCTGGTGACGTTTGTGTTTTGCCTCCCTGGTGCCTCCTTTCGTAGCCGACCAGTGCACCGAAGGCCGTGCGGGGAAGCATGTTGATGTTACAAGCAATCTGGTTGGCTCTTGCTAACGGGATCGCGTTACGTTCCAATGAAAGATGCACTGGGATTGGATACATTTCCAAAGAGTGTTGTAATTTTTTTCAATTTGTTCCACTTTTTTTTAAAATGTGCAACTTTTGAGCTTGACGAGTTTCGGAAGTTATTATATTATATTTATGTACAACATTATGTAAACAAGATATATATGGGAAGTGAGGCACGAAAAGAATTTCGACCGACGGCCCGCGGTCTAAATGTGGTGTCAGACTCAAGGTGTCAAATAGTCATTATTCAAGCGATCACATGTAACAATTTAATATACTGATCTGTACAGGGGTTGGTCTATGCATTAGGTTGGTCATGTAACTGCGCGCAGTTTTTTTGTTGTGTGCATGTATTCAATTTGTCCCCTTCGGCGATTGGGAGGGGGGTTATGCCGACCCTAAACCACGAACGTGCTCAAACGTGTCAATTATCGAGTTATTGTTTTCGAGTGCTTCTATGAGCAAGCGATATATGAGTGCTATTGCTAGAGGAGTTTGTTCCGCCGGGTGTTCTTGTCTTGCGCTTCTTCAGGAGATCCTGATACACGTTCAGTGTGTATAGGAATGGATTGATCGATGAGTTGACGGGAATGATCAATATGACGGTCCAGGCGTAAAGGGTGGTCGGGAGGTTGACTAGTCCAGTCTGGGAGAGGATTCCCATGACGATGACGGGCATCCAACAGACGAAGTCCGTCACGATGATGACAGCCATTCGACGGGCAGTCCGGGCCTCGAGCTGCTGTGAGGTGGCGTTCCGCACGGTCGCGGCGGAACGGCTGACCTTGAAAAACATCATCACGTAGCAGACCAGGATGAAGATGAACGAGACCGAATTCAGCCCGATGAAGATCAGAATCGAGAACCACCATGCGGTCTGCTTTACGTTGTCGCCAGCGACGAATTCGACCGTGTAATCCAGGTAGATTTGGCCACGAATTTCAAGACTGCCCGTGTCCGAACTCTCAACATGGAGTGGCAATCCCACGCACACATCTGGAAGACCGTAAATATCTGGTCGATACAGGTTCACTAGGAGAGGAGCGAGGCTCAAGAGAATGACAATGATCCACATCACAACCGAAAGGACTATGCTATTCTTCCTATCGATTTTGTAGTTCTTAAAGGGGAACATTACTCTGAGAAATCGGTCAATAGTGATAAGAGTCAATGTAAGCACGGAAGCTTCACTCGCCATGAACCCGAGAAAACCCGAAATACGACACAGAGTGGAAGTACGCCACTCCGGAGCAATTAGGAAGAAATTGTCACCATAGTGAAGGTCAGCCGTAGTTATCATCAACATGTACACACCCATCAGGCAATCTGCCACTGCCAGACAAATAATGAACTCATTCTGTACCACTTTAGCACGAAAACCTATCCTCAGGCGAAAGAACATGACCATGATATTGCCGAGGACGGCACAAATACCGAGAATCCACCCGGCAATTTTTAGTGCTATACTAGGATATATGCTCCCGCACGTGTCCAGTGGACTTTGCTGAGATGTTCGAGCACAGGTGAAGTTGTCGTTGTCCGCAAGCAAGCAGCAGAGGCGATTGTCAGACGTCGATCTGCCAATTTAACACAATGATACAGATATTATGTTAATATCTTAAGCTGTTCCCTTTTAAATTTTAAAATTTAAATAACTAGAGTTAATGCAGGGCCCACCAGGTCGATCCACAGGCAATGAGTTATTCATTTACGTGAGTGTCGTGGTATATTTTATATTTATAGTTCGAGTTGTCTTAATTAAATGCGAAAATCTCGGTATCGACGTCCAACCTCGGTATATGACTCCTTCGTTAAGACACTGTGCTCGGCCTCATTTCTACTCTCTAACAGAGGGATTACTGTATATAAAATGGGTACACGAACTGATGAGAGTAAGTTAATTTCTGTGAAACTATTTGGTAGCGCATACTTGGATTCTTCATATGTCAACATTATATGTAAACCAAGGAACAACTCATTTCCAGAACAATTATAAAGGTGTTTTCGGCCAAATTTTGAACCGTTTGTACAGCTTTCACCAATGTTCTCGTCATGTGACAGTTGGCCACCCTCTAGAGGGGAGTGGTTTAACCAGGCTAATTGCATACATCAGGATATACTTATGATTTCTGAAAGTAAAGTGATCCATTAACTTTATAGGGTTAAAGGGGTAGTTCAGTTTTGGCATTGAGGGCGCTTCAAGATATAATCTTGTGTGAGATAATGAAATAAGAGTAACATGTAAAAAGCACTGAATCAACTTTAATTGTTTGATCTAAGTCGGTCCAGAAATGGCTGAAATATCCATAAATATATCTAATTGGAATAAATGTAGGGGAACAACCATTATTCAATAATTTAAGAAAATATTTATTAATCCTACACATTTCTGAAAATATACCAAAATGGTTTTAACCTTGTTTTTGATGACATCTCTATTGAATAATGTTTACCAAACATCACATTCACTGAAGAGGTTAGTTCCAAAAGGCGCTAAATCCACTTTCCATACAAATTGAGTTAACGATATCAGTACATTAATAAACTACGTAGCTATCTGGAAATCCACATTTTTTGAAAAATAATACAATAAAATCAAAATATGGAATGTTACATTTTCAGATGACAGATTCCCATAGGCATGTGTACAACAGTTAGACAAACAAAACTGCTTTTCACCAAAGTTGAAACAGTGGATTTAGTGCCTTTTGGAACTAAGCTCTTCATATTTTGATACAAAAAGTGTTAAAACTTGAGGTGTCTGGAGGGCGCCCACTTGTGTTTACAGCTTCTTTTGTTTTAATGAAAACAGCCCTAAAACTTAGCCGTTTATGTTTTCTACCATTCAAGCATGATTTAATTATAAATTATTTTTTAATGGTAACTGACAAGTTTCAGTAAATACAAATATGTTTAGCTTCATGTTATAAGAGAAAAATGATTTAGTTGTATTATTATTTTGCAACTGTCTTCCTAATTATGGAGACATTTAAGATTGAATAAGAATAAGAATAATTGAATAAGAAACCGCCTATAGACGCTTTGAAAGCGTCTATAGGCGGTTTCGACCGTAGTTGTGACTATAATGGACTATAACACCCGAATTATGATACTCAATCGTTCATAGTATCAAAATTCGGATTCTTCACACGAATGGTCGGGATAAAAGAACACATCGATTTGGTCTTATTTCAATTATATAGTAAAGATAGTTCAATTTCTCTGGAGATGACACACATCATTCACAAGAATCTTGTAATGATATTGGTATACCGTAGAACACCATCGTCAAGCACCCCCGAGCACCAATATGCATCTTGCTTTTAAAGAGCGCCCGCTCTCTGTCCAAACGGGAAACTTTAATCAAGTATGCAAATAATGGTGAGGAATATTCATGAGGATAATAATGGAGGTGAATCATATGGAAACGTCTTTACAAGCAAGATGCTTATAGGTGCTTGTGGGTGCTTGACGATGGTGTTCTACGGTATGATTGTGGTCATGTCACTTTTGGGGAAAATACAAAATGAATGGATCTTTTTATCAATTTATTTCAATTTGACTTACAGTTTCTCCACATTTGATAGTCCGTGTAGTGTGTCGGAAGAAAGTTCACCAAGCTCAACTTGTGTACTGACGAAAAATCTGAAAATAAACAGTTTTATAACCCTGTTTTATAAAGTTATGATATAACAATAATTATAGTCAATATTTCGCTGATATAATAAATAGCTAAATTTGCAACTACACCGGTTCTCATGTATGTTTATATTTTGTGTATGAACAATAATGTTGAAATTGAGAGAGTCCAATCAATTAGCATCTGATTGAAACGGGGAATCATCGTAAATTGCCATATCATTATAGTTAATTGTATATTTTAAAAAAAATAAAAGCGAAGGCATTGTAACGATCTATCACGGAATAACGTCACGTTCATATTCACGTTTGGAACACTTTCGTAGAAAGTACTTTCTCTTATCAAGGGCCTACAAAGTGTTTAGGTTGACAAAAACATTTTTTTTGCGTAAAAGACGTGAATAGTTACGAACATTATGCAACAAAGTATCAACACACATTGAAGTATTTTGCATTTTTAATACCACATTTGATTATTGGATACAAGTGTTTTTTTGAAATACTATAAATTTCACTTTTAGAATGAAATCAAAAGAGGTCAACTATTCATATACTATAATAATTAAAAATGTGTATACCACCATGTTTCTTATTTCTCTTCTACGCTGAATTTTAGGATTAGATTTAGGATTATGTAAGAGTTGGATTTAGGATTATATACCGCACTCGGTCCTGCGGACCTCAGTGCGGTATATCCAGGGGCTCGTCTCGCACATCGTGCATTATTTGGCCCTGAAAGCACTCACTACCGTGCATTATCTGTATAATAGTGTATATAGTTGTTTTTATTTTGGTTAGATTGTTTGCCTGTCGATTGTTTTGAGTGAAATAGGTTAATTTAATGTTTTGATGTCCGCGTATCTGGCTCGGGATCAATCATGACTTGCGCTTATATCGCTTTACTGGATTTAGTCGGATGTCAATGGACATTCAAATATATTTATTTTTGTAAAATAATTGCGAGACTGTGCCATTTCATAGAAATTACCCAATATTTCTAGAGTAGAGGGCGTGGTTCAACGGAAGTTTGCAAACGTGAATACGTCATAGATCGTTGCAAGCCAAAGCCACGCATACTTTAGAGATCTTTATTTACATCTTGCATGGCATTTTCTTTAATCTCGTCCAGAAGTAGGTGAAGCTCCTACTATTTTTGAAAATATGTTTAATAGAAATAATAGTTATCACAGCCACTCTACAAGACAATCATCACTATTTCATTTACCATTGTTTAGATCTATGTTTGCACAAAGAACATTTTTGTTTACTGGCCCCAAAAGTTGGAATTTCCTGGAAAAATCTTTGAGGGAAAGTGCCACTTTGAGTGCATTTAAAGCTAAGTTAAAAAATATTTGATAAATCAGTACAAATAAAAATTAATACGCTATCATGTTGTTGGTTTATCGTATGTTGCTGTTCGTGTTGATTAAGCGACACGGATATTTGTATGTACCATTGGATATATTTGTATATATTTGTTCATACTTAAAATGGTTTATAATGATAATGACATACATGTATTAAGTATTCCCTAAATATTACATTGTTCTTCTGACTTGCCCTTTTCAATTCCTCTCTTCTATCCCTTTCCCTATTCTCGCGCATTATATTTCTATATGATGTGTTTTTTTCTGTTTTTTCTTTTTTTTCTTTCTTTCTTTTCTTTTTTTGTTGTTTATAAAGTTTGTTCATAGTTTATTGATATTGTTTGTTCATGTGAAAGTATGACATGCTACAAATATACAATATATAAATGTATGTATTTAAAAAAAGTGTCTCATATTCATTATACATTTGTTATATATATATATATATTTTGTAATCGTAGTATTACCTAACCATTTTAGGGGCCTTTCAAATCACAAGCCTTGCTTCCAAGATTGGCCCCTCCACATTTTCGTCGACATTTCTGTATTCTATGTTTAAACAATCAATTTGTTATATATATTGTTTGAAATATTGATCCCATTATGCTGTTCATTGTTTGTTTTGAAAATGTGGAAATAAAATACGAATAAAAAAAAAAAAACATCGTCGAATTAATACCACGACTTTAACAATTTGATAATTCACTTTAATAAACACATAAGATCAGTGGTAATTTAAAGCTGGCAAATTCATATTCACATATCAGCACATTGTATATATAGGAAAGTAGTTTGCTGTGAGTTTCGCGATAGATAGGTGATTATTTGTGACGATCCGTTATCATCATTGTAACTTGTTCATGTATTTCAAGATTCATTTATATTCTAAGACTGTTCCCCTATACGCTACAGCACTGTAATTACAAAATTATGGTGTAATGCCATTTTAACGAAATTTTGTGCATAAAAGATTAAGTACTCTACATTATATATGAATAATTTGACCCCAATATGACCATGTTTGTGTATAGGACTATAATAATGGCCTTCATATCCAAGATTTCCACGCATACCTTTTCCAAATATTTCAAACATGATCATGTTATAATATTGATACTTACATGATCATGATCATGTTATATAATGATCATGTTATATAATTGATCATGTTATATATTGATCATGTTATATAATTGATCATGTTATATAATTGATCATGTTATATAATTGATCATGTTATATAATGATCATGTTATATAATTGATCATGTTATATAATGATCATGTTATATAATGATCATGTTATATAATTGATACTTACAAAAATCGTAGGGACGTTAGATCGCCGAATACGCTATCACCAAAGATGTTGATTGTGTTGTAGCTCAGGTCCCTGTTTGGTGGACATAATTCATGTCATTATTATGGTCAGTTTGCCTCGAAAGAATATTCATCTAGGATCGAAACCTAAGGCCCCCCTATATCCATTCCTATTGACTCTTCCGGCATAATTATCTTTGACGATTGATATTGGGATCATTCATTCAATATTTGTTTCAATATTATTTTTTACGATCAGACATGCCTATTGTCCACAGTGACAATAGTCATTGTTTACCTTAGCTTGTCACAATGTACAGGTTTTACTGTATATCCAAATCATGGAGCGTGGAGGTTTAAATAAATTAAGTTTCCTTGCTTCCACAATTACATCGTTATTATACTCGTTACATGATACTACACAACTTGCCACCAGGACTGGTCCGAATATACTCGGCCCAGCTGCTATGTTAGTGGAAATGAATGTTCGAATTAGTTGGAATTTCACACTTACAAATATTCCAGTTGGTCTAGTCCAGCAAATAGCCCGCTCATCAAATTGCTGAGATAATTGCTGGATAGATTCCTAGGGGGAAGATAACAAACATTTTGATTAGTTTATGCATGGTAATTCTACATAAGGACAAAGTACGAGTTAATTCCTGACATCTAATGAAGCCCCCAAATAGTGAACGTTCTTTCTTTATTTGTAATGCTCATGTAAAAAGATGAATTCACATCTTTTCGTTTGATACCATATGTCATGATAGCGTGATGCATGAATGAATATTATTGTCTTTAAAAGAGTAATGTAAAAAGTAGTTTGAGCACGATCAATGCAAAAAATATATATTTTAAGTTCAATGCAAAGAATGAAACGTAGGCTAATAGAGGTTGTCGTGTAGAACCTGCCAATATGTGGTGTCTAACTGACCTTTTCCAGCCTGAACCCTTGCTTAAATTCAGGCTAGTCCCTTCACTTTCAAACTTCCTAACAATACTCCAAATTGTTGGTTTGGAGGGTACATCACGATCGGGGAAATAATGGAGAATAGCCTCATTGCAGCAACTTGCTGGAGACTCTGGACCAGAACGATTCCACTACGTGACTCGAGAAAAGACGCCGCTCAGTGGGCAGCTGCATGGTCAGGCAAGGCACTGATTAAAAAAATCAGCCACTTTGACTGTTACAAGTCATTTCAAACTTTTAGATGTTTGTAAACATTGATCACTCTTTAGGGCACAAGGAACAAGGGAACAAGACAAAATAATATAAGGACAAATTTGGTTCCGCTTTTTCTGAAACAACAACTTTCGATCCACATGATAATGTTCTCGTCCCGAGTCGCAGCCTCAATGTTCTCATAGTTAAAACTTAATGCAATTGTATTCTGTGATCATGCAAACCCAACGTATTTGAGTCAATATCACAACAAATAGAAAATGTAAAACAAAACTTATACGTACAATACTTGCAGGTGTCCTAACCCATCGAAGGCACCGACGGAAATACTTCGAATCTTGTTGTCTTCGAGTAATCTGTTCCATTATCATTTAAGGGAAAGAGAGATAAAACAAATTAACAAATCGGTAGATTTGATGTTTCGAGGGTTGCCAACTCTTATGCATTGAGCGTGAGACTTACGCATTTTACCCCTTTCTCACGCTCTCACGCTGATCTATGAAAACCTCACACCCAGGCCTAAACATTATAATAATGTTTACAATTTATAGAGGTTTTAATTCATTCTATATTCATTTATAAGCACTTCCATCAAGTTGAAGTTTTCTGGGTGGTTTCTATGTTACAAATAAAAAAGGCTAGTAAAATTATCTGATTTCGCAATACATTTCGCGTAGTTTCCTTCTTCTTGCAATCATTTGAAGCGCAATCAAGAATTACAGAATTATTCACATAAACGCATTTTCTACAAAAATAAAGAACCAACGCCGATTTACATGATTAAAAGCGAGGAAGGGAAAAGTAAGAAACTTACAAATATTGTAAGCTATCCAGACCTTCGAACAGATCCTCGTGAATAGTATACAGTGCATTATGTCTGATGCTCCTGTAAAAAAGGTAAATAACGTTGTCGATTACTCTGATATGTGTATTGCAACTAAAAACCATTAATAATAGTGATAGAGAGCATATTTGAAAAAAAGTCTTGTATAGCGATCTATCACATAAACACTTCACAGATCCACATATTATGTTAAAAGGAATTGAACAATGTTACTAGATCCCTTTAAAGCTAAAGAAGGGATATTTGCTATTCACTGCACTGACTTTGTACACAGTTATGACTATCCAGTGGATAGTTTAAAATCAGAATACTTCAATCGTAAATATCTTTATAACAAAAGAGAAATTTGAAAAACACAAACTTGTTCCATGCTTATATTAGTAAATAAAACAAGGTATAAAAAGACACCCCTTCATCATCGCTAAATCATCCCTTTTATAATTCGTAGATACTTACAAGTAGGACAGCTGTCTTAGTCCATAAAATACCCCTGGTTCCATGAAGGTCAGGCTGTTTTCCTCAAGTTCCCTGTTCAACACATGTTTGACGGAAATAATAAGGGTTCAATGATCAATCAATTCTTCCCAAAAATCGATGTATAATATTACGGACATTGAACAAATCATGTAACAATGTGATAATCTTAGTGGACATATTGATGACTATTTGCAAAAAAAATTGTTCTGTTAAAACGGATACGACGATTTATTACAGAATCAATTGCAATTATAATCAGCATGATTAGTGCTCTATTGTTGTGGAGTCAGTCTTCTAAATTGACATAATAATAAACTATTATCTGATTAAGGCTTCGTATTTGTATGAATTTAATGAACACGGCCAACTTAAGTAAGAACTAAGAACAATAATCAATGAAGTCGTTGAAGCCGGTATTACACATTGCAATGTATCATTATATTTTCAAACTTACAAAGACTGCAGGGATTTTGCTGGCGCAAATGAACCCGGTTCGATATATGAAATAAGTCCTCTTTTAAGATTCCTACGGAAGAAGATACAATCGAACAAAACAAAAATCAAGTTTCAATCCATTCGAATTCTGAAGGACATAATTATACACGGATAGCTTCATATAATGCCTCGGTCACACCTTTGCGTATTGCTTGCGTATTGCTGCGTATTGCCCGAACGCAGACATAGGCAGACAAACCCAATAAAGCGCAATGAAACGTGCTCAGTACGTACTCAATACGCATCGATTAATATTTTAAAGAAAAAATTAAAACTGTTCTTATTGAAATCTTATGAACATCATTGAATTATATTGCCCATTTATTATTTCCCCGTCCTTACGTCATCCTAAATAAGGTCTTTTTTACTCGCAGACACAACATGTAATCTGATATGTTATATTGTGCCCTCTCATGCATAACTCCTTTAAGCGCAGCACTTCTTCCTCATCTTCTCCGGAACCCCACATGCAGCTCGTCATTTTGTACCGTTGTTTAAAATTGTACCTCCGATCTCTCACTTCTTTTTTGGCAGTGTCGAATTTTTGTATTGTATCCGTCTTCTTCTTCTTTGTCACGTAAAGTTCTCTCTTGTCCCATTTTGGTCTCTGTTGGCATCCCTTTTTTTCTATAATAGTTCTTTTTTTGTAGTCTAGAATGTGTTAATTTAAATATACATTATTCCTAACTATTATTTGAGGGGTCCACAGTTGTACAAGCACTTCTTTTTAGTGGACCCCTCTAGTTTCCATTATGTATATCTCTATTTTTGTAAATTAAAGGGGTAGTTTAGTTTTGGTAAGGCTGAACTTAAGTAGCCAAAACCTGCACAGTAACATTATAAACTAATAGTTATAACTCCACCATGCTCGAAAGGTATACAAAATTACAAAAGACTAAGTAAAAAGCCTGTTATCATTCAAAAAGAGCCATTGAAACACAAGAGGGCGCTTTTTAAAAAGGCATTGGTTTCAACCATTTTTCATACAAAATTATGCATGTGATGTTGTATTGATATAATGATTAAATAGCAAGATCATCCATCAACAACTATTTAAAAAACGCAAGCATTTTTTAAATTTTTTTCTAAAAATCATCTAATTATTTGGGCCCCAAATAATTATAAGATCAGATATATTTATTGATATTTCAGCCGTTTCTGGGTCGATTTTGACCAAATAAAGTTTATTCTGCCATTAAAATAGCATGTTCTCTCAAATTCGACACTCAGTTTTTCATTACCTCACAAAAAAAAATGTGATCTGCAGCGCCCTCTCTACCAAAACTAAACTACCCCTTTAATATAATTCATTTGTAATGTTTTGTTGGAAGCAAGAATAAATTGAAATTGAAACTGAATTGAATTTGAATTATATTTAGTTATTGGTGAAAATAAGTGAATGAACTGCTAAACAACAACAACAACAATAACAACGGACATGTTTGGGGAGGGAGAAAGAGTGTATATATACACGATTAGGGATGAGAGAGAAATAGTTTATACAACGAAGGATGCTGGATATGGAGTTGTCACGAAGGAAGATGGAAACCCAAGGTAAGGTAAGGGAAGGACATGGGGATGGTTCGTGCAAACAGAGGAGGATTTACTGCACAGGCCTGGGGGAAAGTGCATTACGTGATTCTCCTGTTAGATGAAAACGTCACTTTGAGGGCCTAAACTCAAGCCTGCATCCAGTAGATTTTTTTATCAGGGTTGGCACTTTCTTAGAACCAGGGCAGATCTCTGTGGTAGCACTGGGCCTGGGGGCAGTTAACACAGCGTGGGATTGTTGACAGTAGTGATACAACTGTCAGGAACTGATCAGAATGTGACCGAGTTGATTACCAGGATGGTGGAAAACAAACTAACGAAACATATACGTCATGGATACAGAGAAAAACACATACAAATCTTATTTAGGTCATGAAATACTTACATGTATGTCAGACTCTCTAAACCAAGGAAGCTGCCATTGTTGATACGCGTGAATGTGTTTCCACCTAGAATTCTGCATTAAAATATGAAATCATGGTAAAGAGAATACAACCACAACGTTATAATTTTGTTTTAAATATGGCTTTGAAATCCGAATTGATATAAAGACTACACATCAACAGACGAATACTGATAACGTTACCGTCTTATAATTGTGAAAATAATTACAACATGTATGGCAGAATAAAGGATGATTGGATCGATACACTCCAATAATGAAACACCAACTTGTTGCAATCTATGTATCTCTCCTATAATAATTTAGATTAAAGAAAATGTTATGATATGATTCAACAGAAGCACCATATAAGAAATTATGGCTTTGGCGAGACTTCACCCAACCAAATTATAAACATGGCATTTCAGCGTGACACACTGGCCCGAATTCTCATCAGTTGCTCAAATTGAGCCCGGCCTAAAAAAGACAAAGACTACCGGTAACCAGTTAAACCGTTTTGCACGCTCAGATCTTTTGTTTTGTTGCTATAGGCCACCAGAGATATTCTAATGGTTTCCTTTCATTATCCAGTCAATCCCTAGAGTTCTGCTTATAGGTATCAGGACAATGGGCCCTTAGAAATTCAGTCATAGTATAACCGGTCACCAGCAATACAATGTCCAGGATGATCCAGGACGCAATTTGGCTGATGACCGCTAGCCAAAGGGAAGTAGCATTATAAATGAGGAAAATAAATTACTTACAAAGTTAACAAATGTGGAAGACTGATGAAGGCTCCTGCTTCTACCTCATCAACACCTGCATCCCATAATACCCTATTACACATGCAAGTACAGAATTAAACACAGGAAACATTGGCACATAATAATATTTAGAGAACATTTATTACATAAATATAGGAAAAAGGAAGGTAAACATACCGTATGTACAGTATATGCATACTGTTTTGCAACTATGTAGCAAAATGGTAAACAAGTGATGTACTTCTCTAGTACTTCTATGCTTAGGCTAAACTTGCTTTCTACGGATTGTGCTAAAGTGGGGACGTTGCTCAGTTTGGGGTAGACCAAAAATCAGTATTTCTCTTCCGTTTGTTGCTTCACTCACCAATTTAGACAAAGACTGAAGTTCATACCCTAATATATTTCTACGGAGGGCTGAAGTTGTGCGTCTGTGCCTCGACTACCATTGCGATAGCTACGGCGCTTACGCTATCTAGCGAACGCGTACCATGCCCTGTGTTATCAAGGATCACGCAAGGATCACTTAAATTGTCTTCCATTCGGCCTACAAGGATTTATGACATCGAGGCGGTATAAGTTCCCGATATCTTACTTATTATTTGATTGTTCTTTCAGTAAATTATATGTTTCGTTTAGGATTGTGTATAGACGTCCCACATGAGCGCAGTACAATGCTCAATGAGTAGCATTGATGCCAAAGTGAGAAGTTCAAAGTAAGAAATGACCGAGCTGCGTTCCCAAGTGGCCATGCACCAAGTGGCCCATACATATATTACGCAGTTGAAATCTAGCCGGATTGCTCCAACACAGTACGAACACATTAGACTGACTAATTTTGGGGTTACTTGGCGAGGAGCGTTCGTGCTGAATTTGTTAATTAGAATTCTAGAATTCTAGAATTAATACTATACCTATGAAGAAACTGTCATATACATTATAAGGTTTGATTGGACAAGGGTTAAATCGTGTACACATAATTAAGACTGTTTGCGATTTTACAATTGAATTACACTTACAATGTATTCACATTAGTTTGGCGGGCGATAATGACTTCTTGCGGGACAGCCAATCCGACAATATCGTCTACATTTTCTTTGATACCTTCCAGAATCACGTTCGCATCATCAGCGATTTCTACTCCGGACAAGACTTCAAATTCCAGGAACAATTTAGCAAGTCTCCAAAATATTTGGTCGTTCGTCAATTCTGATGCCCCACGCTCATCAAAAGTCCTGAAAGTATAAAGGAAGGTGTGAATAAGGAGCATTTTCGCTATTGCTCGGCAACGTACTTTAGTAATAGATACTGAAATTAGGATGTTATTCATATATAAAATACATTTTGATATAATGTATACGATTGTAAACACACGAGTGTTCGGGGGGGGGGGGGGGGGGAGGGGTAGGGTTAATCAACCATATTGTGTTAACCCTCGATATTATAGCACATATTCATTATGTTTTGAATAATTATTCTTTATAGACAATATGTAAAATTATAAAACTCTTATGATTTTAATAACGAACAATTCATTTTCGGGTCGCCTACATCTCAAGCTCTTTGAGCTTTTCCGGCTTCCCTTATTTCCCATGTAATTTATAACCGGACTAACTAAATGTAATAGGCTATAATCAGCTGCATCATTGTACTATGACTGTATTGTATTTGTATGATTTGTTGTTCTGCTCACGAGCAACTTTGCGCATTTACTTTGGACCGTACCGACGCATACACAATAATTAAGGGAGTTCGTATTTACAAACTGCGCATGCGCCAATTTCTGAGACGTTGTCATATAGACCTTCGTGCAATTATAGTCACAGTTGAAACGTGTTTTCACGGGAAATTTGGCTCGAAGTTATGAATGTTTTTCTGAATTAATCATAATGGACATCTCATATACATATAATCTATTTTCGGATTTTAACAAAAATGCAAACGTTCGTATCGGGGCTTTTATTGAAATCGAAACGGCCCCATACGTAGATTTTTGTGTACTGTTTTCTTTGAAAAACGGGCAAAGATGTGATTTTTATTCTAACAAAATTTATTTAGCCTGCTTCAAGTTTGAAAATTAAAATGAATGGTTATATTTATTCAATTTTATATATTTTAGGATCAAGGTGAAGTTTTTTTTGTCATGTCTTTCAAACGTAACGAAACACAAGGAGAATTCATGCACGCACGCGGAAATTCTGCATAGAGCTCCTGTACTTTAAATGCGCGCGTCACAGGTTGTGCCGTAAACGTACGCGTAAAGCCTCACTTTTGGTACAATCTTCTAAAGACCCGATGGCGTCATACTGCCCCATGGGCTAACTACGAACTCCCTTATTAATAACGCTACGCTCGCATTGCCTTGCTTAATTTTGTTTTGCTCCGGTGCGCGATTGACAGGGCGCAGTCATCGACAGGATGTTGATCGGTAACTTGTCGCGCGGGAAAGGGGGGAATAAAGACCGATCAATTCGGCAAGAAGCTTGTCTAGCGAAGATGTCGCTCGGCCGCTCCGTGAATTGTTCGTTAAAGTCTTGCGCATCTCTAAGCCAAATACCCCAAAATTGGGCCTACCTTTACTAAGTTACGTGACCTTTTTTTGTCTTTTTGTCTTAGCATGTATACAAATTTGTTATTTGGTCTTTTTTCCATGTGAATACTTGGTTGGGAGCCTTAAAAACTGAACAATAGAGTTAATATACAACATTAAAATCAATTAAAGGGATAGTTGAGTTTTGGTAATGAGGACGCTTCAGGAAATACTTTTTGTGAGGTAATGAAGAACTGATTGTCAAATTTAAGAGAGCTTACCATTTCAATGACAGAATAAATTCTATTTGATCAAAATCGGTTCAGAAACAGCTGAAAAATCAATAATTATAGTATTCGATCGGGAAAAATGTGGGATCCCACATTTATTCGATGATTTAAAAAAAAAATTGTACAAAAGAGGTTTTTAAATAGTTGCTGATGATCTCTCTATTTAATCATTATTTTAACTAAACATCACATGTATGCACAATTTTTCAAATAAAAAATGGTTAAAACCAACTCGTTTTTAGAAAGCGCCCTTTTGTGTTTTTAAGGCTCTTTTTGAATGATAACAGGCTTTTTACTTAGTCGTTTGTAATCTTGTATACCTTTCGAGCATGGTGTAGTTATAACTATTAGTTTGTAATGTTATGGTGCAGGTTTTGGTTACTAAAGTTCAGTTTGACAAAAACTGTACTATCCCTTTAAATACATGAATTAAAAAAAGAATACATAACAATTAATGGAAAGAACAAAAACATAAGAAATAAGCAGGCTCTTTAAAGTTTTGTTGTTGTATTATTAGTCCTATAAAGCATATTTATTGAAACCCAATTTTCAAATATCAAAAGTTGATGATTTATGTGCAAAATTTGAATTTCATTACTTATTTCCATAAATTACCATACATATGTAAATGATGCAATTGAAAAACCATAACTTAACATAATAATCTCTACACTTTACTTACGCAGCGTGAGAATGTTCGAGGTGAACGGGCGTTTCACATTCATCAACATCTATATTCTACTGAATAAATGGTCAGATGATGTACAAATCCCGTGAATCTAAAATCTTGTTTAATTATAGCCACCGTTTCACACCTAGTATGCCCCTGTTAATGCTTTTTGTCAATGTCCTGCCATGACGTTGGCATTTTGTACTTACATGCATCTAACGGTTGAGTTGCCGTCAGTTCGGCTTGGTGTCGGTGCGCAAGTCAAACCTAAATAAAGGAAAGGGAATAAAAACATTTGGAAGCAATATACCTGGGTATAAGTATCAATATAATTGCTGTGATTTCCACAAGTAGTGAATGCATTGATGACTTTTCATATTTGTCATATCTTTTAATATATGATTTTAAATGCTATTTCGTGGAGAAAATAAGTCCCTCGACTACGTCTCGGGATAATTTTCCCCCAATAGCATATAAAATCCCTCGGAGTGGAACATTCCGTGCTATTTCCTCCACCACCAGTTAACAACTGTATACTGACATAATATGTTCATCAACCCTTCTTAAGTTTTTGCACATGTCAGCAAAAATATACTACATATCCCTGTAAAACACCATCGGTCGTATCATTCGACAAACTTGATTTCTATATTTTATTTGGCTACAGGCAGCACTTTTATAGTATTATCTATTGTTTTAACCGTGATTTACCTGAACCTCTTTTGCATGTCCTGCCTGTCCGTTTTCATGTTTAATTCCCTCACTCATATATAAAGCCAAAGTCAATTCGTTTTCCATAATTTTGTTAATGCTACTTGTAATCTAAGAACATTAAATTGATACGTGAGTCGCCTATCCCATTGGTATATTGATCATTTGCAATATGTCTAAAAACTTACCATTATACCAAGCAATTGAAACACATATCTGCACTGCTGGGATACATATCGACTCTGAAAATTAAATGAATGAATAAATAAATAAATGAATGAACAAATAAATAAATAAATAATTGAATTTAAAAAAATAAAAATACATGATATTTTGCAGCTGGAACCAGACATTCTTCACCTTGGGGATTTCCTCCAGTATCGAGATCTATCTGTTATCGCCTCTCAATAATGGTAAAGTTATTAAGAAAGTGACTTTAGTTAAATTCCTAGGTGTTGAAATAGATAAAACAATTCCTTTGAATATTACAAATGTATAAACAATTATTTTCCGTAATAAAGGGATCATAAATAAATTGAAATATACATTTACAATAACAAATTTGTTTATGCTATATTGTACATGTCATCAATTAACCCATACCTTAACTATGGGATTATTGCGTGAGGAAATGGTTCTACAACTTTAATGAATAGACTATTCTTGCTCAAAAAGAGAGTACTTAGAATTAGGTGTTATGTTGCCCCTCGATCAAATAATAATTTATTATTTTTATTGCAACACATTTCGAAAAAGAAGATATGTGATTAGTCAATTTAGGTACAATCTCAAAAACGCAATCTCCCTCACATGTTTTATATCTTTTTCTTTTTTTTTTAAATATTACATCAATAAATACCCTACTTGGCCAGCCAGTGCCATTCATTTGTCCCTAAAAAGGACTCTTTTTGGCTCAAAAACATGTATTTTGTTTGGACTGAAACTCTGGAATTCTTTTAAGATAATATAAAAGAATCAATCAATGTTGATATATCCTGAGCTGCAATTATTGTCATAATAGTCGTTTTTACATTATATATTATTTGCATTCATCCAAGCATCCTTTAAGAATGTTATGTCATATTTTATCATGGCAAGTATCCCGTTCTGTTTTGGAGGACATCCTGTATATATTATAAACCGAACACAAAAAGTAACTACCCCCTGAACAGCTGCTCATAATTTCATAACCAAGAATCGTTTCTAGATTTTGTTTCGCCAACAAATTTATATGGTAGTTAGGAAAACAATATGTAAAAATAAGAGGTTACCATTAATCCATGGTTGAGTAAACACATATTAAAGAGAAAATTGTCATGTTTCAAAATTTGCAAAATTAATATTATTATTGCAGTTTATTGATATCTTCGATTTTCACACAAAATGTACATTACAACTGTCAAAATATCGTGGTAAGATGACATTTTGAAACAATTATTGGTCATGAAATTATGAGCAGTTGTTTAGGGGGTAGTTACTTTTTGTGTTCTGTTTATAATGTAGCTCTGCTCTATGACAAGACAAAGGGGGGGAGGGGGAGGGGGGCAAGACCATCGCTGATGCCTCTACATTGTAATTGGGGGTTGGAGAATGGAGACATCATATTTACCCGAGTTTATCGTGTAGCAGTGCCCAACGATGCACGTTTCATTATCCGGTACAGGCACATCTGTACGTTAAACAAATTAAATATAATAATTAGGAACCAACACTCAAGAACTGTACACGTTAAAAGTATTAGTTTAGTTGCAGGCAAGCGACTATATAGCGGGTCCTAACTTCCCTATGCTATTATACAGGGCGGCCCGCAAAAACGGAACGGGGTACTTGCATGGGCGTCGATACTTACGTAATAACCATTCATCAGGGGGGGATGGATGAATGGATCATCCCCCCCTGATCAATGGGTATCAATGACATATCGACGCCCGTGGGTACTTGCCATAATAACGAAACATGATGATAAGATTCACGGGATAGGGCATCTTTTGCAAATAAAAATGTACCAAGAACAGTAATTTTTTGGTCGAGTAGTTTTTGTTATAGGACGTCTGAAGTGAGACCATGTCAGGTTCCCATTTTTGTCAATTTTCACCAAGTCAGTTCATGATAAATCGCACTTCCTGCCCGTCATAGCATCGAACAGCGAACAATACGTGCGCCATTGTTCGTGTGCGTTCAGATGTGTGCCGAGAGAAGGGGCATATAGTAGGGAGTGAGTAGGAAGGGGTACGTTTTGTTGGCTCCCCATCATGTCACTGGTGCCTGTACTTTGCTGTTCTAAATTAACTTTTTAACGGCCGGGGGAAGAAGATGGATTGAGATTTCGTGGTGGGAACATTTTACTGGGGTTCTCACCTTTTTTCGACCCTCTATGTGCTTCGCCAATGTTAACCAATTTATATTCAAAGGTTAACAAGGGGGTAATGATCACGCAATAACCTTTTCATCATTGACCGAGCGATCGCCTACCCGCTCGTTCATTCTTTGTTATACAAAATACAGTGGCGAAGCACAGGTCGCGGTTGGAAACTAGAAATAAAAGGGAGAACCTCTGGGAAAATTTCCCCATCAGTAAAATATTAACCCCCTCTCCCTCCCCGTCCGTTACAAAGTTGATTTATCAATACTGTAACGCAACAGCGAGATCCGAAACAGGTCATACATCGCACAATTAAACATAACGCGGCAACGTTACCCATCCTCACTCACTCCCCACTATGCCCCTTCTTCTCCCTTCTCTCAGATCACTTCGGTTACACCGCTGAATGCACAATTACAATGACACATGTATTGGTCGTTGCTCGATGCTATGACGGGCAGTAAGTGCGATTCATCAGGCACTGACTTGGTACAAATTGACAAAAATGCGAACCTGACATGGCCTCACTTACGACATCTTAAATAAAAAAAACTACTTGATCAAAATTACTGTTCTTGGTATAATTTTTCTTTGTAAAAGATGCCATATCCCGTGAACCTAGTCATCATGTGTCTTTATTTATGGCAAGTACCCCGTTCCGTTTTTGGGGCCACCCTGTATAATGTAATTGGGTCCGTGAAAAGGAGGCTAGTATCCAATGTCTAGGTGTATTATTGGTATTAGTCACTTGGCCAAGCGCGACGACGCGCCTGCGCGCATAAGATCCTGTATACAGTAATCGCTTACGCTCTGAGTCTTTTCGATATGCATGATTGACTTATCGAACAGTTTCCCTTGATTAGTTAGAGTTAGAGCGCGATGCCAAAGACATTAGGCCCGTTCTCACTGGCGCAAATAATCGCGATGCAAATTTCGAAATTTGCATCGCGATCCAAATTTCGAAATTTGTTGCCGTGTGGACAAACAATTTTGAAAATAATCGCGATGAGGATCGCGATGCAAATCACGATAAGTTCTGCGATTTTTCAGAAATCATCGCGATTATTTGGATTTATCGTGATTATTTGGCGCGCGCTGCGTGTGTAACAGAAAAATAATTTCGAAATTCTGATCGCGATGCAAATCGCGCTAATTAAGCCAGTAAGAACGGGCCTATTGGATATAAACAGTGCGACATGCCTGCAGTGCGAGTAAACAAAACGAAACCGGACTTTGATAGCTTATAAAACCACAATTCTAAACATATATATATATCTATATTGGTATCATGTTAACGCTTGGGAAATTGCCTTAAAAATGATACATCATACATTTTCATAACTTTACGCTTCATCGAACGCGACCTTATCCAAAGTCATGCAAAAACTACCCGTGTAGTGTCCAAGTGTCCAAGTTTGCCGTTGTATTGTTCCATCATGAATGAATGCGTCTGTTTACCGTTTTTTTCAAAAGAACATTTCAAGAATATCCTTTGGTGAATCAAAACAAAATACCAGCTGGTTGCCAGTGTTTTTTCATGTTTATCAGGGTGGAAGGGGATCCCCCACTATCCTCCCATCAGCAACCCCATCTGTTTGGAGGCAGGGGCCCCTGAATAGGACATGTAGGAGGAAGTTATCTTTGAAAATCAAACAACAGATGCAACCATTCACAAAACAAGTACACTGCCAACTTGGACACGGATAGTTTGTGCATGCCTTTGGATAATTAGGTCGCGTTCGGTGAAGCGTAATGTGATCAGAGTGTATGATATATCATTTTAAAGGCAATTTCCAAAGCTTTATAAACATGATACCAATATCAACATAATACCTTTAGATTTGTGGATTTATAAGCTATCAAAGTCTGGTTTCGTTTTTGTTTTACTCGCACTGTATATATATAAAGATTAGAGCGACCTCATCAACAAGCTGATGTGGATTATGTATTGAAGAACGGGGAGATTATCCCTTTACCATGTTTAATAGAAGTTTGCTTGATAAAGGAAGTCAGTGTAATTATTATACACATTCCCAAACCATATAAAGAGTTGTGTGCACACTGTTGCGCATAATGTTGGAAAATTTTAATTTTTATAGATCCAACTTCATTTTTTACCTATTTTTACGCCCCAGGAATCTGGTTAGACTAAGTATAATAATTTCGTATTTGTCCACATTATACCAAGGCACAATCAATTGTTGAATAACGTCATTAAGTATTAGCCTCTTCTTTGGAGCTATACAATGCAAAACCTTTTTGCTTGGCCCCTTTCCCTCTCCAAGGCTTATGTCTAACTATCACCAGTTCATGGCTGTAAAATGTTCAACCAAAAATTCCCACAGAGGCTCTCTAGGCTATAAGATAGTATTTGATTTGATTTGATTTGAATTTATTTCCATATTTCACAAACAATTTTTGAACAAGTAAAATAATATACAAACAAACAATACATTCATAAACGAAATACAATATAAAATACACAGAAGACTAATATACAATAAATATTACATAATCAATAATTAATTTGTAATTAACGTGAAATATCGGGGAACCAAACAGTAGCAAAGCTTGTAAAACATTATCCCAGGGGTAATTGAGTATTATCAATATTGAAAAAGAAAAATTATAATTCATAAGATTAATCGAGCTCCATAGTCATCTTTCACCCATACTGCGAAAATGCATAATAGTTATTGGTGCTGTGGTATACTAACAAATTCTATCGTCAAGGTTGCACTGGTTACAGCTCCGCTGGCAGTTCGTTTGAATGAGACCGGGTCTAGAGCCGCATGCTCCGCTACTCGCCCAGTACTCGCATCTAGGATCTAGGTCCCTACAGTCTAGACAAAGTTGGAAAGATGATTAAATACTTTCCGAATGATATTGTTCAGCTTAAATAATAGTACCATAGATAATAACAAGTGCCCGTATTCTGAAAAGGCGTCTAATTCGTGACTTAATTTAAAGTTAGGCAGGAGTCGCGTCTAAGTCCTGACTAAATAAGTTTGGTATGCTTAACCCTAAATATGCCGGCCTATTTGAGGTTTTTCTACGACCGGTGGGGGGGGGGGGGGGCATTATGCCCCCCCTCCCCTAAGATCTCGGCCGTGAAACGGCCGATCCCCGCTAAAGTTGCACGCATGTCAAGTAAAGTGTATAAAATACTTTGTCATTTCACTTTTTGAAATATTCACTTATTTGAATATTTATGGTAATTTATGCAAATAAGGTCATACAATTCGTTTTTTTTTTACCCATAAGTTATATATTCTTCATAATTAAACATTGATTTTCACTACAAATATTCTTCTGACCATTTGGAATAATAATACAGCAAACAAAATTGGAAGAGCCAGGTTATTCCTTATGTTTTCTACTGTTTTGATAATTCCGTATGAATTTCTTTTGTTTTTAACTTATGTATTTTATTGTTTTTGTTGTTATTTATTGCTAACTTTAATTCAGCTATTTTGACCCCCAAAACTAACACCTAAAATGTAAACAAGACCAAATAACTAATGTTTCATCAACTTGTAGGAAAACTGATATTTCCGATTTTCAAACATTTTGTTTAAAAACTCGAAAGAAAAAGGTCAACTAGCGACGGGGCGTCATCTTTACGCGTCATCTTAAAAACATGGTCTCATCCGACCCGCGTAGGCGTAGCGAGGGGACCACGTAGAGATTTTGGGGTTGTACGTGGCCCTCCGCGAGTGGCCCACACGCACTACGCAAGTAATTCCAAGCTACTGTACCTGACCCACGCGTATAGCCTTCAGTTTCCTACGTGGAGAAAACTTGGACATGCACAATTTTTGGTCTGCGATGATTTGTTGCGGCTACCGCGTTGGTGGTGTGTGGGGGTACATTGGTAGTACTTGCGAATTTTCTTCGTTATTTATAGGGTATATAAGCTAGAGAATAGGAATTAAATGACAAGCAATCCTATTCTAGACCTTCCTCCGCCCTGTCCTAGAGTATGCTGCCCCAGTGTGGTCTGGTGGGATCACGAAGCAACAGCGAACTGCCCTAGAACGAATCCAGAAACGCGCCCTCAGAATCATTCTGGGAACACTGTACACCACGTACGACGAAGCAAGGCGGATGTGCAACTTACAAACACTGGAAGAAAGACGAGAACAACTGTATAACTCATTTGCCAAATCTAACTTATTCCCTCTAGTAAACTGCACCACCTTCTCCCTCCTCTGAACCTACATACCCATCAAACCAGACAAAGACAAACCTATACTGTACCCCGTTCCCGCTCATCCTGACACAAAAATAGCCCACTTCCGCATATGATGTCATTGTTAAATAAACAAGCAGACTAAATTTCAGAATAGATTTATTTAAACTGGCAGGTTGAATGTACCCTCTAATCTGCCTACCTTGAACTTATTTTTAATTTTAGAAATTTAAAGAAGGAAATTAACTTATACTTCTATTAATTGTCTATCGTTTGATTACATTATGTTTATTCAGTGATAAAACATAGTATTTTGATCGCAACTCACATGTGCAATATGTTTATAATTACTACTCTGTTTAAATAAGTATACAATCACCAACATTATCGGTAATAGGCATCATCATCATCATCATCAATGTCATCATCATCACCATCATCGTCACCATCATCATCATCATCTTCATCAATGTTATCATCTTCACTACCATCATCATCATCATCAATGTCATCGCAACCATCACCATCATCATCAATGTCATCATCACCGTCATCATCGTCATTACCATCACCAAAGACACAAACATTATTTGAATCATATTCATTCTTTCCATTCTTAAAATTGTGTAAACAATACATTTCGTAGTAATTTGAAGAAATAAGAATTGTGATTATCTTGTCACGCATTATTATTATAATAGTTGTTTTCTTATTTTTATAGGTAACCCACATAATTAATCATTAATGGATTTACATAATAGCAGATTTACTCTTCTCTAAAATATCGCATATAATATAATTGCCCAAATTGCATTCTTTATGATGAATAATGTTGATAAAATAATGTAGAACATATAGAATAGATATATATATGTGTGCACAGTTATTTATATTATTTATATTTAAAAACTTTTCTTTTTCCTATGATTGATTTGTAAGTTAAACTTCGAGACTGGCACATGAAGAAGGCTATCTAAACAAATCATTGCATATTAATCTTAGTAATTTTGTACAACTTCTTATTTTGGTGTTAAATGTCTACTGTATATATTCGCTTGTTTAATTGTACCATGTATATTATGTTCAATATTTAATTGTCAATGTAAGGAGCTCCTCGTTTAGAACTTATGTTATGTTATTTTAATTATGTATTGTCTTCGTTACTTTGTAAAATATCTGTAATTCAGCCATTTGGCTGCGATTGATATTATTTTCAGTAAAACCTTTTCAATTTCAATTTCAAATTTCAACTTACCTAGACAGCTTACTCCTGCATCCTCCGAATGGGTGCAGTTATGCACCGCTGGGCCCGAACTTAGACATTCCAGGAGGCCCGATTCATTGCCAGCGCAGCGGACGTCGCTCATTAGAATAATGCCCGTACCTTGCCCGAATTCCGCCGATGACGCCTCGCGGATCGCTCCGTCGAAACCCAAACTTCTGCAGGCCACATGGGCGTCTGTTCTGTCCCATCCATTGTCACAGATGGTTGCCCACTCTCCGTCGTGAAGCAGCTCCACCCTCCCTTCTCCCAACGTCAGACCCCCGACCAGTCGGATGCCAGTATCTATGTAATAAACATTATGCAATGAATAACGATTGAAGAAGTTGAAGAGCTGAATCAAGACTCTTTAAATGCCCATGCAGTTATACAGGCTCGTTATTCCGAAGGTTCGTTATTCCGAACACACACATTTCGTATACCTGGGGGTTCGTTAATCCAAAAATAATATAGGGTTCGTTTATCCGAATATTTGTTGCATTAATCCGAAGGTTCGTTATTCCGAAGGTTCGCTTTCCAATAATGAAATCGGGTTCAATATTCCGAAGGTTTGTCAATCCGAAAATGAAATAGGGTTCGTTAATCCGAAAAATTATCCTGGCTACGCCACTGAGACATCCAGAGAACAAGTAGGCCCATACTAAACCGAACACAAAAAGTAACTATCCCCCTAAACCAATGATTATAATTGCATAACTGATAGTTGTCACAAACTGTAACTTAATCACAATATTTCTGAATATTGTTATGAACATTTTGTGTGAAAACCAGAGATATCCATCACGTCTTGGCTGAATGAGTACAGATTTAAAACAAAATGACCCAATTTCAAAAGTCACAAGAACTTGCATGCCTGTACATTGTTGTGAAACAGCACATGTGACTAAATGCATTACTTATGGTTTATGAAACAATGCTGATTGAAATTCTTTTTTGTTTACAACAATTTTCAAGGGGATCTAAATTAGTAACATTTCCAAAATATGCAAAACTTATTTAGAACTCTAGCCTGCGGTCCTCACATAATTTGTTGTAGAATTCGTATCCCCAATAAAAACATGGGACATGTTCCGATTTTCAAAATTTATCTTTCGTTATAAAGATCTTTACAAATGTAAGAGACTTCCAAATGTGTGCAGAATTAGTGCAATGAGTTAGCAAATAATATCATAGTTTAGCATTTTGCTCATTACTTTCACGGTCATATGATTTTCATTTACCATGAAATGTTAACACATCACTCAGTGGACATAATTTATCAGATCACAGAAATACACATTTTCTCAAGTCTCAACACTTCACAATTGTTGGCCAACTAAGTTACTATATCCCTTTTAGCGATTACACCAAATTAGCATTTTATTTGGAGATGCAGCCCCAATCCCCAATCCCAATCCCCCGTTTTCCCCGCAAGTACTTTTTTTCTTTCTTTTTCTTAAAAGGGCTCAGTAGTAAACTTTGTTGACATGTGCAAAAAGTGATGAATGGTTGATAAAATGTGTATTTTTGTGATATGGTATGTCCACTAAGAAATGTGTGAAAATGTCATGTTATATGGCCGAGTAATGAGCGAAAATGGAAAGTGATATTCGCTAGCTAATTGCGCTGACTTTTCACACAGTTATAACTTTCCAGTGGATTATTAAAAATCCGAACACTTCAATCTGAAATATGTTTTTATCGAAGAGGAAATTCCCCCCAAAAAACTGTTTAATGCTTCTATTGCTTATACGAATACAACAATGTATGAGAGAACCACTGGAGTTCGAAGTAAGTTGTATGCATTTGGACAATGTTCCCTTTAATTAGGCCTTATTCCTCCCGTTGGAATCCAATTAGAGTGCTCGACGACTATATTATTAATTACTTACCCACACAAAGGTTTTTTTCCCAAAGAAATAAATTTAATTTTACAAATATCCAAGCCGTATTTCACTTACCATTAGTTGGAATTTCCGCCTCTGATTGCTGAATGAACTGCACAACAACCAAACATGATGCCAGAAGCACGCAATTAACTCGCATGATGATGATCTGGGGTAAAATATCTACTCTTTTTGATATAATATGATGAACGATGAACCTCGAATTCCTGTTAAGGAAACATCAACCTAAATGAAGTCACTCCTCTAAGTTTGCACCGAATTAACCAAAGCGGAAGTCTCACACTTTTTTTGATACGGTTTTCTGCGGTTTAGTTAAAAATAGAATTTTTTGGTGAAGTTCTTCATGTTAAAAGAAATATTGCAATCATTTGTATTATTTTTTCCTACGATCTGTTATGATTTTATAGCATAACAATCGTACGAACGAATTTGGGGGAAGACTTTGCACCCAAATGGGTGGGACAATAAAATTGTGGTTTTAAAAGGACAGTCCCTCTTTTACAAAACGTCTGAACAGTTCCAGTTGACGGATGAGGATGAATGTAACACACACACACACAAAATCAGATCGAACAGCCCTGTAATTTTGATTCTACGAATGAAAAAAGAATGCGTCCCTCCATCAAACTATATATCGGTCTAGAAAAGAGTTTAACTGATTTAGCATAACAGTGGCGGATCTACGGGGGGTTTAGGGGGTTTAAACCCCCCTTGGGCTGCCAAGTGAAAATGTGATATTTAAAACATCACTTACGGGGGTTCAAAATAACCAAAAAAAATCGCCGCTTTGCGGCTCGTGGACGATGCTCCGCATCGTCATTGGGTTAAACCCCCCCCCCCCTTAGCAAAAAGACATCACTTACGGGGGTTCAAAATAGCAAAAAAAATCGCCGCTTCGCGGATCGAGGACGATGCTCCGCATCGTCATTGGGTCAAACCCCCCCCCCCCCTTAGCAAAAAGACATCACTTACGGGGGTTCAAAATAGCAAAAAAAATCCTGTTATCATTCAAAAAGAGCCATCTCCAAAAAAGCATTGATTAAATAGAGAGATCATCAACAACTATTTAAAAACCTCTTTTGAACATTTTTGAAAAAGTGTAAGCATTTATTTAATAAATTTAAAAAAAATAATCGAATAAATCTGGGCAAAAAACACTGTGAACCTTTTGACTGATGAAATATTTAATTTGAACCTCCTATATAAGAAAATATAAACTCGATAATGTTACATCTTATACTAGCAAATTTTAAAATATGCATTTTGTTGAATTAAACATTAACAAACATATTTCTGATAATAAAGAAACAAACATTAAACAAACCGTGTAGATAGTAGGCCTACTCCAAACAGAGATGTTGCCTCTATATATGTGGGCGATGAGGAAGTACAGAGGGAATGCAATCAGTGGCCGAGCGTAGTCGGACTGATTTAGGGAAGGCACTGGAATAATAAGCATTTATGATGTATTTTTACCTTATTTTCCCACTCATGTTTTGTTTTTGGTCAAATTATTGAGGGTGTGGCATGAGTCCCACGTCTCCTGTAGCTACGCCACTGGCTTCAATAACAATTATTGTTTAACGTTTAAGATTAGAATATTAGAATTAGAATATTAGAATAAGATTAGAATACCATAGTTTCTGCTATATGTATGTATAAGATTGAACAGCGTGATATCGCCCAAATACAGCTTTGTTTTCTGAGCAGCAAGGATGATTCCATTCATTTCATACGTAATTGTTGGCCTCATTCTAACAAATGCATGCCACATTTACGGATCAGATCTATATTTTGCTCAGACTGTTACAAATATCCACCTGTACGTCAAAGCGAAACACGAACATTTAAATAGTGGAGCTACAATAATACAACTCGTCTAACTGCGCTCCTATGAATGAAACAAAAAATCCGTGGAAACAAACATAATTATGAAAAGGCTTGTGAACAAAAATATTATGTTATTAAGTAACAAAGCCTTGAATGTAATCCTTCGAAGGTTACTAACAAGTTTGAGCTATAGTTGAAAATACACCCACCAAAATCATGCCAGTGTTTTCTGCCTCGATTCAACAGTTTTGCGTATCGGTGTTTCCCCCTAAACTTACCTTAACCATTTTCTATGTAACTGTTCTGCTGAGCCTGAGGGACTTCCATTGTCCGCTGATAAAAGTCCCTTTGTTCAAGGCTTAGTATATCGACCAAAAAGAAAACATTCTTTGGACGAGGTTTTTGCACAAATTATGGATTTCTACAAAAACAGATGCCACACACACACACACACACACACATAAACAGACACACACACACACACACACACACACACACACACGCACACACACACACACACACACACAAACACACACACACACACACACTTTTTTTTCTTCAGAATTGTTTTTATTCCTCCAAATGATAATACAGATGAACATCAAAAATAATATCAACATTTACATATTACAAATATTTTCAAATGAACAGTATACAAATTTTACATCAATATTCATAAACAAACAAAAGATGACATTTGCATTTTCTAATACAGTAAATTAAATATTATATTCTAAACGTAAACTACTAAATCACATCAGATTTAGTAGTACTAAAATAAGCAAAAGCCCTTCCTCAATAAACAATATACTGTAATAATCAATCATGATTCACTAAAAGAAAGATAACCATACCTAAAAAAAAACTAAAAAAACAAATGGAGGTTATTTTCTAATAAAATGATGTAACCTTGCTACATCTCTCACTCTACTCACATTCATCCAACCCAATCACACACACACACACACACACACACACACACACACACACACCCTCACGTCACACTCATTTCCGGTGCATCTGCTCGCATGTCCGTTTAAAGCAATCAAATCAAAATAATATTTAACCATTCCCACTTTTGTAAGTGTAAACTCAATTTTCCTCTTTTCATCGCTAACCTTTTTTCATCTTCCTTATAACCCAAAATAATTTGTATTACTCTTTGTAGCGATGGGAGAGACCTTTGTATTCTTGAGGAAAAAATAATATATTTCAACAAGAAAATGATAGAGTTACATGCCTGAACTCTACTAGTTTGTCCTGGTAAACCCCAAAAAATTAAATTCCAATCTCCGATTCTTATTTCTTTTAATTGTAAATAATCAACTATTTCTAACCAAAATCGTTGCACTTTTATACAATGCAAAAATAAATGTGAATAGGTCTCCACCTCATTCCGACAAAAGGAGCATAAATTATCTAATGCAAAACCAAATTTATAAAGGTTTTCTTTTGTATAAATTGCACCATGGAATAACTTAAACTGAAATTCTCTTTGTTTACCGCATAAAATTGAACTTTTAACCCGTAAAAATATAGCTTTTACTTCTTCATAAGTATATTTATTTTGACCCTGTCCGCTCCGTATTTGTAATCTATAATCTTGTTGAAACTGTATAATAAACGTATCATATATTTTCTTGATTTTATCTCAGACAGTGTCTCTATGTTACCTAATATCTTAATTTTAATATCAAAATTATTACTATAAATTTCCATAAATTCCCCATCTTTCCACTCCTTTGACATTGCCATAAATATATCATAAATCCTAAGAAAGCCTTTACTTTGTATACCCAGACCCCCAAAATACGGAGTAGATTTTAATTCATTTCCATCATTCATATCAAATACTCTATACTTATACCTTTCTGAAATAAGTCGCTATCAAAAACCATTCTATTCCTTAAACATATGTGCCTATTATTAAATATAATAGGATTCATCTTATTTCCTTCATAATGCCCTCATATATCAAGCTCTTGCCATACTTTCAAAATATCTTTATAAAATTGCGGCATACCCTTCAATTTCATCTTTCTCCAATCATAATCACACAAAAATATAAAGCGTCCTCCATATTCCCTAGCAAAATAATCAAAAGATAATTTCCAAGCAGACTGTTCTTTCCCGTCAAGTAGGCGTTTAAGCCACATAACCCGTTGAGTTTTAACAAATGTAGCATAACAAGTCATTTTAAGCCCCCCATATTCATAGTCCTGATATAAAATTTTCCGTTTAATTCTATCTTTACCCCTCCAAATAAAATCAAAAGAAATTGTTTCCACTTCTTCCAAAACCCAATGTGGGACTGATATGAGAGAAGATACATAATTAAATTTCGAAAGAGCGTAGGTTTTTAATAATTGAATTCTACCCATAATTGTCAGGTCCCTTTGTTTCCACCATCCCAATAAACGTTTCGTCTTACTTAATATTTCCTTATAATTCAAATCCTCTTTTTTTTTTCACATTCCGTGCAAAATAAACCCCTACAATTTTAATTTCCTGTACTAAGTTACCAAATTCTAAATTATCATACCTTTCAGATTCCTTTCCCAACAATATGAAGTGCGTCTTCTCTTTATTAATTTTTAATCCACTTATTGCTTCAAAATCTTCAAAAATAATTTTTAACCTATTCACAGAATTTATATTTCGTACAAATATCGTAATATCATCTGCGTACAATACCTGTTTAATTTCCTTATCCCCAAGTTTAATTACTTGAATATCATTTTCCTTTCGAATAAAAATAACAAGTGTTTCAATTGCTATAACAAACAAATATGGCGAAAGAGAATTTTTTTTTTTTTCATTGGTCTGGACTCTGATACACCCTCAACACGTCCACTTAATTTCAGTAATTTTAGATGCATTATGGGGGAATACAAGCGCTTCAAAGATAAAGATACATGTGCGCGCTCATATTTTCACAATAGGCGGTGTCAGACAGAAAAATCCCCAAAATCCCGATCCATCTTAAATATACCACTAGTATTATTTTAATCTAGATAATTCACTTACGTAGGTGTCAGACAGGCGAATTATACTAGTATTTTTATAATCCATTGCGCATGCGCAATGCGCCGACACAATCGGCGCGCGATACGCCGTGACGTAACAATAGGAGATTTGAATGATTGAAGTTAGCAACTAAATTAGCCATAGAGCATGTACTTTTACGGGTACAACATCATAATTGTTGCTAATCTCATGTATAATTACGGGATTTTTCGCGGGATTATTTCAACATCGGTGTCAGACAGAAAAATCCCGCAAAAAATACTAGTATTATTTGAAATAATCTTGGTTCGTTGCAGGATTTTTCGCGGGATTATTTGCGAGATTTTTCGCGGGATTACTGGTGTCAGACAGCAAATAATCTAGATTTAAAAGATACTAGTATTTTTTGCTCTGTCTGACACCGCCTATTATGATTTCTTTTTTACAGTACATTAAGGTCTTTGGTTTGAGCTGCGGAAATAAATTGTTAAACTTATGTTTCATATGCCGGAAAAATTAACATTGTGTGTAACCTAAATATTTGCGGTGATGTAGAGCAGCGTTGTTATTTATTTATAGATAAGCGCGGGACTTTTTTTAAATCTACACCGTGACTTATATGTAGGTAGCTAAAAAAAAGTGATGAATAGTTAATAAAAGATGTACTTTTGTGACCTGAAAATCCACTAAGTTATGTGTAAAAAATCACGTTAAAAGGATGGTTTATGGCCGATTAATGAACGAAGATGCGGAGTGATGTTCGCAAACTCGTCGCACCGACTTTGTACACAGTCATCACTTTCCAATGGAAAGTTAGAAATCCAAACACTTCAAGCGTAATAATATCTTTGTAACGAAAGGGAAAATAAAAATAATAAAAACAAACCTGTACCATGCCTCTATTGGTAATACTATACATGCTATGAAAGAAACACGAGATAATTTAATAGCATATCTGGATTTCGACAATCTTACCTGATCCCCTAAAGCTGAAAGAGGAAGTTCACATTTGATTTACCAAACGCATTGCTTTGATATATAGCCGGGGAATTTTGGGGCATGAATACATTGCTTGGATACAGGCAACGTCAATGCCTTATGGAGTTTAATGATGTGAAATTGCTAAAGATTTATCGCCATTAGGTAATCATGAAAGTTCATTGAGCTTAGTTCTTTTTAATCATGTTGACAATAAATATATAAATTCAAGAATCTGTTTTTTCTGACTGTTAAATCAGTGGATATTAGCACGTACAGTCAGACTTATGTAATACCTTGGGGCAAATTTTAAAGAGATAACTACTTATAATGTGTTTTTTGTGTCTGCGGAACGGAGAAAATCATGAGTGTACCAAACTTCACATATTTGTTGTAAGGTGACCCAAGCTCCCAATTTGATTTTCTCAATGCAATATGCCTGGGAAGGGGTGAAAACCAGAAAGTATGACTATTCGCCCTATAACGCTCACGTGTTGTATCGTACAGTCGTAACTTTCCAATGAATAGTTAGAGATCCGAACACTTTAATCGTACTAAATTTTATATCTTTGTAACGAAAGGGAAATTCGAAAAACCAATATATGTTCAATAAGAATCACTATAGAGTTATAATTGAAATGTCTGGATTTTGACAATCTAACCCTAGATTTCCTTAAGCTGAAAGAGGAAGTTCACATTTGATTTACCAAACGCACTGCTTTGATGAATAGTTGGGGAATTTCGGGGCATGAATACAATACATCGTTTGAATACAGGCGACGTATATGCCTTAGATATTTTAATAATATGATATTTCTAAAGATTTATTGCTAATAGGTAATCGTGCAAGTTCATTGAGTTCAGTTCTTCTTGTATCATGTTGACAATAAATATATCAATTAAAAAATGTCTGAACAAAATGATGACAGTTAAATTAGTGAATATTCGTACGTAAACGTGGTCTTCAATCTGTAGTGCCTTGAGGCATTTAAAAAGAGAACTTAATGTATAGTGTGTTTTTTGTGCATGTGGCAAGGAGAAAAATCACGAGCGTACAAACCCAACATATTTGTTGTAAGGTGACCCAAACTCCCAATATGCCTGAGAAGAGACATATTTGTAATTATGAATTGTATAACTTTGTTGTTTGCTCCTACCATTGTTTTACTGATACTGATATACATAAGTCTTTTCTTTATGTTAACTGTTGACTTATTTTGTAATTTAAGATGCACTTTGATTTGTACACAGTTAAATTATGCTATTTGACGTATGTAGACATAGGTTTAAATGTAAAATGTAGATTATAAGTCTTTGTGATGTAAAGCGCATTGAGAATTCCTCCGGTTTTGAAATGCGCCTATAAAAGAAACATTTATTATAGGATTTCTCGGTCAATTTCGTAAGTAAGCCGAACAAATTCATTTTATGTTCATTCAATTTCGCCGATTCTGTCACCGCAGCTGTTATTTTTCGTTCAAATTCGTTTTTTAGCATTTTAATTCATAAAACGATCATTCAAAAACATTTTGTTTTCATTCGAATTCAAACGTATTTCTTTTTCGTAAAATTTGCATTCAAATTCAAATTTAAAGCGAGACGATTCGCGATTACGTAATAACGTCTTCCGTGAATTCAAATTCGTTTCTTTGCATACAATTTCACACGTTTTGCAGACAAATTAAACATGTTAAAGGGGACCACCAGGCAAAGAACAACACATTATTATATGTTTTGGTACCGTTTTGTGATATCAAATAGATACCCAACATTTTGCAAAGGGTTGTGTAATTCATAAACAAAGCAATTAATTTCCACCACTTACGGAACCACTGCTATTTCCTGGTTCCATACGGGCCAACCATTTGCGAGTGCGCCAATTATGCTATTCACGCGCACGTTTGTAAACAATAGATTCCCGGGCGATTCATTCGCTCTGCACACGTTGCAATTCACCGCACACATAGCAGTCTGCGTAATTCAGACCGCATGAACGCATGCTTTAGACCCGCTTTAGAATGGTGATGCGTTTCCAATTATATTTTTTTTTCTTTCTGGAAACATATTTTTGTGAACTTGTTGATGGAATGGAATACTAAAGATGTTACCTTTCTTTAATAAGAATATTATTTTTGGGTGGTGGTACCCTTTAATCTCACCCAGTATGATCATAGAACCCCGCAAGCTTAGTTCCATGCCAAATCCATTTCAAATTGTACGGTTTGGTAAGCAACAAACATTTTACTTGTCCTCACTAGGGGTGTATACCCACTAAATCAACACTATTTAGCAACTGAACGATCATGTGTTAAGTAGATATAACCTAGCCACATCATCGATATAGAATTAGCATGGGACTAAGCAAGTGTCTTTTTATGAATATGCAATGATATAAGTGCATGCAAAGTGTGGTTTACAGACTACAGTTGTATTTATTGTAGTGGCGTTGGCGTACCATAATGGGACATTATGGTTGGGGGGGGGGGGTATCAATGCTCTATACATTGATTTATTTTCATGTTTTGTTTGGTTTTGTTTTTGATAATTTATTCGATGTTCGTAATCTCTTTGAGGCCATTTATATTTGTGTAAATTATATTTAGTCTGTATTGAACATGTTAAGAACAATCTATGAGTATAAGTTCAATCACAATCATAATCACAATCAAAATCTGAATCACCATCACACTGAATCACAATCACAATCACGATCATGATCACAGTCACAATTACCATCTCAGTCACAATCTTAATCATCATCTCAATTTTTTTTTTTTTTTTGTAATAGTATTTTATTTTCTCTCAAACAAATTTACAACGTAAATTTACAATACAAATCATTCATATAAGTACAACAAACTAATTGTGTACAGCATTACATATACATATACAATCTGTTCTTATACATATAATGATAATCATAGTGTTTGAGAAAAAAAGAGATCTATAGTAAAACAGAGAAACAATAGCGAACTAACAGAAGAAAGATAAAAAGAAAAAGAAAAAAAAAGGGGGGGGGGGGGGGGGGGGGAGGCGGTAGTAAGAACTCTGTACATGGTGTCTCTGTGTCATACCCTAGTCAGAGAGTGTGTTCCATTTTCTATAATGAATTTGCAATGTTCCTCTCTGTTCAGCTATCTTTCTTTCTTCCTCTTTATTTTTCAATAATGTATCTTTAATATCTTTTATAGTTGGAGGATAATCTTTCGTTCTACTATTAACAAATATCATACTTTTTATCAACAATATAACATGATTTAATAATTGATCTTTTCCTACATTACTAACCTTGATTCCTACATGGACCCCTTTCCAATCTATATTTATTAATTCTTCTAAATCAAACTCGTTACCGCAGTCTACCCAGATCATTCTTACTTTTTCACAAAAGTAAAACAAATGTTCATATGTTTCCTGCATTTTATGACAAAAAGAGCATAAATTACTATCCCCCATATGAAAAGTAAACATGTGTTTCTTTGTATAAATAAGATTGTATAGCAATTTAAATTGAAATTCCCTTAGTGAACTATTAAGCGTGGATTTTCGGGAGCGTACAAAAATATTTTCATTATCTTTTCCAAAGACATTATATAAGTGTTCTATGTTGCGAACATAGAACACTTATATAATCACGAACAATTACAATCACGATCACGATCACATACAGTAACAAGCACAATCACGCTACACAATCATTAATGAGTTTGATACATTGTTTTCTCACTGCGCGCACATCTCAATAACTCATGTCATGTGGACACAAACTAAAGAATACACGTATACAATCTGAAAACACATCACCGGATATGACAATACATGTTATATAACTCATTTGGTTTAATTTAGATGAGAATATACCATGTATACCATAAGTTTGTAAAGATAGGCGAATATGAATGAAAACTTTGTTATTTAGAATGACCCAAAGTGAAATTGAATGGTCCAGACGTCCGATTTGCCATTGTTGACGAAAATGAATGCAAACTGCGCATTTCTATTAAAGCGGTTGTTAAATTGAATGAAACAAGTGCTAAATCCATTGACCAAATAAGTAAATCAAATGAAAAATGTGCAATTTTGAATGAAATTTACAAGCCAACAGCTGTATATCGCGAATTTGAATGACATTTTTATCAAAACGAATGAAAAGCTTACGAAATTGACCGAGAAATCCTATATTATTATTATTAGAAGAGGTGAAAACCAGAGTATTCACCTTTTGAAGTTCACGTGTTGTATTGTACATTCATAACTTTCCAGTGGATAGTTATAAATCTGAACATTCAATCGTAATATATCTATACTACTAAAAGAAGATAATCTGTCTGTCTCTCCGGCTATACAAATCGCCATGCCTTGAGGTATGATCCTCATATTTCACCTGGTGATTGCTACTACCTTTAGTGAGGTAATGGTGAAAAGGTATCAAATTACATAAAACGGAAGTTGATTTTTTTTTTACATTTTGAGCCCAAAAATGTCCACTTTCTTTCTATACTACTAAAAGAGGCGAGTCTGTCTGTCTGTAGATTGTTCGCTGTCAGATCTACAAAATATGTATGTTGGAAACCTGTCAGTGTGGCTGTGTTTTGTAAACAACTTTCTTTGATTTTCATAATTAATAATAATAATAATAATGAAACATTTTTATATAGCGCATAACACATACGCACAATTGAATGTCTCTATGCGCTTTTTTATTATTACCCTTGGTCATCAGGTACAGGTCAAACCCGCACAATTATCTTGCGCACCATCTCAACTCCCCGGGGAGCATACTAGCCTATGGCAGCCATATGATAGCGCCCAGGCATATTTAACACCCGACCAAGTACCCATTTATACTCCTGGGTAGAGAGCAGCAATGTGGATTAAATGCCTTGCTGAAGGGCAAACGGAGTAGTATAAAACCAGGTTCAGAAATTGTTCAGACCCGTGTTACTGAACATTTGATTCTATGGTACGTGTAATTTGCGCGGGTCCTCTAGTCTTTGTAACGAAAGGGACATTCAAAAAAAAAAACCTGTTCCATGCTTTAATTGGTAATACAAAAACACTCTATAAGAAACTCTATAAGAGAACCACTAGAGTTCTAATTAAAATGTCTGGATGAGGACAATCTTAAACCTTTATATATCCCCTTAAGCTGAAAGAAGAAGTTCACATATGATTTACCAAACGCACTGCTTTGATGTATAACTGGGGAATTTCGAGTCATTAATACATCGTTTAGATACAGGCGATGTCAATGCCGTAGGGAGTTTTATAATATGACAATAAGACTTATCGTCAATAAGTAATAGTGCAAGTTCATTGAGTTAAGTTCTTTTTAATCATGTTTTCAATAATAAATCAATTTAAAAATCTATGAAAAATTGTGACAAAAGATATAAATTAGTTTAAACAGTTTAAATCAAATTCTCCGCTTTACGTACGCGTGTCGTACTGTCCAGCGCGCGCGGATTAGAGAAATTATTTATATTTTCATTACTCTGGACTCTGATATCCCCTCAACACTTTCCTCTAATTTCAGTAATTGTAGATGCATTATGGGGGAATACGAACGCTTCAAAGATAAAGATACATGCTCGCGCTCAAATTTTCAAAAATATGGTAAAAACATGGCCTTTTATATTGACTTCTTTAAACGTATACTATAGATACACCCTATTATTATTTCATATTCAGAAAGAACACGAGTTGTAGATACGATTTCATATAAAACTTTAGCCATTTATATTTTATGACATCATCATATTACATAATTTCAGTACGTATCACCTTAATTCGTCTAAGTGACGAATTCAAAGTCTAGTTTATTTTGATTTTGAAGCCTTTCATTAACCAATAATGTCCGAACAAATTTATTTTGTCTTTAAAAACGTGCTTTTTTTTTACAAATAGTAAAATACAAAATACTCTCTAAAATGTATTTTTTAAATATCGGCCTTAAAATGGCGGAAGATGAGTATAGATATATGCGACATGTTGCAAAAAACACAAAGTCGCAATATTTTAATCGTTTTAAATTGATATCAAAGAATTCTAACAAATCCAGGCTTTCCGATAACTTGCTGTAATTATAGTATGTACTTCCATAACAACAACCTTATACAAAAAGGGTAGGAAACTCAGCAACGATACTCAAATAAGTGAAATATTTCCTTTAAGCTTTTCATCTGACGACTAAGGGGTTTATGGCAACTGGTCAAATAGTCATCCAACCAGTATACCAGCTAAAATATATTTTTTAATTTTATGTAATTGTTTTTCTGCTGTGTGTATAAATATATCGGCATATAATATTGACATTCACTGACGAGTACACAGATGCGTTTTACAAACGGATCAATACAAATATGACACATTGATACATTTTTTATACTAATTGTTAAATCATCTGTATGATTATTTATTTGTGCTTACAAATTGCTTCGATATTTTCTTCATTGACGTTTTTACTCCAAGACAACAACGTCTTTAGAAGCAAATCATACGTTCGTGTGAATTATTGTCACATTGTTTGCTTGTTTGTTTTTAGAGTGTGTACCTTTTTTTCAAACTCCGTGACTGTTTATAATCATAGCTTATTCCCCTTTCTGATGGTAAAAACCTATAAGGGATGATCCATTATCATCTATACTGTCTCACTGGCTAATTGCTTTTTTAAAGAGTACATACGTTCCATAGATCTACGTACAAGTATGAGTATATAATGAAGGGCATTTTCTAAACGATACTAAATTCATTTTCCATGTAAAATGTAGTTAATGATTTAAGACCAACTTTGAACAAACTTAGCATTCCCCTAGCTATCACTTCCCATTTCAAGGCAATGATTGCGCAATCGAAATCAAACAATAAATGTATATACTTATTTGTCATACTCCTATAGGCATGTCTATAAAAATTGAAAGTGGGTCAAATAAACATTCTTTCTCCCTGTGGATGTTGTGCCTTTTTGGATTAACTAAGGGGGTAATAGGCGGGAAACTTGCCCCGTATAACGACACTGTATAACATTTTGTGGTTCACAAGTATTGCACATTATTTTGTAAGTACATTAACATCGACATTTTAAATTGCATTACAAACTTACAACAGTTCAACAAATATCATACAACATATTTTGCTTGTGATTATGTCCGATTAATTATTTTGTATATATGGTTATCGCTACATTTTGATTATTTCTATTTTAATGATTAAGATAATAATTATTGTTCAGTAATTATAAGTTTGAATCCTCAGTTTGATAACAAAAACAGTAAATGGCTTTACTGGCAAAACCAGGACATTTAGGGAAGAGACGATAATCTTCCTACCAAAACTTGGCTAAAGATAGTCAAACGCATTAGGTTTTTCAACTAAAGAGGTGTTCTGGTCTAGTGCTCTTCCGCCTCTTCGCACTTATCTGCCCGGGTTCGAACCAATCTAGGAATAGTGACGATCTATTAAGGGTGGCCCCAGACGTAAATTAATCACAATTAAATTGAACGCGTCTGTAAAAACCAAATGACCAACCAACCAACCCCTTGTTTTATCCACATGTATCCTCCACATCTACGGCAGGACGGAGGTATTTACGCAGACTGGGTATTATCTTACAGAAGGCACGCCTAAATTGGACGTCCTTGAAGCAATAGATGAACGGGTTCGCGGTCGAACTGAGGTTGGTGAGGAAGAAAACGACCTCGAAGATGAGGATCTGACCGACGTGGCTGATGTCGACTCGAGTCCTAATGATGCACCACACGCAAGGGATAAACCAGGTGATACAGAAGAAACCGATTACCAATAAAATTGTCCGGGTAGCCTTCAGCATGCGGAAGCTCTCCCGAACCTCCTTCCGGTGATCCACACTCTCTGAGCTCGTCTCACGGACTCCTTCCGTTACGCTCATGACCTGAATGACAATGGGGCGGTGGCACTGTTGAATGCGCCTGCAGTGGCGGTGGGCGATTGAGAGAATGCGCAGATTTATGATGAACATCACTGCTCCAAGCAGCAGAATCAAGACCCCCGTTGCCGTGTAGAATCTGCGATTAGCCGCATCCTTATCTCGCACTCCTGAACAGAACTGGACAAAAGATCCATCGTCAGCATCATTGGCAACGTCAACCAGGTAAGAGATGCCATACGAGATGCATCCAACCCAGAGGAAGATTATGACAACCAACACTCTCCAGGTTGTTACCATGGCAATGTAACGCAGGGGTCGCAGTAGAGCGAGCAGACGATCGGATGAGACTAGGACGAGATGCGTCATGGACAGTGCGCAGAAGACGAACTGTCCGATGGCGAAGAAACCAGACGTGACTCTCGAGCAGGTCACCTTATTTTGGATGATGCGCGAAAATAGATCGATGGGCGCCGCTATGAACCCGTTGAGTAGGTCCGAGAGCGCGAGACTAGCCAAGATGTAGTAGTGCGGAGTCTTGAGAGCCGTGTCACGCCAGCAGGCCAGAATTACCAAGGTGTTGCCAAGAACTGTCAGGCATATGAGAGGTATGAAGACCAATATCATCAGAGCACGGTGAAGCGGGGAGCTGGCAGGCAACTCCGAGAAAATGATTTCTCCAGACGAGTTCACAAGAGTCTCCATTTCGATAACTCGTATTAGATAGTATCAAAGAATGGACGCTACAAAGGGTTCCGTAAATAGTTAAGCGTTTAAGAGATTGAATACCAATGTCCAATACTCTCAAAATCAGAGTCTTATGGCATGTATGGAGCAGGGAGCTGTCAGACAACTTGGAGAAATGATTTGTCTATCGAGGAATATAATATTACAAACTCCATCGTAAACTCACATTGGGTTGATACTATAGACCTTTATTCGCAATTTGTAATCGCAGTAGCCTATTATATAATTTAGAAGATATAACAAAAAACAGCAAAACATGATAACGCGCTCCCATCGAATCCATCAGTTTGAAAACGAAGTACTTATAGTCAATTGCATTAATATGTTAGGCATTCGACAGTAATAACGTTGATGTAGAATATAGCTAACATGGCGTAGCTCATGGGGTAATTGCCCCCTAAGGGCATTACCCCCCCCCCCCCCTCCCCGCACCCGTATTAGGGAAAATAACAATAACAATGCATTACACATTTACTATTTCGCACAAGCTCCAGACTTATTAGAAATATTGCCCTCCCCCCCCCCCCCACCCTCACTTCCCCCATGAGCCCCCGACCCCGTTTATATTGATATATGGCTACACCATTTAATTTGACATCTCCACATTTGAAGGTCTGTCAGGGATGCCCGACATTAATGACAGAAAAAACGCAGCAGACTGTTCACGTTTTCATTATTCTAATGCTCGTAGCAAAGGGAAGCTTTTGCTACAACTCGATTAACTTGATTAGCCTCCGACCATCATTATTTATGCATCAGTTATTTTGTTAGTTGCTAGAGTACTTAAAATTGTCGGAATAAAATGTGAGTAAAATCCGTTTATACAGATGAGCAATCACCACTGGCGAACCCAGGATTTTTTTCCAGGGGGGGTTATTTCGCCTCAAAATTGTTTTCGAGGCTGAGACCGAAACCTTTCAAAAATGTTCAAGGCCGAGACCAAGACCACTTGTTAAGTTGTGTCTTTAGGGGCCGAGACCATTGGTCATGATGTTCGAGACCTCTAAAAAGTGGCTTTGAGACCAGTTAAAATTGGTTAAGGGGGTGGGGGGTTGAACCCACCAAAACAGCAATTCCCACCCTCCCCGGGTGCGCCTATGACAATCACTATCACTACGATGGATAGTATATTTACGTTGTTTAGAGTACAACATAATCAACCTAATTACCGATGTGAACATTGCACAATTACTAAATACGACTACAATTAAATAGAAATGTACATTGCTCATTACAATACATGTATAATGCAAATCATGAAATTCATAAGAGTAATTGTGATAAGTTAACTATTTCAAGGAATATTTGAATTAATAAAACATCTTTTTAAAATAATACAGTCATTAGCGTACCCAGGATTTAAGTTATTCTCGGCCTCAAAAACTGTTGGCGTCGGACACCACCTCCTTTTGGCGACGGACACCACCTCCTCCCCCCCCCCCCCCCCCCCTCCCCCTGGGTGCCGAGACCACTGGTTGAGTCGTGTAAGAAAGCGGGGGGGGGGAGGGTATCCGTCGGCAACAACTACTGATTTAGTTGTGACCTCATGCAGGAGGTGGGGGGTCCGAGATCACTGGTTATGATGGTCGAGACAGGTAAAAAGTTTACACAAGACCGACAAAAAATAAAGGGGGTGTTTGAACACCCCATTATTACAAAATAATTTTGTATAAATTGACTGAAATTTGAATTATTGAATGGATGCTACAACTTTCTTTTTTATACAATTTTTTAAAACAAAATAACATAAACACACCCTTTTCTTTCTAGATCTCCCTCTCATCTCTACTAATCTGTGTCCCCTCTCTCTTTCTCTCTTCTTAGAACGTTTTAATAAAATAAAAAAACACAATAAATTGTTGTTCTTTTTTTACAATACATCTGCCTCCACATCAAGTTCGCAATGTACTGAATGGCAGAAGTATTGTGTGAAGGAAATGAAGTAATTTGATTATTGCACAGATACAATAAATGATCATTCTTAGCCCAAATTTAAAAGTAAATAGTACATGACGCAATTATCTGCAATAAATACAGTAATTCAAAGACCCAAACTGTGTCACCCCTGTGCATACAAACATATACAAAATAAATGAAATATACATTTCTCAGTGCAAGTGTATTTTCAAATAAAATAAATTCATGATTTGAATACAGTAACTAAACTGACCCAACATAATAGGAACTAATGTGGAAGTATGCTGAAAGCTAGAGATTTCTATAAACAATGTAATATGTTTAGCAATGGTCCACTGGACCGAGGTCACCAAAAAAGAGCTTTGGCCACCAAAGCATCATTCATCCTAATTTTTACTTTCCCAAATAGGCAACTAAATTATAACACACTTATAACACACGCTGTTCGATTCATTGCAGTAAACAAAAGGGATTTGCCTCGACATGATTTAATATCCTTTGCAGATCCCCCACATCCGCTGTAATAAATATATCACACCAAATGTATAATTATATGTACGTAATTTGTTGACATTTGTATGTTGTTATTTAGAGATGTGAAATAAAATTAAAATTGAATTGAATTGAATTTGAATAAACACCCAAACCCCAAAACAACAATATCAACATCAATACAAACACACACACACACCCACACGCACACACACACACACACACACGCAAACGCACACACACACACACGCACACACACACACACACACACACACACACACACACACACACACACACACACACACACACACACACACACACACACGCAAACGCAAACGCACACACAAACACACACACACGCGCAAACGCACACACATACACACACATGCACAAACACAGTACACGCATACACATATACCTTTTTAACCCCATATTTTGTTCTCAAAATGTTTGAATATTAATATTTTTTTTAAGATATGCAATATATGAAGTAATTATCATGATCACTTGGAAAGCCTTTTTAGTATATATTTGCGAATGTGTAGAATTTACAACGGTAGATTTAAAATTGTCCGATAAAATGTGTGATGAACATAATACAAATGGCTGTATTTATTTTGATTTTGAAGACTTTTATGAACCAATTTTGTCCACACAAATTGATTTTGTCTTTAAAAACATGTGCTTTACAAATAGTAAAATACAAACTACTCTCTAAAATGTATGTTTAGAATATTTAAAATCGGCCTTAAAATGGCGGAAGATGGGTATATGCGACCTGTTGCAAAAAAACATAAGGTCGCAATATTTTAGTCGTTTTGATTTGACATATCCAGGCTTTCCGATAACTTGCTATAATTATAGTATGTACTTCCGTCACAACAACCTTATACAAAATGGTTAGTAAACTCGGCAACGATACTTAGTCAAATATTTCAACTTACTACTTTATAAGGGCTTTATATAAGGGCAATATGTCAAATATTCATTCCACCAGTAATAATACCAATTAAAATATATTTTTAAAATTCATATAATTGTATTTCTGTTGTGTATAGAAAAAAGTCGGCGTTGTTGTTTGACATTCACTGACGATTACACAGATCTATGCGTTTTAGAAACGGATTACCAATATGACACATTGATACTTGTTTTCACTAATTGTTAATTCATCTATATGATTATTTATTTGTGTCTACACATTGCTTCGACATTTTCTTCACTGATGTTTTTACTCCAAGACAACAACGTCTTTAGAAGCAAATCACACTATGTGCCATGGCGTAGCTGTCATATGGGCACGTTAGTTATTGCCACATTGTTTGTTCATTTTTAGAATGTGTGATAAAAATAATCATATACTCGATGTATATAGCGCCTAATATGATTGATAATCATAATTATATAAGCGCTGTACAATGACATTTCTATATACCCCAATTGCAGTCATATAATACAAGGCAAACCAGCACACATTGTGTGCACAATCTCCACTCCCTGGGGAGCATTCCTTCCAAGCGGCTCATGGGCATTGAGCAGATCCTTCATATAAAGGCTTTCACCGGGTCCCCATTTATACACCTGGGTAGAGAGCTGCAATTGTGGATAAAATGTACCCTTTATTTACTCAGTAACACTATAATCATAATCATAGCTTATTCCCCTATATAACAAAGCATGTTCCATTATCATCTACGATGTCTCATTTACTAATCGATTGCTTAATTACGTTCCATAGATCGACGTACAAATATTATGAAGAGCATTTTAATTCTAAAAGACACTAAATTAATTATCCATGGAAAATGGATGTGAATCGTACAACACCGACAAAATGTTCACGAGTATTGCACATTTGTTTGTATGTACATAAACATTGAAATGTTAAATTGCATCAAAAACGTACCGTTCAAAAATATAACATAAACTTTCTTGCTTGTGATTCTGTCCGATTAATGATTTTTATATCTGTATATCGCTACATATATTTTGAATATTTATTTATTTATTATAATTATTATCATTCAGTCGGCATTTCATACAAAGTATAATGTAAAGATACGAATTGAACAGTGAATTATAAGTATAAAAAAGAACCCCCGGTGAGCCTCCCCAAGTTGCCTAGCAGGAAAAAAGAAATATTGAATTCCTATGACCCATAGGTCTTTCCGACCGACTTGGGGAAGCCACCAGGGAAGCTTTGTACATAAATAGTTCAATATTTCAATATGTTATTTTATCCGTCCAACACAATGGAAACTTGTCTCGGGTTCTCAAAATCACAATTCATAACAATTAATCTATACATAATACAAAATAAATACAAAAAAAACATCTGAACATCAACATTTAAAGGCATTAACATAATAAACGTCGTAGAACACCATTATAAACATTGACAATTAAGAAAGGGCAAGTGAGTGGAGAGCAGGATACGGAAAACAAGAATAGGGAAAGGGGAAAATGCAAAAGGAGAGAAGATGAGAAAGAGAAGAGCCTAGATGGGAAAAGGAGAAAGGCAATAGGAGAGCGATACATTAAGACATAAGAGTTACATGTTTAATACATTTATATGAAAATGTAAACTCTTTTATTTATGGCAAGCATGTGCAAGTTTGATCGTAAGTTTGATAGCGAATATTCATTATTCTTCAATAAACCGAACACAAAAAGTAACTTCCCCCTAAACAACTGCTAATAATTTCATAACCGAGATATTCATTACTTTATTGCTGATTGAGCACAGATTAAAGACAAAATGGCCCAATTCAAAAGTCACAAGACATTGCACGTGCCTGTACATTGTTGTGAAACAGCACATGTGGCCGAGTGCATTCATCATGGTTTATGAAATAATGCCGTTTGTTATTCCATTCATTTTGATTTTGTAATTTTCCAATACTCAATAAACTGTAATGATGATAATAATGGTTACCTCTTATTTTTATATATTGTCTTCTAAACTACCATAGGAATATTTTGGCAAAACGAAATCTTGAAACGATTCTTGGTTATGAAATTATGAGCAATTGTTTAGGGGGTAGTTACTTTTGTGTTCGGTTTATATACAGGGTGGCCCCCAAAAAACGGAACGGGGTACTTGTCATACTAGAGAAACGTGATGACTAAGTTCATATGATAGGGCATCTTTTACAAAGAAAAATTATTCCAAGAATAGTAATTTTGGTTGAGAAGTTTTTGTTTTAGGACTTCTTGAGTGAGACCATGTCAGGATCCCATTTTTCTCAATTTTTACCAAGTCAGTGCCTGATAAATCGCACTTCCTGCCCGTCATAGCATCGAACAACTATGCTCCTTCTCTCGACACACAGCTGAATGCTCAGTTACAACGGCGCACGTATTGTTCGTGAACCTAGTCATCATGTGTCTCTATTATAGCAAGTACCCCTTAATTACGGGTGGCTTCAGACAAAAATAATCACAATAAAATTGAAAACAACATTTTATCCACATGTATCCTCAACATCTACGGCAGAACGGAGGTATTTACGCAGACTGGGTATTATCTTACAGAAGGCACGTCTAAAGTGGACGTCCTTGAAGCAATAGATGAATGGGTTCGCGGTCGAACTGAGGTTGATGAAGAAGAAAACGACCTCGGAGATGAGGATCTGACTGACATGGCTGATGTCGACTCGAGTCCTAATGATGAACCACACGCAAGGGGTTAACCAGGTGATACAGAAGAAGCCGACTACCAACAGAATTGTCCTGGTAGCCTTCAGCATGCGGAAGCTCTCCCGAACCTCCTTCCGGTGATCCGCACTCTCTGAGCTCGTCTCACGGACTCCTCCCGTTACGCCCATGACCTGAATAACAATGGGGCGGTGGCAATGTTGAATGCGTCTGCAATGGTCATGTGCGATTGAGAGAATGCGCAGATTTAGTATGAACAACGCTGCTCCAAGCAGCAGAATCAAGAGGCCCGTTGTCGTGTAGAACCTTTGACTAGCCGCATCTTTATATCGCTCTCCTGAACAGAACTGGACAAAAGATCCATCGTCAGCATCATTGGCAACGTCAACCAGGTAAGAGATGCCATACGAGATGCATCCGACCCAGAGGATGATTATGACAGCCAACACTCCCCTTGTTGATACCATGGCAACGTAACGCAACGGTCGCAGTAGGGCGAGCAGACGATCGGAGGAGACAAAGATGAGATGTGATACGGACAGTGCGCAGAAGACGAACTGTCCAATGGAGAAGAGACCAGACGTGACTTTCGAGCAGGTCAGCTTATTCTGGATGATGCGCGAAAAGAGATCGATGGGCGCCGCTATGGCACCGTTCAGTAGGTCCGAGAGCGCGAGACTAGCCAAGATGTAGTAGTGCGGAGTCTTGAGCGCCGTGTCACGCCAGCAGGCCAGGATGACCAAGGTGTTGCCAAGAACTGTCAGGCATATCAGAGGTATGAAGACCAATATCATCAGAGCGCGGTGGAGCGGGGAGCTGGCAGGCAACTCCGAGAAAATGATTTCTCCAGACGAGTTCACAAGAGTCTCCATTCCAACAACTCTTACATGTCTTAGTTGATAGTATCAAAGAATGGACGCTACAAAGTGTTCCGTATATAGTTTAGCGTTTCGGGGAGTATGTATTAAAGTTGAACACCAATGTCCAATATTCTCAAAACAGAGTCTTATGGAGCAGGGTGCTGTCAGACAACTAGTAGAAATGATTCGTCTATAGATGTATTATAACTCCGTCGCTAGCTCACATTTTGTTGACAGTATAGGCATTTATATATACCATCGCAATTTGTGAACAACAACCCAAACAGCACACAAACGCTCTAATCCAATCCAACAGTTTTAAAACGAAGTAATGGTAGGTACTTAACAGTAATGGTGTTGATGTAGAATATAGCCAACACGGCGTAGCTCATGGGGCAATTGCTCTCTCAGGGTATTACCCCTCCCCTCCCCCCTACCCCCCCCCCCCCCCCCTCCCTCATGCAGTGCCACATATTAGGGAAAATAGCAATACAAATACATCACACAATTATTATTTCGCAGCGCCGCACTGATTGGGAACATTGCTCCCTACCCCTCATCTCATGTGCCCCCGACCCGGTTTAGATTGATTATGGCTACACCCTTGAATTTGACATCTCCACATTTGAAGGTCTGTCATGGATGCCTGACTTTAATCACATAAAACGCAGCAGATTGATCACGTTTTCATTGTTTTTATCTTTTCGCGCTTGCTGCAAAGAGCAGCTTTTGCTACAACTCGAACTATTTGATCAGCCTCCGACCATCATTATTTATGCATCAGTTATTTTTTTAGTTGCTAGAGTACTTAAAATTGTCGGAATAAAATGTGAGTAAAATCCGTTTATACAGATGAGCAATCATCATTGGCGTACCCAGGGGGTTATTTCGCCTCAACAAATTTCGAGGCCGAGACCGAAACCTTTCAATAATGTTCAAGGCCGAGACCAAGACCACTTTTTTTGTATGAAAAAAGGGCTAAAACCAATGATTTTTTTAAATAGCGCCCTCTTGAGTTGTAACGGCTCTTTTTTGTAATGATAATAGGGGTTTCACTTAGTCGTTTGTAATTGTGTATACTTTTCGAGCATGGTGAAGTTATAACTATCACTTTGCACCGTAATGGTGCAGGGTTTGGTTACTAAAGTTAAGTTTGACCAATACTCAACTACCCCTTTAAGTTGTGTCTTTAGGGGTCGAGACCATTGGTTATGATGTTCGATACCGCTAAAATGTGGCTTCGAGACCAGTTATAATTGGTAAAGGGGGGAGAGGTTTAACCCCCCCCCCCCCCCCCCCCCGGGTGCGCCTATGATAATCACTATCACTACGATGGAAAGTATATCAAAGAGTACAAAACAATCAACCTAACTACCGATGTGGACATTGCATAATAGACCGCTTCGGTAATGTATCCAAATATAATATGCGTATGACGTCAAACTCATCTTGCCGGACTTAGCTTGATAACGGGGAGTTTGACGTCTATTACTAAATACGACTACAAATAGAAATGTACACTGCTCATTACAATACATGTATAATGCAAATCATGACATTCATAAGAGTAATTGTGATAAGTTCACTATAGTTCAAGGAATATTTGAATAAATAAAAACATCTTTATAAAATAATACAGTCATTAGCGTACCCAGGATTTCAGTTATTCCCGGCCTCAAAACATTTGGGCGACGGACACCCCCTCCCCCCCCCCCCCCCCCTGGGTGCCGAGACCACTGGTCGAGTCGTGTAAAGAAAGCGGGGGGGTGGGTGTCCGTCGGCAACAACCACTCTGTGTCCTCACGGGGTGGGGGTACCGAGATCACTGGTTATGATCGTCGAGACAGGTAAAAAGTTTACACAAGACCGACAAAAAATAATTTCGTATAGATCGGCTGAAATTTGAATTATTGAATGGATGCTTTTTTATACAAAATTTGTTTACAAAATAACATTAACACGCCCTTTTCTTTCTAGATCTCCCTTCCCTCACTCTCATATCTACCAATCGGCCCCCCTCTCTCTCTCTCTCTTCTTATAACTTTGTAATACAAAAAAAGCACAAGAAATGTCTGTTCTTTTACAATATACATTGCATGTTTATTCATTTGTATCTGCCTCCACATCATCAAGTTCGCAACGTACCGAATGGTAGTATTATTGTGTGAAGGAAATTAAGAATTTGTTTATTGCACAGACAAAAATAAATTATCATTCTTAGCCAAAATTTAAAAGGTTCTAGGTCCTCCTAAGACGGGACTGCAACTGAATATTGTTTTTGCACGCTAATTGTGCTTAAAATTATACATATGATACGGTACTTACCACCGATTTATTCTCCAATATGTGATCCAACTATCGGTTGGATTAAAATTATGGTTTTTCCCTCCATTCTGCTAAAAAATCAGTGATTTATGCGCCTCCTCGACTTCTCTCCGTGTGTTAGCGCGACTCCGAACAGATTTTGAACGAAAGATGATTGCGATGGCCGCCGATGCGAACGGCGCTTGCGATATACATTGTACATGCGCGGTAAGCATAGTAGGACCTAGAACGCTAGCGCTTCGCGCTAGCATTCTCTAAAAGTGATAGCCGGACGTCAATCACTTTTATATTATATTTTGAAAGCAAATTTCACAGCAATGAGAGCATTTGAATGGGAATTATTATTATTTCCCATGTTTTTTTTAATGATCTTTCACATGGAATTTAAATCAACCAAATCAGTTACAATTAAATTATTTTTTTTGGGGGGGGGGGGCACTTCGGAAAATACCAATACTCAACGCTCCCTTTAAGGGAAGAGGGAATTCTAAAAAATCTGATATAGATGAGTTGGTTCTCCCATCTGATCGTAGTGATGGAGCAGCCAGAGTTGTGTCTTCTGAGGGGGATATAGCTGAAGAGCTAAATAATTATTTCTTTACAATTGGTTCAAACTTAGCACGGAAGATTCCAAATGTATACGTTATAGTTATAAGGAGTATTTGGGGAGAAGAAATTACAAATCCTTGTTTTGGAAACCCGTGACAGAAAGGGAAGTTTGTTTTAATTATTTGTGTGCCTTATAGTAAGGAATTCCATGGATATGATAATTTACCATTAAGACTGATAAAGGATACAGTTAATTGTTATTGTTGTACCATTGACTTACATTTTTAATTTGTCATTAGAAAAGGGTACTTTTCCTGATAGTCTTAATAAGGTAGCAAAGGTAACGCCTATTTATAAAAAGGGGGCAGGGTCTGATCCAGTAAATAACAGACCTATCTCAGTCTTGCCAGTTGTTGGGGAAATATTTGTAAAATTTGTGAATGTTGACTTTTTGGAGACTAATAAATTAAAATTAAATTGAAAGGTTTATTTTATTTATGCAAACTCGTAGCCATACGGCTAAATTGTGTAGCATTTACAGTGTAAAAAGATACATAATATACATCAAACAACATTATACTAAAATAATACAAATTTAAAGTAAAATACATACTATATCAACAAGGAAAATTATCATTATCGAAATTGTGCAGAGGAAAATAATACAAAATAATGTACGTGTATATAATTATTAAGTAAGTAAAGCATGTTATGTATTATCAAATTAATCATAAATTAAGAGCAAGTAATCATATTGACCTCTTTATAATAAACATGTATTTATGATGCATCCATTATTACAACTAAAATATATCTATATACAGTCATACAGTAATATATCTCAAATAAATAAATAAATAAATGCATTTAGTTGTATCAAAGAGTGTGTGAGTAGTACAACTATAAACTATGTATCCAATTAAGTTTAAATCAATTATATTAACATATTATAATCAATATGCCTAATGTGCAAATACAAGTTCAAATGGCGGTATTACAACTATATTATTACAGTACATTTTTTGTTTTTGAAAGCCACATTTAGTTGTTTATAAAAGTAGCCAATTTTAAAATAATTCAGGGATAATTAAGAGTGTAAGTATATAAATATAAATATTTTGTATAAACATCAGTACGGATTCCTTAAGAAATATAGCACTAAAATTATTATCACGTTGTTTGCTTGTTTGTTGTTAGAATGTGTCCCCTTTCTTTTTTTACTCTGTGACTGTTTATAATCATAGCTTATTCCCCTTTCTGATGGTAAAAACCTACAAGGCATGATCCATTGTCATCTATACTGTCTCACTTACTAATCGATTGCTTATTTTTGTTTAGAGTACGTTCTATACAGATCTACGGAGTACTGTATATGAAGGGCATTTTCTAAAAGATACTTAATTAATTATCCATGGAAAATTTAATTAATGATTTAAGACCAATTAACAAACTGAACATGTTCCCAGCTATCAATTCTTATTTCAAGGCGATGATTGCGCAATCGAAATCAAACAATAAATGTATACATTTATTTGTCATGCTCCTACATTATATAGGCATGTCCAGTGGCGTAGCATGGTCGGACTGATTGGGGGGGGGGGGGGGGGCACGCAAAATTATTGGGGGGCACACCTTATGTATTTCTTTGTTTTTTCAAAAAATGCCCCCTTATGTTTTCTATTGTTTTTCCGAATTATTGGGGGGCACGTGCCCCCCCCCCCCCCCCCCCGTCGCTACGCCACTGGGCATGTCTATACAAATTGAAAGTGGGACAAATATAAACATCTCCAAAGTTAAAGGCATAATTGAGTTTTGATAAAGAGAGTAGGCCTACAGTTTTGGTCAAACTTTTACTTTCAAAATTTTAGTAACAAAACCTGCATCATTACATTACAAACAATATAATATATATATATAACTCCACCATGCTCGAAAGGAATAAACAATTACAAATGACTAAGTAAAAAGCTTAACATCATTATAAAAGAGCCGTTAACAAAACCACTAAATGGCTTTACTGGCAAAATCAGGACATTTAGTATTCGGGAAGAGATGATAATCTTCCTACCAAAACTTGGCTAAAGATAGGTCTTCAACTAAAGAGGTGAGCTGGTCTATAGTGCTCTTCACACTAATCTGCCCGGGTTCGAACCAAGGCTGCGTATCTAGGAATGGTGATAATCTATTAAGGGTGGCCCCAGACGTAAATAATCACAATTAAATTGAACGCGTCTGTAAAAACCAAATGACCAACCAACCAACCAACCCCTTGTTTTATCCACATGTATCCTCCACATCTACGGCGGAACTGAGGTATTTACGCAGACTGGGTATTATCTTACAGAAGGCACGCCTAAAGTGGACGTCCTTGAAGCAATAGATGAACGGGTTCGCGGTCGAACTGAGGTTGATGAGGAAGAAAACGACCTCAAAGATGAGGATCTGACCGACGTGGCTGATGTCGACTCGAGTCCTAATTATGTACCACACGCAAGGGGTAAACCAGGTGATACAGAAGAAGCCGACTACCAACATAATTGTCCTGGTAGCCTTCAACATGCGAAAGCTCTCCCGAACATCACGTCGGTGATCCGCAATTTCTGAGTTCGTCACATGGACTCCTTCTGTTACACTCGTGACCTGAATAACAATGGGGCGGTGGCAATGTTGAATGCGTCTGCAATGGTCGTGGGCGATTGAGAGAATGCGCAGATTTATGATGAACATCACTGCTCCAAGCAGCAGAATTAAGACGCCCGTTGTCGTGTAGAATCTGCGACTAGCCGCATCCTTATCTCGCACTCCTGAACAGAACTGGAGAAAGGATCCATCGTCAGCATCATTGGCAACGTCAACCAGGTAAGAGATGCCATACGAGATGCAAACGACCCAGAGGAAGATTATGACAACCAACACTCTCCTGGTTGTTACCATGGCAATGTAACGCAGCGGTCGCAGTAGGGCGAGCAGACGATCGGATGAGACTAGGACGAGATGCGTCATGGACAGCGAGCAGAAGACGAACTGTCCGATGTTGAAGAAACCAGACGTGACTCTCGAGCAGGTCACCTTATTCTGGATGATGCGCGAAAAGAGATCGATGGGCGCCCCTATGAACCCGTTGAGTAGGTCCGAGAGCGCGAGACTAGTCAAGATGTAGTAGTGCGGAGTCTTGAGCGCCGTGTCACGCCAGCATGCCAGGATGACCAAGGTGTTGCCAAGAACTGTCAGGCATATGAGAGGTATGAATACCAATATCATCAGAGCGCGGTGAAGCGGGGAGCTGGTAGGCAACTCCGAAAAAATGATTACTCCAGACGAGTTCACAAGAGTCTCCATTCCGATTACTCGTATGAGATAGTATCAAGAATGGACGCTACAAAGTATTCCGTAAATAGTTTAGCTTTTAAGAGATTTATATATGAATACAAGTCATATATGTCAAATATTCTCAAAATCAGAGTCTTATGGAGCAGGGAGCTGTCAGACAACTTGGAGAGATGATTTGTCTATAGAGGAATATAATATTACAAACTCCGTCGTAAACTCACATTGGGTTGATACTATTGACCTTTATTCGCAATTTGTAATTGCAGTATATAGGCCTAATTTAGAAAAGATAAAAAACAGCAAAACATGATAACGCGCTCCCATCGAATCCATCAGTTTGAAAACGAAGTAGTCAATTGCATTTAAATTGTAGGTATTGACGTTGATGTAGAATATAGCTAACACGGCGTAGCTCAAGGGGTAATTGCCCCCTAAGGGCATTACCGCCCCCCCCCCCCACACCCATATTATGGAAAATAACAATAGCAATGCATTACACATTTACTATTTCGCACAAGCTCCTGCCCCCTTCTCCCAATGTGCCCCCCCCCCCCCCCCCACCCCGTTTAGATTGATTATGGCTACACCATTGAATTTGACATCTCCACATTTAAAGGTCTGTCGAGGCTGCCCGACTTTAATTACAGAAAAACGGAGCAGATTGTTCAGGTTTTCATTGTGTTCATGCTCGTAGCGAAGAGCAGTTTTTGCTACAACTCGATTGACTCAATTAGCCTCCGACCATCATTATTTATGCAACAGTTGCTAGACTACTTAAAATTCTATGAATTAAAAGTGGGGGACATCCGTTTATACAGCTGAGCAATAGCAGTACGATCGATAGTATACTCTAGTTATTCGAGTGTACAAAATAATCAACCTAATTACTGACGTAAACATTGCACAATTACTAAATACGACTACAAATAAAAACGTATATAATAATAATAATAAACAGTTCTTGTATATAGCGCATATCACACCAAGGTTTTGGTCTCTATGCGCATAATTATAAATAAGGAAACATAATATAGAAGGGGATAGGATGAATACAGAGATAGACAAGAGACAGAGATAAAGAACGAATGCTAACACAAGTGACAATATAAAAAGTAAAAACAAAAACATAACTTTTATTTAAAAAATAAGTGTAGTATCAGCTTGTTTTATATTTTCAGGAAGATTATTCCACAGGTGTGCTACTGCCAAAGTATATCGCTCATTACATGTATAATGTAAATCGTGAAATTCATAAGAGTAATTATGATAAGTTCACTATTTCAAGTAATTTTTTAATGAAATATTTACATATTTTAATATAATTCATTAAAAAAATCCGTTTACAAGAAAACAAATAATATATACAGTAGATTCTGTCATCTGATATTTAGCGGATATTCTTCCTGTTTTTAAATTACCCATATACAGCACCAAATTAGGGTAGAATGGGGACATGAAAGGGGGTGAAAGAAATGTGTACAAATTGGCTAAAATTTGAATTATTTAATGGATGCTATAACTATTTTAAAACTATTATTTGAAATATTAAAATAATGTACAAAATAACATAAACACACTCTTTTCTTTCTATCTCTCCCTCCCCTCACTCTCATCTCTACCAATCTGTGTTCCCCTCTCTCTCTCTGTCTCTCTTCTTAGAACGTTTTTATAAACAAAAACACAAGAAATATTTGTTCTTTTACAATAATTATACACTTAATGTTTTATTCATTTTTATCTGCCTCCACATCATCAAGTTCGCAATGTACTGAATGGCAGTAGTATTATGTGAAGGAAATTAAGTAATTTGATTATTGCACAGATAAAATAAATGATCATTCTTAGCCCAAATTTAAAAGTAAATAGTACATGATGCAATTATCTGCAATAAATACAGTACTTCAAAGACCTAAACTTTGTCACCCCTGTGCATACAAACATATAAAACATGATACAGGCAAAACCTGGAAAACAATAAATGAGTTGATTAGTGCATAGACATACCAGTAATGGACAGTCATCGAATCTTGTCTCTTTGACCCAATCATCGTCGCCGCTGCATTCATTACCAGGAGCTTTTTCCAATGCTATTGTCTCATTTCTGGTGCAAGGACAATTATCTGCACTTCACCAGACAATGAGCTCACTGAGACATGACTGAGTAATTTCTCCTTATCGCCGAGTGTTTTAGGCTGATGCATGTCTTGTTTAGTCATGAATGCTATAGGTCACAGGTTTCGGAATCAGCAAATCATAAATTGTTACATTTTGGGGGAAAAGGGAATATCAAATTGTGTCTTCGCAAACTCCCGCACACTTACAACATCCAACTCACCAGAAAGAAGCGTATAGTCAATCTTTATTTACAGGTCAATATTTTTCTGGAGAAATATGCGGAAACCTTGAAAATTAAGTTTTTGACGGGTAGTACATTTTTAGAAATGTGATCATATTTCTTGTATTAAAAATGTCATGTTACGGATATATGTACCAAATGATCATTATAATCATCCTCTTCCATAAAAAGTCACTCCAAAGACCCGGCTTGCTCAAGTTCTTCTGAAAATGTAAGTTTTATCAACATTGTTTTTAAAGCTTGACTGTCCTCACTCGTCAAGGCGGCGACGATGATACGATCAAAGGGATTAACCAAACATCGGTACCATGGTGATAGCTTTGTATTCTACAGGTGAATGAATTTGTTAAATGTCGATGACTGTCCATGCTAGTATGTCTATGATTAGTGAAAGAGGGAATTCTAAAAAAATCTGATATAGATGAGTTGGTTCTCCCGTCTGAACGTAATGATGGAGCAGCCAGAGTTGTGTCTTTAAACTTAGCACGGAAGATTCCAAATGTATACGTTATAGTTATAAGGAGTATTTGGGGAGAAGAAATGACAAATCCTTGTTTTGGAAACCCGTGACAGAAAGGGAAGTTTTGTTATATTTGTGTGCCCTATAGTAAGGAATTCCATGGATATGATAATTTACCATTAAGACTGATAAAGGATAAAGTTAATTTGTATTGTTGTACCATTGACTTACATGTTTAATTTGTCATCAGAAAAGGGTACTTTTCCTGATCGTCTTAAGGTAGCAAAGGTAACGCCTATTTATAAAAAGGGGGCAAAGTCTGATCCAGGAAATAACAGACCTATCTCAGTCTTGCCAGTTGTTGGGAAAATATTTGTAAAAATTGTGAATGTTGACTTTTTGGAGACTAATAATATTTTGTATAAACATCAGTACGGATTCCTTAAGAAATATAGCACTAAAATTATTATCACGTTGTTTGCTTGTTTGTTTTTAGAATGTGTACCCTTTCTTTTTTTACTCTGTGACTGTTTATAATCATAGCTTATTCCCCTTTCTGATGGTAAAAACGTACAAGGCATGATCCATCATCATCTATACTGTCTCACTTACTAATCGATTGCTTATTTTTGTTTAGAGTACGTTCTATACAGATCTACGGAGTATATGAAGGGCATTTTCTAAAAGATACTTAATTAATTATCCATGGAAAATGTAATTAATGATTTAAGACCAATTAACAACTGAACATGTTCCCAGCTATCAATTCTTATTTCAGGGCAATGATTGCGCAATCGAAATCAAACAATAAATGTATACAGGGCATGTCTATACAAATTGAAAGTAGGACAAATATAAACATCTCCAAAGTTAAAGGGATAATTGAGTTTTTTGATAAAGAGAGTAAGCCTACAGTTTTGGTCAAACTGAATTTTAGTAACAAAACCTGCATTATTACATTACAAACAATATAATATACATGTATATATTATAACTCCACCATGCTCGAAAAGAATAAACAATTACAAATGACTAAGTAAAAAGCTTATTATCATTCAAAAAGAGCCGTTAACGAAACCACTAAATGGCTTTACTGGCAAACTCAGGACATTTAGTATTCGGGAAGAGATGATAATCTTCCTACCAAAACTTGGCTAAAGTACTCAAACGCATTAGACCTTCAACTAAAGAGGTGTTCTGGTCTATATAGTGCTTTTCGCACTAATCTGCCCGGGTCCGAACCAAGGCTGCGTATCTAGGTATGGTGACGATCTATTAAGGGTGGCCCAGACGTAAATAATCACAATTAAATTGAACGCGTCTGTAAAAACCAAATGACCAACCAACGGTTGGTTGAACCAACCCCTTGTTTTATCCACATGTATCCTCCACATCTACGGCATAACTGAGGTATTTACGCAGACTGGGTATTATCTTACAGAAGGCACGCCTAAAGTGGACGTCCTTGAAGCAATAGATGAACGGGTTCCCGGTCGAACTGAGGTTGATGAGGAAGAAAACGACCTCAAAGATGAGGATCTGTCCGACGTGGCTGATGTCGACTCGAGTCCTAATGATGTACCACACGCAAGGGGTAAACCAGGTGATGCAGAAGAAGCCGACTACTAACATAATTGTCCTGGTAGCCTTCAACATGCGAAAGCTCTCCCGAACATCACGTCGGTGATCCACAATCTCCGAGTTCGTCACATGGACTCCTTCTGTTACACTCATGACCTGAATAACAGTCGGGCGGTGGCACTGTTGAATGCGACTGCAATGGCGGTGGGCGATTGAGAGAATGCGCAGATTTATGATGAACATCACTGCTCCAAGCAGCAGAATCAAGACGCCCGTTGTCGTGTAGAATCTGCGACTAGCCGCATCCTTATCTCGCACTCCTGAACAGAACTGGAGAAATGATCCATCGTCAGCATCATTGGCAACGTCAACCAGGTAAGAGATGCCATACGAGATGCATCCGACCCAGAGGAAGATTATGACAACCAACACTCTCCTGGTTGTTACCATGGCAATGTAACGCAGCGGTCGCAGTAGGGCGAGCAGACGATCGGATGAGACTAGGACGAGATGCGTCATGGACAGTGCGCAGAAGACGAACTGTCCGATGGCGAAGAAACCAGACGTGACTCTCGAGCAGGTCACCTTATTCTGGATGATGCGCGAAAAGAGATCGATGGGCGCCGCTATGGCGCCGTTCAGTAGGTCCGAGAGCGCGAGACTAGCCAAGATGTAGTAGTGCGGAGTCTTGAGCGCCGTGTCACGCCAGCAGGCCAGGATTACCAAGGCGTTGCCAAGGACTGTCAGGCATATGAGAGGTATGAAGACCAATATCATCAGAGCGCGGTGAAGCGGGGAGCTGGTAGGCAACTCCGAAAAAATGATTACTCCAGACGAGTTCACAAGAGTCTCCATTCCGATTACTCGTATGAGATAGTATCAGAATGGACGCTACAAAGTGTTCCGTAAATAGTTTAGCTTTTAAGAGATTACTATATATATGAATACATATATGTCAAATATTCTCAAAATCAGAGTCTTATGGAACAGGGAGCTGTCAGACAACTTGGAGAAATGATTTGTATATAGAGGAATATAATATTAAAAACTCCGTCGTAAACTCACATTGGGTTGATACTATTGACCTTTATTCGCAATTTGTATTAGAAAAGAAAAAAGCGGCAAAACATGATAGCGCGCTCCCATCGAATCCATTAGTTTCAAAACGAAGTAGTCAATTGCATTTAGAATTTAGGTAGGTATTCGACAGTAATGACGTTGATGTAGAATATAGCTAACATGGCGTAGCTCAAGGGGTAATTACCCCCCCCCCCCCCCTCCCCACCCACTCATACCCTGATAGCAGACTGACGTCTTTATGACGTCTTAATTTGGTCGTAAACTGGTAAACACGTCATATGTCGTACAAACGATCAGATACGACGTCATTATGACGTATTTTAAAGACCATTTTTGACATGATGACTTATGTCGTATAAAAGACGTAAAATTGACGTCATTATAACATCTTTAACGACCATTTTTCCACTATTTATTTTTGTCGTAGGAAAGACGTAAAAACGATGTCATTAAACGTCGTTCAAAGACCATTTTTAAGAATGTATTATTGTCGTATAGAAGACATGATAACGACGTCTTTATAATGTCGTTTAAAGACCATTTTTGCCATACGGGTTAATGTCGTATCAATAACGCTATAAAGACGTAAGTTTGACGTCTTTTCAAGACCAATTTTTTGCCATCATTTTTTGTCGTATGGACGCCCTTTTTACGACGTTAATGTGACGTATTTCAATGACCATATTCCAATTGTTTTTTGTCGTATGGAAGGACGTAAAAATTACGTTAATATTACGTCATTTAAAGATCACTTTTCAGTATTTATTTTTGTCGTATAGAAGACGTAACAACGACGTCTTTATGATGTCTTTGAAAGACTATTTTGCCATCATTTTTTGTCGTATGGACGACCACTTTACGACGTCATTTGAAGTCTTTTCAAGACTAGTTTTTTGCCATCATTTTTTGTCGTATGGACGACCTTTTTACTACGTCATTTTGACGTCTTTCAAAGACCATTTTTTCCACTATTTATTTTGTCATAAAAACGTCTAAAAATTGACGTCTTGATGATGTCTTTTAAAGACTATTTTTGACATTATGGTTTGTGTCGTACGACGACGTTAATACGACGTCATTATGATGTGTTTTCAAGACTAGTTTTTGCCATCATTTATTGTCGTATGGACGACCTTTTTACAACGTCATTGTGATGTCTTTCGAAGACCATTTTTTCCAATGCTTTTTCGTCATATTAAGGATGTAAAAACGACGTCATTATCACGTCATTAAAAGATTATTTTTAAGTATTTATTTTGTAGTATAAAATACGTTATAACGACGTCTTTATGATGTCTTTGAAAGTCCATTTTTGCAATTAAGGTTTGTGTCCTACGGACAACATTATTAAGACGTCATTTTGACGTCTTTTCAAGACTATTGTTTGCCATCATTTTTTGTCGTATGGACGACCACTTTACGACGTCATTTTGAAGTCTTTTCAAGACTAGTTTTTTTGCCATCATTTTTTGTCGTATGGACGAACTTTTTACTACGTCATGTTGACGTCTTTCAAAGACCATTTTTTCACTATTTATTTTGTCATAAAAAAGTCTTAAAATTGACGTCTTCATGATGTCTTTTAAAGACTATTTTTGCCATTATGGTTAGTGTCGTACGACGACGTTAATATGACGTCATTATGATGTGTTTTCAAGACTAGTTTTTGCCATCATTTAATGTCGTATGGACGACCTTTTTACAACGTCATTGTGACGTCTTTCAAAGACCATTTTTCCAATGCTTTTTCGTCATATTAAGAATGTAAAAACGACGTCATTATCACGTCATTAAAAGATAATTTTTAAGTATTTATTTTGTAGTATAAAAGGCTTTATAATGACGTCTTTATAATGTCTTTGAAAGGACCATTTTTGCCATTAAGGTTTGTGTCGTACGCACGACATGACGTCTTTACAGGACTAGTTTTTGCCATCATTTTTTGTCGTATGAACGACCTCATTACGTCATTGTGACGTCTTTTAAAAAACATTTTTTCCAATTATTTTTTGTCGTATAAACGACGTTATTACAACGTGATTATGACGTCTTTCAAAGACATTTAAACAATTATTTTTGGCGTATGGACGACCTTTTTATGACGTCAATAAGACGTCTTTATGTCGTCTAAATGGCGTAATTTATGGTACAAATTGACGTCTTCAAGACGTCTTCAAGACGCCTTTTCGGAAAAAGATACGTCATTATCACGTCAAAATATGACGTCTATATGACGGTAAACGCGGGTGCAAAATCTTCACTTTTTGACGTGAATTTACGACGTCTTAAAGACGACGTACACAAGGTGGAAATGACGTCAAATCCAGACGTAAAAATCGCGTCTTCTATTGACCAATAAGACGTCTTTATGTTGTCTAAATGGCGTAATTTATGGTACAAATTGACGTCTTCAAGACGTCGTAAAGACGCCTTTTCGGAAAAAGATACGTCATTATCACGTCAAAATATGACGTCTATATGACGGTAAACGCGGGTGCAAAATCTTCACTTTTTGACGTGAATTTATGACGTCTTTAAGACGACGTACACGACGTGAAAATCACGTCAAATCAATACGTAAAAATCACGTCTTATATTGACCAATAAGACGTCTTTATGTCGTCTTAATAACGTAATTAATGGAACAAATTGACGACTTAAAGACGTCATAAAGACGCCTTTTCGGATAAAAATACGTCATTATCAAGTCAAAATATGACGTCTATATCACGGTAAACGCGGGTGCAAAATCTTCACTTTTTGACGTGAATTTACGACGTCTTAAAGACGACGTACACAAGGTGAAAATCACGTCAAATCCAGACGTAAAAATCACGTCTTATATTGACCAATAAGACGTCTTTATGTCGTCTTAATAACGTAATTAATGGAACAAATTGACGACTTAAAGACGTCATAAAGACGCCTTTTCGGATAAAAATACGTCATTATCACGTCAAAATATGACGTCTATATCACGGTAAACGCGGGTGCAAAATCTTCACTTTTTGACGTTAATTTACGACGTCTTAAAGACGACGTACACAAGGTGGAAATGACGTCAAATCCAGACGTAAAAAGCACGTCTTATATTGACCAATAAGACGTCTTTATGTCGTCTAAATGGCGTAATTTATGGTACAAATTGACGTCTTAAAGACGTTGTAAAGACGCCTTTTCGGGGGAAAATACGTCATTATCACGTCAAAATATGACGTCTATATGACGGTAAACGCGGGTGCAAAATCTTCACTTTTTGACGTGAATTTAAGACGTCTTTAAGACGACGTGCACGACGAAAAACGACGTAAATTTGACGTCATTTTTTACCAGTGTTTGCTATCAGGGATTCATTATTGGCTGTAGGCCATGTTGTTGGATCATACATAAGCCATATATGGTTTATGTTGGAACTGTGTATGACACTAAACACAATATTTATGTGGGAGTGGTGCATATTTATTAGTGCGTCAATTATTTGCTTTCTTCGTGAAAAATATATCAAATCATAACACGCTTTCCCAGATGCAGTTAATCTTAAGCCCGAATTTCCTATCTAGGTATGCACCAGATTGCACAATTTCAAATTCATAAATGCAAAATCTTTCTTACCGTGGGAGGGGGATACCCCCTCCCAAACCCTCCCCCTCCCTCCCTGCCCCAGCCCTCAGGCGCTTCGCTCCATCGGGACTCATTATTGGCAGTGTGTTGTTGGATCATACATAATGTTGCATAATTATGGTTTATGTTGTGTTGTGTGTGTGTGTTTTGGGGTACATATTTATTAGTGTGTCAATTATTTGTTTTCTACGTGAAAAATATATTAAAACTTTCTGGTCGATCAAATCATATCACGCTTTCCCAAATACAGCCGAATTTCCTATCTAGGTATGCATCAGATTGCACAATTTCAAGTCCAAAAATGCAAAAACTCCCTACCGTGGGAGGGGGGACACCCCCCTCCCACACCCTCCCCCCGCTCAGTCGCTTCGCTCCCTCGCAATGTCTCACTCTCACCTCTGGCTCAAACTTGGCAACCCAGAGTGTGGTTGGGCATGAGCCCCTATACACACCAAAATTGTGAGCCCCCTTGGGGTTTTGCCCCCCCCCCCCCCCCAATCCAAAACTGCTTCCGGCGCGCCTGCCTCTGACCTAATAAAACAAATATGCAATTTAGCTGATTATCTGTATAATGCTAATTCTACAACAAATTTTCAATGTTGCCAAGGTAACATTGCTAAATTATCTAAAGAAACCTTTAAGCACATGAGAAAAAACAAACAAATATTGGACTGTCTACAACCTATTATCGCCTACAGGAATAATTCATCATCGATTATAAACGATAGTATCAAAGTGGAAATAACCCAATGATGCCAGGGTGGTAATATTGCTAGATTTCCTAAAGAATCCCTTTAGAACATGAGTAAAAACAAACAAACAAATATTGGACTTATGAACGTCTACAACATAATAGGATCGCCTACAGGAATAATTCATGATCGATTATAAACGATCGTATCAAAGTGGAAATAACCCAATGATCCCAAGGTGGTAATATTGCTAAATTTTCTAAAGAAACCTTTTAGAACATGAATAACAAAAGAAAATACAGTAGGACTTATGATTAACGTCTTCAGGTCTAATGGATACAGGATTCATTCATGATCGATTATAAACAACCGCATTAGAGTGCAAAGTAAAATTCCAATTTTTATAACTATTTACATTGAAAACATTGTTATTATGATCTTGTTTTTGCAGATATTAAAACTAATATAAATACCAACCTGTTTTTAATATTTTTAACATGATTTGCAAATTAATTATTTAGGCATCAACTCTTTGAAATACTAAACAGTCAATACTAACCATTTAAATCTCACATACTAAGAAGCGGGATATATATACGGAACCTATACGATAACTGATCAGTAAGGTGTTAGACGTAGGTTATAGGATAGGTTTAGGATTTAGGAATAGGATAGGATTATGTGTTACATGTTATAAAAGTGTCGACTGTGGAATATACTACAAGACATAACCATCTCAATTTTTTTAATTATTAATAATGTAAAAATCGCTTCAAAATATGACGTCAATACGACGTCTTTTCGTCATAAAAAGACGTCGTTAGCACGTCAAAATATGACGTCTATATGTCGTGAAACGCGGGTGCAAAATCTTCATTTTTTGACGTGAATTTATGACGCCTTTAAGACGACGTACACGACTTGAAAATCACGTCAAATCAATACGTAAAAATCACGTCTTATATTGACCAATAAGACGTCTTTATGTCGTCTTAATAACGTAATTAATGGTACAAATTGACGACTTAAAGACGTCATAAAGACGCCTTTTCGGAAAAAAATACCTCAATATCACGTCAAAATATGACGTCGATATCACGGTAAACGCGGGTGCAAAATCTTCACTTTTTTACGTTAATTTACGACGTCTTAAAGACGACGTACACAAGGTGAAAATCACGTCAAATCCAGACGTAAAAATCACGTCTTATTTTGACCAATACGACGTCTTTATGTCGTCTTAATAACGTAATTAATGGTACAAATTGACGACTTAAAGACGTCATAAAGACGCCTTTTTGGAAAAAAATACGTCAATATCACGTCAAAATATGACGTCGATATCACGGTAAACGCGGGTGCAAAATCTTCACTTTTTGACGTTAATTTAAGACGTCGTTAAGACGACGTACCCGACGTAAAATGACGTAAATTTGACGTAATTTTTACCAGTGTCTGCTATCAGGGTATTAGGGAAAATAACAATAACGATGCATTACATATTTACTATTTCGCACAAGCTCCGCACCTATTGGAAACATCGCCCCCATATGCCCCCGATCCCGTTTAGATTGATTATGGCTACACGATTAAAATAATATGTCATCTCCACATTTGAAGGTCTGTCGAGGATGCCCGACTTTAATTACAGAAAACACGGAGCAGATTGTTCACGTTTTCATTGTGTTCATGCTCGTAGCGAAGAGCAGCTTTTGCTACAACTCGATTAACTCAATTAGCCTCCGACCATCATTATTTATGCAACAGTGTTGCTAGACTACTTAAAATTTTATGAATTAAAAGTGGGGGACATCCGTTTATACCGTTTATACAGATGAGCAATATCACTACGATGGATAGAAGTTATTCGAGTGTACAAAATAATCAACCCAATTACCATCGTAAACATTGCACAATTACTAAATACGACTACAAAATATTGCTCATTACATGTATAATGTACTAGTAAATCAATAAATGTATAAGAGTACATGTACTTATGATAAGTTCACTATTTCAAGGAATATTTTAATTAATAAAAAATCTTTTTACAAGAAAAAAATTATATATATATATATACAGTAGATTCTGTCATCTGATATTTAGCCAATATTTTTCCTGTTTTTAAATTACCCATATACAGCACCAAATTAGGGTAGAATGGGGACGTGAAAGGGGGTGAAAGAAATGTGTACAAATTGGCTGAAATTTGATTTATCGAAAGTATGCTAAAACTATTTTTAAAATATTTATTTAAAATATAAAAATCATTTACAAAATAATATTAACACACCCTTTTCTTTCTATCTCTCCCTCCCCTCACTCTCATCTCTACCAATGATCAATCTGTGTCCCTCTCTCTCTTTCTCTGTTAGAATACTTTTTAATAATTAAAAAAACACAAGAAATGTTTGTTCTTTTACAATACACACTGAATGTTTATTTATATTTATCTGTCTCCACCTCAAGTTCACAATGCAACGAAAGGCAGGAGTATCGTGTGAAGGAAATGAAGAATTTGTTTATTGCACAGATAAAATAAATGATTATTCTTAGCCCAAATTTAAAAGTAAATAGTACATGATGCAATTATCTGCAATAAATACAGTAATTCAAAGACCTAAACTTTGTCACCCCTGTGCAGACATACAAACATATAAAAATGAATGAAATATAAATTTCTCCGTGCAAGTGTATTTTCAAATATATATTAAATTCATGATTAACTAACTAACCCAACATAATAGAAGCTAATGTGAAAGTATGCTGAAAGCTAGAGATTTATTATACAATGTAATATGTTTAGCAATGGTCCAATGGACTGAGGTCACCAAAAAAGAGCTTTGGCCACCAAAGCATCATTCATCCTTATTTTTACTTTCCCAAATAGGCAACTAAATTATAACACACTTTTGAATGTTTTTTGTCCTTGTTTGGAGGCCATTAAATCAAGGTTTATGGGCTCGCTTCATAAAAGAGTCTAGGCTATCTAGACGCAGAGCCAGGGTGCAATTATCTGCGCATTTAGACCCTAAAGCTTTTGAATTCCAACAGCTATCGACACTCTGTGCAATTGCACCCTTGCTCCGGGACCGACAAGGTTCATAGCTAAGAATCAGACCCTTTCATGAAACAAGTCCTAGGATAACAAGTTTTAGCTGGCAGTCTTGATTTTAATATTCTGAATGGGCAACGGGAAATCAATTTCATTTCTAGCATTTGGGAAAATCATGAAAATAAGAAAATGCTAAATTTGTGTAAAATGTAGAGAAGAAAACAGACGTGTCTTTCCCGCCAAATTACACAATTACACAGAGTGGCTTCAATACTTGTTCATGAATCACAGTACCAAAAAAATACACGGGTGCAAAGGGCGATTCGCCCCCGATACCTTTAAAATCGCCCCCGTGAGCCACGGCACGGGGGCGAAGAAAAAAAAAAAAAAAAAAAAAAATGTTGTTTTTTTTTTTTTTTTGAACATTTTTTTAAAACATCTTTTTGCATGATCGGAAAGCGCCAGAAACGTATCACACATGGCATAATCAGATAGATCACATCATGATAATCATTTATTAGACCCTTGAGCAGTGAAAACGATGTAAAAAAAGAAGAAGAGCCCCCGTGAGCCCCAAAATAGCCCTCGTGAATAATTTCACGAGGGCGTTTTATTCCCTCAAAATTTTCAAAATCGCCCTCGTGAAAAAAAAAGTATTTTTTTGAACAGTGAAGCTGATCATGGAACATGGAAAATGTGCCATAAAATGCACTAATACTTGATATATACAATGCATGTAAGATTGTATCAATACATGTTTGTAAATTAATTAATGTATTAAATCATTTCATATTTCAACACTCACTATTAAAATACAATGCAATTGTAATGCAGTTCTCTGATAACAAAACCAAAAATACAAAATACATAATCAGAAAATATACATAATACATAATCAATTTTTGTTTAAAGTGTATAGCAAAACAAAGAACAGTAATTGATCTTTACAGGGACATATTAACTTACAAAGAAAGTCACACAGTGACAATGAGCACAGACATTTGAAACTTTCCAAATCATTTGTTCTGTTTGTTTCAATATAAACTAGATCTCCAGGAATAATCAATAACTAGAACTAATGCAAAATTAGAATATATTGAATTGATGCATACAACTTTTTTTTGTTGCTGATACGATAGATTGAAATTTCAAAATTGCAGATTTGCGATTCATTACCAAATCAAATAATAAGACTTTGAAAAATACATGTAGTAAATATTATTATCTTTATGACTTCTTTATCAAATGAGAAAGACACAGATACCATTTAAATTCTTATAAAATGTGTAGGAAAGAAAATGGTTAACAAAATCTGATCTGATCCCTAAAATATATTATGATTTTGCAACTTGATATAGTAACATGGTATAAAACTAATATATCCAAAGCAGGCCCGTATCCAGTGGGGGAAGGGGGGGGGGGGTTGGATGCACACTTTGGTGGGTGGGGAGTTGGGGTCGACAAATTATTTGCACTTGAAACATGATGTAATACTTTATTTTCCCCACATCACAATAAAAGAAAGACAATAATAACATTACAGACACATGTTCTCTGTTGAATGCTTTCTATTTGTAAAGACACTAAGACTGAAAATCAATCATACAGGTATGTAGCTCTATAAAAGACCCTTTTTCTTTGAAGCAAGGAAAACTAAACTGGGCTCCAAAAGAAACTTATCACTTCTTCAGAGCGACACACAGTAAAAATCCAAAGCATAAAAATTAATCATAATTGGGCATAGATTAGCTATAATACTCCTTAGCAAGCTCATCTCAAAACAATTATGTTTGCTTTAGTCAACAAAGAATAAAATAAGGTGAAATCGCAAGAGGTCATTTTTCAAAAATCACAGAAACTGCTCGCTTTCCGGGCACAGAGCTCGGTATACGGACAATAGCCAGTCTAGTGGTTACATAACCCGCTTTTAAGTTGAATGAATAGCTATTGAAAGTTATGAATAGACAGCCTTTTCTGGAGGTTCGCAGCGAGCAGTTTCTGTGATTTTTGAAAAGTGACCTGTAGTGATTCCATCGCATTCTTCTCCTTTTTTGGCAAAAGCAAACTTTTAATTTTTCAGATATGCTTCATAAGGAGAATGATAGCTTATCTGTGTCTAAATATGATTCAATTTGATGCTATGGATTTTAGTGAGCGTCGCTCTGAAAAAGTGATGTTTCTTTTGGAGCCCAGTTTATTTGGACTTTGGAAATAATGCAATACTTTATTTCTCCCCTCACCTCAATGAAAGAAAGAAGACAGTAACATTACAGATACAAGTACAGATGTTCTATGCTATTTGTCTTCAGTTTGTAAAGACAATAAGACTGAAAATAAATTATATATGTAGCTCAATAAAAGTGTCTTATTTTAAGGGGAACAAATCATACGGGCTGACATGATAATATTCTATATTTCTGCTCGCATTACAATTACAGAAACAAAATACATTACAGACACAAGTACAAATGTTCTTTGTTAATTGCTCTCTCAGTTTGTAATTAATTATATGTAGCTCAATAAAAGTCTGTTCTAAGACAAAAACAGCATTATTTTACTTTCAGTTGAGAAAGAAAAGGGTACTTGTGTACTTCTGAGATAATAATTTTTGACATGTTGGAGCCTCTCAGAAACCAAAAGCTCTGTCTCATTTGTTATGAATATTTCCCACATTCAAAATAATGGTCATTAGAGGATTTATAATAATAATAATAATAATAGATCGTATTTGTATAGTGCCTAATTTGCAGAACAGCTTCTAAGCGCTTATTATTATCCCTGGTCATTTGGTACAGTTCAGACCCGCACAATTATCTTGTACACATTCTCAACTCCCCGGGGAGCATACTAGCATCATATTATAGAGAAGGCTGTGATGGGACAAGATGGTGTGCAGAACTCAATTTAGCCAAAAATCAACTTCACAACCTTCTCGTTCTCATCCACCGATACTCCATGGTAGACATGAGAAATGCTGAATTAAAATGGTAGAATATTATGGTCCTAGGCTGGGCGTTCATGAATAATCATAGGGTAATGACGTCACGGTACGTCATATCAGACTTTAGTGAAAACTCTGCATGATACATTAACTAAATAAACCGCTTCTCACCATATTTTATAGCAAAATAAAAGAAGAGTCACAAGAGAGGATTCGAACCCATGACCCCAAGAGTTGATGTCCACAGCGTGACCACTAGGCCAAGTTAACAGCTGATGATCGGTGTTGGTTTCATTGTAACTATAATCCTCAAACTCACCCCAACCCTAATCCTAGTTATGAATATTCATGATACTGAGGAGAGCGCGGATGACGTACCGTGACGTCATAACCTTATGTTTATTCATGAACGCCCAGCCTAGCACCATAATATATTACCAATTAAAATCCATTGTAAGAACACAGATCAACTAACAAGGTGGAAAACCAATATACAAATTGTTTTCGTTTTAATTAAATATAAGTAGATAGAATGAAAAAGATACACAGACACAGAAATATATGACAAGGACTATGTGGCTGGTTTTAACGGGGGTACTGTTTGGGAAATGATCATCCATCCGATGACGAAGTAATAGAGACAGATGGGGAATACTGCGAGGGCTTTTCTGTGCGGCGGTTGACTGTCTGCCAGAAACGCCAGGGAAGCTGTGGGGAAGAAAGAAAAAAATAAGAGTAATTCATGACAAATTGGAAATGTATCTGAGTTATTAACAACATTTATAACATTAATCATTTAAACATAGCATTTAGATTGTATGACGATGTTTAAGTAACGGCTTCCTCTAAACAAATCAACCAAATTACTAGATATGGTTAACAGTAGATATTTAGAACTGAAAACCGCCAATGTTGTATTCTTTTAATGGGTTAACATGGGTTTCTTGAAAAGAAAAACTGTATTTTCATCAGAGTGCCGAGTGCATATTGGAAACAAAAATACTTACTAAATGTTGACCAAAAGAAAGAGACAATAACGAGAATGATCTTGACTGAAATTGTGACTTAAGTCAACCATAGCACTTGGAAGGTTCATGAGTTTACTAACATAGATCTATTTCTGAGTTCTGAGTGCATATAAGAAACACGACTCACCAAATGTTGACCAAAAGAAAGCGACTATAACGAGGATGATTCTGACTGCGAAGAGGACCGTGACAGCACCAGATGGAATCATGAGCAGCTTGCAGATGACGAGACTTATGACCAGTGGAAACACGCAGTAGCCGAGCACGCACACACTCTGGAAGAAAGAACTGGGAAAGAAGCACAAGAGAATAATACATATTTGAATATGTAAATATAATTAAGAATAATAAAAACAAAAGGAAAGTTTTGTGCCCCTAAGTAATAAACTACTTTGTATCTATTTCTAAGAGAGCAAGTTGCAGATGACTAGACTTATGACCATTGGAAACACACAGAAGTCGAGCACACAGACACTCTGGAAGAAAGAATTTGGAAAGAAGCACAAGAACAAAACAAATCTGTGAATGTGTGTCTATAAGTTAGAATTAAAAACAAAGGAAAATGTTTCTTAGTAGTAATTACTTTGTATCTATTTCTAAATAAAATAAAGTAGCAACTTGCAGATGATTACTTTGTGGCTATTACTAGGTTAAACAATGTGAAGTTTTTGGTATTAAACTATTTAAGTTGGATGGAATCATGATCAACTTGCCGATGACAAAACTTATGCGGAAACACGCAGCAGCCGAGCACAAAGACACTCAGCAAAAGAGCAATATAAATCTGTGAATATGTGTCTATACTATAAGTAAGAATTAAACAAAGACAAATGTTGTGCCTATTACAGTAAAAATTGAATCTTGCTATATATTTTACTAGAAAACACACTGTAATGCTTACATATTGCCCTTCAGTAGTTTGGAGTTAACTGCTACAACCACCGCTCCGAATGAGATGAGAGCAAAGACCTCTGCAAACTGGAACTGGGCAGATGACTCCTTGTCATCCAACGACGAATTGTGAAGAAGACTAGAAAAGCAAGATGAATAATGTATCATTAACCCCTTGACTACGGGAACCGGATGGGTTGTGTACAAAGTCAATGAGGATGTCAGAAACTCGTAGGCAACGGGTTAAAAATGTTTATGCTAGTTAAGAATGTGTTCAAACAATATTCATCCCCAGAGCGCGCTGATCCCCGTATAGCGCCGCCAACAAGAGTTCTGTGCATCAGCAGTGATCTGCGCCAAACACATGCACAGATCACTGCTGTTGCGTAGTTCATTCTCGTTGGTGGCGCTATAGGGGTATGAATAATGTTTAAACACAGTCTAAACTAGACTATGAGATTTAAGAACATGACATCCAATGAGGGACATTCAGCCACTGTTATTAGGGCTTGGAATTGGCACTGGTCTGCTTGCCCAGGACCACCAAAATGAGCATCAGTCTAGGAAAATGGCATTCATACCCAATGTTACTTGCCCGACTTGGCAACTACAAGTACAAGAATGTTACAGTTTGTTTGTTGTGGAAAAAGTTAGAAAGATAACAAATCTTAATGGTGACACAACATTTGCATTTGATCAAGCAACACTTGCTCCAAGTTTCTGTAACAGTTACATTTAGGGTTAATTTCAAATTTAGGGTTAGAATTAGAAGCATGGTTTGGTCAGGGACAGAAAACTTTGTTTGTTAAGAAAAAATAATAGTGGCGAAATTGCCGCCAGAGTAAATCATCTACAAAAACAAATAATTTGTGTCTTTTTGTGATTTCTATAACAAAAATTAGTGTGGATCTTTCAGAAACTGCGGCATTCAATCACGTATTTGTTCTGACACTACATTTTCTTTTGCAAGATTACAACAAGAAGTCTTGTTTCGACCACAAAACAATTCTTATTATAAACAGCTCATGCAGATTCAAAGAACATTTTATAAATAAGTTGCACCTACAGTATTTAAACAATAAGCATTAATGCTTACCTTCCAAGTAATGTGCACATCACAAGGGGCCCCCAAAGATCCCCTGAAATACAAACAATATAAAAATGACAATGATAAAGTAAAATTCCAAATTTATAACAGACATTTTTAAATTAGCGGCAAGTGTAAGTTTCAATATTATTGAATTATGACAACTTCATAAACTACATACTTTATTTTTCACAAAAAATTTCTGATGAGCTTTGCAGGTGTGTGAAAAGCTCGTAATTTCTTACTCCACACCAGTAAGGCCAGCAAAACAATATGTCAAAACCAAAAGTAATGGCCCTAAAATAATACTGTATTTGTAACTGTCTACGTTTCAAAACTAATTATTGCATTCTGAGGTTTAACATGGAAGAATACAACATTTTCTCATTCTGCCACTGTTGGTTTGAATATCTTCTCTTGAGTCACTCCCAAAAATGACTTTCATAAATTTGTGCTTGGCATTAAGTGGAGTTTTACTGCAGTTTTACTAGTGTTGATCCCTGCTACATGTATACTTACAGTCTCTGATCAAGGCCTTGCTTTGCTTGGGATAGATGGCATGCCAGAACTTGCTACAGACAGCCGTCAGGTCACGCATCTAGAGAATACAGAAGAATGAGTACATTATTGACTATTGGGGATATGAACATTTTCAAAAGTTTTAGTGAGAGGAGACATATATTGCATTCTTAACTGTATGTGATCATTTCGGTAAACTAAATGTCAATTAAAATATTGCAGGAAATATTCATAGAAATGTTGACTTTTTATGATTTATCATTTTGTATTATTCATTATAATTAATGCCAACAAAATGTGCTACCTATCAAGGAGTTATGTGTATAAACATGTTACACAATATCTATACTTATTCAGGTTTTTGAAACTAAAAGCGCTTTGATAGAATACGTCATGATAAATTCATTTAATTTACAAAACCACCCATCTCCTTCTCAACAAAGTGTTGATAGACTTGTCACTTACAATAGTTTCCTTGATTGGTTCATCAAGAGTTGAAGGCTCTGAATCTTCGTCTAGAGCTCCAGGGACCGTGATGTCGCCCTCTACTGGGTGCTGTAGCTCAAGCTCAGTGAACTTGGCTTCAAACTGACAAAAAAACAACAACACAATAGTTATAAGTTATAAGTGAATGAACAGCATGAAAATGCTACCCTGATATGAAGTTCAGAAGCATACATTTATTATGAGTATTTATTTAGTTCAAAGCTGTGTAAGAACTTTAGAAACTCTAATGTTATCCTCTATTTTGTGCTGAGTGAAGGTCAAGGTCGGTGAACTTGTCTTGTTACACAATTGTATTTTACACAAAATTGTAGTACTCAGTCAAAGTTACAGAGCCTAGAGGGGCATGGCCAAAAATTATGAAAGTTGGGCATTTTGAAAAAGTGCTACCCTGATAGTTTTCAATATCAGACAGTAGAGCTTCATGAGACAGGAAATCACACTTTTCAGCAAAACTTCAAAAGGGTGACATTTTTACTTGCATCTCTGCAAATCACACTTTTTGTGCCAAACACTTGTTCTTCATCTCTACCCTTAGCTTCTCCTTTGCGCAACCAGTGCTTAAAGTGAGGCCTGTAAAGTGTCAGATATTGCCAAAAATGACATTTGAGACTTCAATCCTGTACCAAAATCATTGTAAGATATGTCCGAATGATGTCACATTGAAAAAGATATAACACTGCTTTCCTGGTTAAAAAAGCAAAAATGTGCGTCAGCTTTTACAACGGACGTTTATGAGGTTTATGACCGTTTGTTAACGCTTTTGAGCTGAATGATAGATATCGTCATTAAGCCTGGGGCCCGGAAGAAAAAAACCCGGCCCGGACCGGCCCGGAAGTTGCTTCAGATTTTTTACCGGGTCCCGGACCGGCCCGGGAAAACTCATCAGAATAAACGCCGTTTACATCATCTCTCTGAAGTACAATTTGGGCTTACAATAGGCTGTATTGGCATCGTTGAAATGGCTTTGATTTGAAGCTATTGACGCTTCTATTTTGTGATGAATCGGCATGTTTACGATGTTATTTTTTACTAGTTTGACAACGGGAAAAATTCAACCCGCGCTCATGACGGAAATTTCAGAATTACGACGAGTTTTTGATGCATGCCACGTTTTCGCTTCATTTTGAGGACGCAATCGTTGAAATCACAGCACTTATTTCGACCTATTTATCGTCTGTTTGAAGTATTAAATTTCAGAATTACGACAAGTTTTTGATTGACTTATATTCGTAACGTTTTCGCTTCATTTTGAGGACGCAATCGTTGAAATCACGGCACTTATTTCGACTTATTTATCGTCCGTTTGAATTATTAAATTACAGAATTACGACGAGTTTTTGATTGACTAATATTCGTAACGTTTTCGCTCAATTGTTTAGGATGCAATCAGTAAAATCACAGCACTTCCTTCGACTGAGTTATCGTCCGTTTGAATCATTGAATTAAAAATTAAAAATGCATCATGCATGCCACGTTTTCGCTTCATTTTGAGGACGCAATCGTTGAAATCACGGCACTTATTTCGACTTATTTATCGTCTGTTTGAAGTATTAAATTTCAGAATTACGACGAGTTTTTGATTGACTTATATTCGTAACGTTTTCCCTTCATTTTGAGGACGCAATCGTTGAAATCACGGCACTTATTTCGACTTATTTATCGTCCGTTTGAATTATTAAATTTCAGAATTACGACGAGTTTTTGATTGACTTATATTCGTAACGTTTTCGCTCAATTTTTTAGGACGCAATCAGTAAAATCACAGCACTTCCTTCGACTGAGTTATCGTCCGTTTGAATCATTGAATTAAAAATTAAAAATGCATCATGCATGCCACGTTTTCGCTTCATTTTGAGGACGCAATCGTTGAAATCACGGCACTTATTTCGACTTATTTATCGTCTGTTTGAAGTATTAAATTTCAGAATTACGACGAGTTTTTGATTGACTTATATTCGTAACGTTTTCGCTTCATTTTGAGGACGCAATCGTTGAAATCACGGCACTTATTTCGACTTATTTATCGTCCGTTTGAATTATTAAATTTCAGAATTACGACGAGTTTTTGATTGACTTATATTCGTAATGTTTTCGCTTCATTTTGAGGACGCAATCGTTGAAATCACGGCACTTATTTCGACCTATTTATCGTCTGTTTGAATTATTAAATTTCAGAATTACGACGAGTTTTTGATTGACTTATATTCGTAACGTTTTCGCTTCATTTTGAGGACGCAATCGTTGAAATCACGGCACTTATTTCGACTTATTTATCTTCTGTTTGAATTATTAAATTTCAGAATTACGACGAGTTTTTGATTGACTTATATTCGTAACATTTTCGCTTCATTTTGAGGACGCAATCGTTGAAATCACGGCACTTATTTCGACTTATTTATTGTCTGTTTTAATTATTAAATTTCAGAATTACGACGAGTTTTTGATTGACTTATATTCGTAACGTTTTCGCTTCATTTTGAGGACGCAATCGTTGAAATCACGGCACTTATTTCGACTTATTTTTCGTCTGTTTGAATTATTAAATTTCAGAGTTACGAGTTTTTGATTGACTTATATTCGTAACGTTTTCGCTTCATTTTGAGGACGCAATCGCTAAAATCACGGCACTTATTTCGACTTATTTATCGTCTGTTTGAATTATTAAATTTCAGAATTACGACGAGTTTTTGATTGACTAATATTCGTAACGTTTTCGCTCAATTTTTTAGGACGAAATCGGTAAAACCACAGCACTTCCTTCGACTGAGTTATCGTCCGTTTGAATCATATTGAATTAAAAATTAAAAATGCATGCCACGTACAATGTTGTATTTCATACTTATTAATCTTTATTTTGTTTGTTTGCAAATTATATGTTTGCTATAATCAATGCTATTATGGAACGATGATGGATATGCAAGTTGAATTTTTGAATAAAGATTCTGATTCTGGTGATATGATTTGGTGGAAGAAAAGTAAAGACGATTGTGGCCAAGAACTAAATGTATGTCGTGTGCGTAGAGTGATGATTATTATTGAAATGGCAGATGAAAAATGGCAGATGAAATTTAACATTGACAAGTGCCATGTGATGCACATTACTCACAAACGGAGAGTTAAAGTAACACAATACACCATGAATGGAACACCCCTTCACTCAATAGCGAAACACTCGTACCTTGGGGTAGAGCTTAACTCCAAACTGAACTGGGCAGACCATATAAACACAACTGCATCCAAGGCAAATAAGGTACTGGGCCTGATTCGGAGAAACCTCTATAGTTGCTCGCGCAAAGTGAAAGAGACAGCTTACAAGACGTTGGTCCGACCAAAGCTAGAATACGCTGCATCAGTATGGGACCCATACAAAGAGGAACACAAAAGCACTTGAAGCTGTTCAACGAAGAGCTGCCAGATTCGTATACAAGGACTGGAGAAGAACCAGTAGCGTCTCCAATATGCTATCAACACTGGGTTGGAAACCCCTGGAAGATCGCCGGGCTACCTCCAGACTCAATCTATTATACAAATCAATACAGCACACTGCTGAAATTGACTCAGACAAATACCGGCAAGACTCATCAGGGGGAATCCAAACAAGAAAATCATCTGCTCTTTCGTTCAAACGACTCACAACCAAGAAGGACTGCTATAAATATTCATTTATACCAAGAACTCTGGCGGAGTGGAATCTCTTACCAAATAACGCACGACAAGCCACATCGTTGCATTCATTTCAAGGACATTTGAGTAAGATGAATATGCTAGATTTCACTAGGAGGGCCCACCACGGGCTCCCCAATTAGGCGCGCACACCTAAACCCACCAAGTGCCTGCAACTGTATATCCGCATCATGCGGAGTTTGTTTGCAGTACCAAGAAGAAGAAGAAGAAGAAGAATAAATCGATGGCATTCCTCAGGCTACTGTGTGTGTGCGTGTGCATGTGTGAATCGGGGCATCTGCTTCGAAGCGTGTTTGTTTTTTTCTTCCCGCCGACTAGTTATGCGGACGTTAGGGAAAGCCGGTTAAGCCGCCATGTGCGAGTACCCCGTTTTAATACGAGGTGCGAGTCGCGATGTTTGCGACTATGAGAATAATGGAATAATGCTTCAAAGATCAAGTTGATTGTAATGTGTTTCGAACTTTATATAGCATGAAAGGTGATTTATGGACATATTGAAACGAAAATGCAATCACGATTCCTTTTTTAAAAGAAAAAATCGCCCTATAGCATTGCCGTATATTTTGTAAAGTATACTATTTTTAGTTTGCCCAAGTGACTTGGACTTGAATTCCTCTTTATATAAAGAGTTGAACATTAATATTTGTGATGAACGTTACGGGTTAAACATGAAGCGAACACCTTACGAATATTAGTTAATCAAATCTAATAATTCAAACAGACGTTTAGACATGAGTCGCTACAAGAAAATGGTGCTTAAAATATCTGAAACATCAACATTATCAAATATATGATAATTTCATGTGATAAGTTACTGAGGTCCGAAGAAATACGTTTTCGCGTATTTTGAGAACGCAATCGGTATAATTTTGGCATTTATTTCGACCCATTTATCGTCTGTCGGACTTATTAAATAAGCATACTTACGATGATAATTTTTTATTGACTAATATTCGTAATGTTTTCGCTTCATTTTGATAACGTAAACGGTAAAATCACGGCATTTATGTCGACTCATGTATCGTTTTCATCATCGCAAAATAAGAGCAGGCAATATCAAAATGATTGCCTATAAATCGATGTCAAACTAATCTGGAATATCGTTATCATCTTCTTGAAATTAGCGAACAAAGTTACGATAATAATGCGCTTCGAGAATATGACGCAAAATAAATATGAAACATCGTTTTCATCATCGCAAAAAGAAGAGCAGGCAATATCAAAATGATTGCCGACAAAGCGATGTCAAACTAATCTGGAATATCGTTATCATCTTCTTGTAATTAGTGAACAAAGTTACGATGATGCGCTTCGAGATTATGATGCAAAATAAATCTGAAACATTGATTTCATCATTGCAAAATAAGAGCAGGCAATATCAAAATGATTGCCGATAAAGCGATGTCAAACTAATCTAAAATATCGTTATCATCTTCTTGTAATTAGCAAACAAAGTTACGATGATGTGCTTCAAGATTATGACACAAAATAAATCTGAAACATCGATTTCATCATCGCAAAATAAGAGCAGGCAATATCAAAATGATTGCCGATACAGCGATGTCAAACTAATCTAGAAAATCGTTATCATCTTCGTGAAATTAGCGAACAAAGTTACGATAATGCGCTTCGAGAATATGACGCAAAATAAATCTGAAACTTCGTTTTCATCATCGCAAAACAAGAGTAGGCAATATCAAAATGATTGCCGATAAAGGGATGTCAAACTAATCTGGAATATCGTTATCATCTTCTTGAAATTAGCGAACAAAGTTACGATAATGCGCTTCGAGAATATGACGCAAAATAAATCTGAAACTTCATTTTCATCATCGCAAAATAAGAGCAGGCAATATCAAAATGATTGCCGATACAGCGATGTCAAACTAATCTAGAAAATCGTTATCATCTTCGTGAAATTAGCGAACAAAGTTACGATAATGCGCTTCGAGAATATGACGCAAAATAAATCTGAAACTTCGTTTTCATCATCGCAAAATAAGAGCAGGCAATATCAAAATGATTGCCGATAAAGCGATGTCAAACTAATCTGGAATATCGTTATCATCTTCTTGAAATTAGCGAACAAAGTTACGATAATGCGCTTCAAGAATATGACGCAAAATAAATCTGAAACTTCGTTTTCATCATCGCAAAATAAGAGCAGGCAATATCAAAATGATTGCCGATAAAGCGATGTCAAACTAATCTGGAATATCGTTATCATCTTCTTGAAATAAGCGAACAAAGTTACGATAATGCGCTTCGAGAATATGACGCAAAACAAATATGAAACATCGTTTTCATCATCGCAAAATAAGAGCAGGCAATATCAAAATGATTGCTGATAAAACGATGTCAAACTTATCTGGAACATCGTTATCATCTTCTCAAAATTAGCAAACAAAGTTACGATATGGTATGCTGGAAAAACTTTGATATGCCCAAGAGAAAATGATACCCCAAAAAGCCCCCAAATATCTGAAACGGAACTTCATCGAATTGTCGACAAATCCCGATTTAAAAATCAACTTATTTAGCAGATATCGGAAATGTTTTGACGTTGTTTTGGTCCCGTTTTCCACTTACAAAAACTGCGAAAGAAACTGGAATAAGTGTGTCATTCAAACGGGAATATAACTTTTCCAAAACACATGTTTTTTACCGGGTTTTTTCCCCCGGGTTTTGGCAATCGTCTCTCCAACCCGGAACCCGGCCCGGCCCGGCCGGGAAGCCAAACCCGGCGGGTTTGGCCCGGCAATCCGGGCCGGGCCCCAGGCTTAATCGTCATACTAAGGGGCATTTGAAAAAATCTAACCCTATTTTTATTCTTCTCTTACCATAAACACGGTAGAAGAGAAACGAGGAAGCTCCAAGTAATTTTCGTGGAGTTAGACACTCTACAGGCCTCACTTTAAGAGTTAAGACTTTAGACTTAGTGAAAACATTGGAAATGTTTGCCATTTCTATCAGACCATCTTCATTGTCTTTTTCATATATTACATATTGCCAAAATTGTAAACATGTTTTAAATGAACAAAAGAAAATGATATACTCCATGTAATCATGTAGCAATTACTCTTTTCCTTCTGTTTTATTTGAATTCAACAAGAAAATTGCTTTTAATAGCAAAATAAAGCAAATTAAATCATCATACACCATGCAGTATAGCTTTACAGAGCTCATCAAGTACCAGCACTAGCAATTTGGTAATTAATATAATTTGTCCGTAAGAAAGAGCAAAAGAACATCAAACATATTTAGTTATCTGATAACCATCAATTTTTGTGATACTGCTAGGGTTTCCAGTTTACGGAAATAACCAAAGTATTTCACTATTCACAAAGCAATACACTGAACCAGTTAATGAAGTAGACCAATAAATTAATGGCATTTTTCTCAGCCTCTTTTGAAAGTTTTAGTTGTAGTTTATGTAAAAATGTCCCTCAAAATGCTCTATTTATCGGTCTGATGAAGAAGCAACATAGCAAATGCAACTACTGCTCAGAAAAGGTGAGCTCACCTTGAAAGAAAGTAGAATGATTAAATCACAAATTATTCAATGAATAATAAAATTAAAATCATCAGATATTAGCCTTTAGTTTTGGAATCCGATTGTAAAATGATATAGGATCATTATCGTCCAGTTTCAACAAATAAAAACAAATACACACATGCATGCATAATCATTATAATGAATATAAATACATGTACAAAAAAACTCAACCGCATTGTCATTGATCATTCATCGCCACACTACGAACTATTGCACGAACGGATGGCTTCCGGGTTTCGTCGAGCGAGCGACGTATTCTTCTAATTACGTGACGTCACTACTACGGCAGCATCGGGCCGATTTTTATGAATGAAATGGATGCGCATGCGCACTAGCTTACCCCTACATCTGCGTGCGGTGTGCTACAAGATTCTGCTTGCAACTGTGCTTCATCTGGTACCAAACTCGGCCTAGTTTCCACTTTTCTTCTATTTTTCACGATTTTTTGAAAGTGCTGTTCAAGAGCGGAAAGCCCATACGATACCTTGGTCTTACTCACCCCTACAAGACAAGGGGTTAACAGCATGCTGCATTAACCCCTTACTCCATTGCCTTGAAAAAAGCCTGATAGTCAGCTGCCTTCATTGTCCAAGTAAACACTGGGGAAATCCCCTGTCTACCTAGCCTTAAAACTAGATGTTTTTCACACTATTGATCAATTTGATGCTGTGTATGTCTGTATAAATTGCATAATTGCTTTGGCCTTTGTTCAACAAACAATTATAGCATGCCTTCATTGAATCATTGTGTTAATCTGTTCAAAGCTGGTTGTAAAGAATTCCTTAGAGTCACAAATTGACCTATATTCATTGTTATATACTTTGGAATGCGATACAAAAGCCACATGTATTGACTATTGTCTTGTCCAGACACCTATTGAAATGCTGCACCCCTGCAAATAGTACAAGTCAGAGTACTTTGCAGAACCCATTGTCAGTTAGGTCATTCAGACACTAATCTCTGAAATAATCCCTTCAGCCTTTTGATAATACTGGCTGGCAGACAAGCCTAAACATGTAAACAACTGTTCTAAAACCTGTGATTGAGGGCTGCACAGTCAGAAAGCTCAAGCTCAGATTGGAGCTTCAAGTCATAGATCAGATAATTTAAAAACTGGAATTTAAAGTGCTTCTGACATTGGAAAGCTCATGTAAGTTTTAAATTATATTCAATTCTAACCCCCTGTTATGTTAAGTTTGATTAATTGGTGAGATTTTAGCTAGAAATGATTTTATGATTTTTGCCAGTCTCACAAATTTGTTTACTGCAGCCTGCCTATGAGAGTGACCCTAGGGTGGGTCTTACTGTGATTTCGGTAAGTAGTATACTTTTCATGATATTCTTACGAATTTCCGTCGGTGTCGCATCGTGTTCGTGGATGTTTCTAGATTGATAATGTCTATGTATAATACCTGTGTTGTGGTTGTATGAGAGCAGTCGCTGTAATATGCATGGAATTGTACCGTCTCAGATGCTGGCGTGTAGTATCGCTCACGATACTTTGAGAAGGGGTGGGCATCGTGGCCGCCCGAATTGCGCCCGCGCGTGCTATCGATACTACCTCCATGCGATATTCTACACAGAGCTGCAAAGCTGATTTCGGGCACGTGCACCGAGGAGCTACGTCATGAGCAAGGCAGCCAATGAGATCGCGCGCTAAGCTGCAGCCAACCGTTGTACAGGGTGAATGGGGAATAGTTCGTAGTGCGTCAACTCATTATTAGAATTAGAAATCAATCAAAACATTCAAATGAAATGTTATTACCTTGAATAAAGGAATAAATAAATTCAAAATCATTTAATTATCAAAACCGATGTCGATGTTGGCAAATTGCCAATCCAATATGCTAACAAAATACAAAACAACGTTTGCACTGTGTGCATAGCACACAATACATCGATTATAGTGCATGGGACTAGAGATAAGGACATTTAGGAAAATCGTTTCATAAACTGGTGAATAAATGAATAAATCCTGTACATTTCAAAATTTAAGCTATAAATACTCATTCTCCATAATCAAAATTACAAAATAACACAAGAAATGAGGATAACTATTCAAAATTAAGGCAATTTACCTGCTCCCGATCTGCTTCTGCCACGTCTGCCATGTTGACGCTCTGATTCTCAATACTAATATAAACACGCACGTTACATATTTTTATGTGTTGCAAACGCTGCCCCAAAAATGCACAGTGAGCGGGTATTTTTTGACACGCCAAGACATGCATTGTATATGTACTCTGTAAGACCTTGAAAATTGAGTGTATGGCGTTTATAGGTGGTTCAAATCGAAAAATGTCTACGGTCACCCCCCCCCCCCCTCTCCCCTCCCCCTCTCCCCTCCCCCTCTCCCCTCCCCCTCTCCCCTCCCCCTCTCCCCTCCCCCCCTCCCCCTCTCCCCTCCCCGCTTACACGACTGTCAACCAATCGTCTCGGTCTCGGTCTCGTTATTTTTTAATGATCCCGGTTTCGGCTGTGAACATTTTTGACGGATTTCTAGTGACACCCCCCCCCCCCCCATTTACACGACTGTCAACCAATGGTCTCAGTCTCAAAGGATCGTGGTCTCGGTTTCAAAAATTATTGACAGACACCCCCCCCCCCCCCTCCCCAAAAAATGTTGACCGACACCCCCCCCCCCCCCCCCCCCCCGCTCAAAAATTCTTGACGGACACCCCCTACCCCTCGAAAAGATACACTCGAAATGCCCCTTGACACTAAATTGGTTGGTTTTAATTCCATTCGAAAGTTCATTGAATAACACATCTGAAATGAGAATCGTTCCCTTTCGAATGCTCTCATAGTTGTACAATTTGATTTCAAAATATTTTATTTATTTATCGTCTGGCTAGACTTTTTTTTTTTAATACATAAAATGCTTATAATCTTCTTTCAAACAATTTCAAAGGAGGTTTTTGAATAGTTGTTGATGATATCTCTATTTGATCATTATTTTAAAAAATCTTCACAAGCACAATTTTGTATGAAAAATGGTTCAAACCAAGGAGTTTTTCAGAGAGCGCCCTCTTGAGTTGTAACGGCTCTTTATGAATGATAACCAGGTTTTTACTTGTTTGTAATAGTGTATATACCTTTTGAGCATGGTGGAGTTATAACTATTAGTTTGTACTGTAATGGTGCAGGTTTTGGTGACTAAAATTCAGTTTGACCAAAACTCAACTATCCCTTTAATCAAATAATAATAAATAAAGCAAAAATAACTGCACATAGTTAAATTTGTATGTGCTTTCATTTTCAAATAAGTCAATAAAACAAAAATAATGTTCTAATTAAAAAGGAAATTTTTAATATAGTCCATTCCACAAAGTCTGTAAATACTAGTAGGTTTCAAGAAATATCATTTAAAAACTCCTCATCATAAAATGATGTGTTCAATCTGTAGAGAAAGACTATAGTTCCTATGACAATAGAACTAGTCTCTTTCTGCAGACTAATGTTGTTTCACATTTTTATTATAATAAACTTTTAACAAATTGTTTGTAGAGACATTTTGCTATTGTTGTTGGTGGAATGGATTACTAAAAAAATTAATTTGGTATATCAGAGAATTATTTGTGGGTTTTGGTTCAATTTAATCGTCTGAAGGTGTGTTGTAAGCACTCTCACATCCATGAACACAATACAGATATATACAGACAAATGCATGCACTCACTCATGCATGCACACACTCAACATGCACACACTCACACATTCTTGTAAGGACCTTCAATCGGGGATATGTTTTTTTCAATGTTATAAACACCTTCAAATGATGTTTGGCTTGTCCCTGGTTTGCTGGTGTGTAAACATGGCAATATTCCCAATTGGGGGGTTTAAAAATACACACACATTTACTTGCATACACAAAAACACATTTATACACCCACTATGTAAAAAAAACATGCAAAACGGGCATATAAGGGATATCCCTAAAAAATCAAAACATACAGTACAGCCCTTAAGACGATCCCTGAAGCACTATACCCCCCTGTTCGGAAACCGGGGATATGCCCGGTTTCCGGAATATCCCCGTTTGCCTGTGTTTAAACTTGTGTGTATCCCCGGTTGAAGGTCCTTACAAACGCACACACACAAGCACCACCTACACCCACACACACACACACTTTTATTTGTAACACTCACATACACACACACACACACACAGACCAATTAAAAATGTGAAAATGTTGTCGATAGTAATTATTACTTTTTTACATACTAATATTCTATGGAAATATAAATTCTGTAATTTCAATGAAATGGATAGCTAAAACTAATCTCTTTCATACAGTATATCACATATATCAAAGAAATAGTTGTGGGTGTGCTGGTTCCTGCTTTTAACATTCTCAGCATGGACCATAGGAAACAGAAGTTTGACATCACAGCTATTCATTGCCATAAATAAATGGTCCTAAACAATATCAGGCAAGCCAAACATGTGTGACCTTGCATTTGCTAAGAAGTAAATTGGCCAGCTCCAGCCCACTATCAAGACAACAAGATCTTTAAAAAAGAATGACAATATATGAATTCATTTATTTACCTGAATGGACTTTTTCTTTATTTGCAAGTCAAATAAAACACACATTCACGTCATGTGTATTGTCATACAAGTTTAGATTAAATGTACAATTTAAATATTTAGGCTTTTGAACAAAACAATAAAGACTTGACATTCTGAACTGTCCTTGGGATTTGGGTTTGCTTGTATTTGCTTCTCATGTATGAATTCATGTCTTCTCATTTTCACTTGTTTTCAAACAACTGGGAATTACAGCAACAAATATTAGTTTTATAGACTTGTTTATGAATAATTCATCAATATGTATTTTGTATGTGGACACATACAAATCAGCAAAGGGATATAACTCCCAGTGAATTATATGACATTCAAATTTTCTCGTTGAAAACAAACAAACTATCAAATACTTTTGTTTGTCCATATATGAGCATGAACTCATGTAGCCTTAGCAATTTTAAAACAGTCTGAAGCACTGGCATGAGAAAAATACAATTACCATATTTGTCTTGTCTCCAGCCAATATTTAATAGATTATTAGAAGTAATACAGTGGAACCTCGTTATAGCGTGTCCTTATTAGAGACCATACAAATTACCTTGTTATATCAGGGTAAACAAACAGGAGTATGAAGAGCTGGATATTTGCCTCGATATAAGAGGATTTTGTTATATCAGAGCTCTTTAAAACAAGGTTCCACTGTAATATGTATCATGAAAATGAGGAAGCCGTCAACTGACACTGATCCAGACTATCTCCATATTAGTTGATTTTTCAGATATTCTACACAGCATACTTCCACAAATGGTAAGATCAAGCAACGTGTTCCAGATGACCCATTTCCTCAGAATGACGTTCAGAGCCAAAACAGTTAAGGGAGGTCTTCAAAATGGCCGCCGAATGCCAGAACACTCAGAATAGGGAGATGAGAATATCTGGCTTCTACATCCATCAATGCTTCTATAATAGTGTCTCTTTCATAGTAAAACTTTACAAGAACATATTTGTAATTTGTAAGTTATTTGGGCTGCTGAGCAATGAGTGACTGGATGGCTTCATCCACTTGCTTGCTGCTGAACCCGTTCAATGTTGAACTGGCTTCTTGTCCATATTCTGAAGAGAAAAAAATTGAAAAGAGGGAAAATAAACAGAATTAAAGCCAAAGATGATTTCTGTAAATACTTTTGGGTACTGTGCAATTAATTGAACTTGCAAAGGAATTACCATTCTTTTAAACATTATACGTATCATGGCAAAGGTAACAGAAATCTTACAAATGGCTTTGCAATAGACTTACCATAAACCAGGGTGAATATGTGACTTGGACAACATTTTCTTTCGTATTTGCTATTTCAATTTTAAAAAACATACTTTCATAAAGATTTGAAAGTCCTTGTAGGGCAACTGTTATGAATATTCTTTTACAAGAACAAACAACTTGATACATTTTTTTCCTCCAAATTCTCCACTGTCTAAATCCCCCTCGATTACAGGACAAACCCATTTATGATTTGTAATCTGACGACAGACAGTCAATCTGTCCAAAACATTGAGCCCTTCCTACTAATCAACCCCTTCCTACAATAACCTACAGTACTTACATGTATAATCCTTTTTAGAACCACAACTCCAATGAAAGGACACTAACAGTCCTTCTAGTAGTACCCAAGAAAAAATAACCATTATCTAGCTTGAAATATTGTTTTTTCCATAAATGTCTGCCACTTACCATATCTTGCAAATACTGTTGGTTGGACTCCACTGCATTCTCTGATGAGCACGGGGAAGCGTGGGTTAGCCTTCTTCAAGTCCACATAGTAATTTTTCACCCAATCCCTGCAGATAAAATACCAACAAAATGAACATCTTAGCATGAATTAATTGAAGAAAAGAAAGCATGTGCACTTAATAATAAAGTACCACAAAGTAGATCATACAATGTAAATTTTAACATCTGTAGTACAAGAAAAGAATGTGGAGCACACATACTGGTCAATGTGAATTTTAGTGACAGAAATGGGGATTTACATGTGATCAGCAAAATCTAACAATGATAAATTCAGTCATGCAATGAAATCTTAACTGCTCAATCTAAAGATGGTGCATTATAGACAAATGCATGAATTGTACTAATACATGTATGTAGTATTTATTGTTAGTCACTGAAAATAAAATCATATTATTTTGAAACAAAATAATACAAATATATATTCAAGGGTTTCAAGCAATGAGTTGTCAAGCTAATTTTAGGTGTATTTTTTCAAGTAACAAGAAGTTTGAGAAGGTTGTGGAGACAGTGATTTATGGACCCATTCTCAATCAAACATTTCTTTCCTGATGAACACCCTGTTCCTCTACATACTCTACATAAAAATTTTAAAAAATAAAAATTAGAGTGAAAAAAATATAAATTTGACGTCCCAGAAGGGACATGGGAAAAAAAAAATTTTAAAATAAAAAAATTAATAAATTTAAAAAAAAAAAATTTTTTTTTAAATAAATAAAAAATAAATAAATAAATAAATAATAACACAAAAAAATTAAAATAAATAAATAAATGTATAAATAAATAAATAAATAAAAAATTACCATAATTAATTAATGGAGAAAAATTTCAAAATTCTGTGTAGAAGTTTAGTGTACCAAAGTTAGCTCTACCAGATAAAGCAAACCAAATAAAAATCGGTCGAGAAATGAAGGAGAAGAAGCATTTTTTGTGATTTCGAATAAATTTGCATAAATTACCATAGATAATTAATTTCACGATTCTGTGTAGAAGTTTTAAATCCCCCTCCTAGCCCTATCTTATGAAACAATCAGAATCAAAATCGGTTGAAAAATAACGAAGAAGAAGCATTTTGAAAACTGTGGACGGACGGACGGACGGACGGACGGACGGACGGACGGACGGACGGACGGACGGACGGACGGACGGACGGACGGACGGACGGACGGACGGACGGAAGGACGACGGACGCCAGACGCCACGCCATGGCATAAGCTCATCGGGCCCTTCGGGCCGGATGAGCTAAAAACTGAGTGTCAAATTTGAAAGTGCATAATATTTTAATGACAGAATAAACTTTATTTGATCAAAATCAGTTCAGAAATGGCTGAAATATCCATAAACATAACCATAAATTTGTAATAAATGTGGGGCCCCACAATTATTAGAGAATTTTGAACCAGCCGTTAAAAGTTTGTTAAAAAAGCTTCCTCTTTTCAAAAATTTACAAAAGAGGTTTTTAAATGGTTTTTGATTATGTCTCTATCGAATCACTATTTCAACAAAACATCACATGCCCAATATTTTATTTAAAATGGATGAAACCAATGAGTTTTGAGAGAGTGCCCTCTTGCGTTTTAATGGCTCTTTTTTTTAATGATAACAGGCTTTTTACTTAGTCATTTGTAATTTTGTATTCCTTTCGAGCATGGTGGAGTTATGACTGTTTTACTTAGTTTGTAATGTAATGGTGCAGGTTTTGGTTACTAAAGTTCAGTTTGACCAAAACTACTCTCTTTACCAAAACTCAACTATCCCTTTAGATTGCACCTAATAATAATCAGCAGAGTACTGGGTGAAAAATCACTGGGTTCTACCAAATGAAAGGGGGAAAAGTGGGTCAAGTCATGAGAACTTCTTTAAAAGTAAAACCATCAATACCAACAACTAAGACTAAAAGTAAGATGATGAATAGTATTATTATTATTTATAACAATAACATGATAAATAAAATAACAATTCAATATCAAAAGCCTAAAAGGTAAGTTAATTCAAGATTAAAAAGCATCCAAGAGATTATAACATACACCGTCCAAAATATGAGCAAGAACAAAATATTTTACAATAAATAATAATAATAATATTTATATTACATTTGGGCAATTCCATAAATTTGGACGTACATTTCAGACACATCAACAATTTCATATTCCTGAAATAAGTTTTTATAAAAAACACAAATCTCACAACATGAACATGCATTCTTCTTCTGCTCTTGCATATGATTACGTCTCTTTAAATAGTTTACTTAATGTCTTCTTCCATCTTTTGTAGTTGCATATTAAATGCTATTGAATTGATTCAATGATTCAGATGCACACTTACAAAATCAAATGAGAATCTCACTGCAATCACACTGGCACTGGCAGTGGCATTCATGCAAACAAAAATGTACCACAAAAATCTCCTTGAAAATAAACTATTTTAGTATTTACCTTGCACCTTCACTTGCTTGGGATCGTTGGCAAAGATGCAGTCGTAATTCCTTTAAGTACTGAGGAAATCTTCTCGCTGCGGCAGCCATGCTTTCCTTATAAATTCTGTCTCTAGTTGAGCAGTGAAATGGAGCCTCTGGATCGGATCCGGAGGTGCTGATCAGTACGGTCCTTCCAGATTTCCAGCCCGCTAAAGACGGCTCTTTTTGTTGTCAGTTTCCGTTCAGTTGATGGCTGGATTTTGCTGCAGGTCAATCGACTGCTAGTAATGATTGCCAGTCGTTTGTACACAAGAGTTATATGAATTATGTTATAAATAATATAAGGGGATTTTTTTATTAATGAAATATTTTACATATTTGATAACCAATCTATTTATTTGACTTATTACTAAAAAATACATATGTTTGAATTTAAAAAGTATATTATTGTCAATATATTTACAATAACGACGTAATTACGCCTACAATTGAGAGATAACCTTCCCATCATGCCTCACGCACCGGCAGTTTTTAATATGGCTGACGACAGTTGAATATTTTGTCATTCGAGCCCGTTGGATGTTTGGAGGAATGAAGTTGAATTCTCCTATATGAGGGATGACAGCAATATTTCTATATAATACTGTAAGTCAAGTGTCTTTTAAACATGACATATTTATTACAGCAGTTTGAATTTAGAAATCTATTAACGTTAATTAAATAATTCATGTTAAAAATCGATTAACCAGCTTCACGATTATCTGCGCTACGCCAGCGGTCTTCTCACGGATGTTGGCCCCTACCTTTCCCGGTAACAATCCCGCACGTCACCGCTAAAAAGGCGCCAGAGTGCTGCACTCGTCCCACAACTCACAAGGCCACATACTCAAAGACAAAGTTACTGCAACTATAACTGTTTCCTTTATCATTATATATATGATGTGTTTCTTATGTGTGAACTGTACAGAGCTGAGAGTGTATGATGTATTACAGTCAGTAACGTAACGTTATGTGTAAAACTAAAAGTAACCTAACCAGGCGCCGTCCGTAGGACGGCGCCTGGCATTCTGAGCTGTGCATACCGTGATGGAAACACTTTATAGGCTTTAACGGCAAACAAACCATAAAATATCATACTTTAAATAACATATCTCGGTTCATACTTACGAATTATGTTATGCACGGACATCAATGCTCCAACTGGTAAAACGTCTGATGCTCCATTCGTTTGATTTATCCTGAAATTTACTATAAAACTGGCAAGATTACAGAAGTGACGAAAATGGTATCCGAATTTGTTCGCTGCATGCAATATCAGGTGATCGAAAACTTGTCGGCAATGCGCGAGGTCGCAGGTCAAACTTTGGTGTACGAGCCTGGATGTGCGCGCGTTCTGTACAGCGATTGATCTATATATTTCTGCGTGCGCGATACACTCCTAAAGATTGAAGCTGTACAGAGGCGAGCAGCAAGATTCGTTCTTCAACAATACCGCCATTCTGAGAGTGTGTCTGCTATGATTCAACAACTTCAATGGAGTACACTGGAAAGACGCAGACACATCTCCTGCCTTAGCCTCCTCTACAAAATTCAGAATGGCATGGTAGCAATTACACCTGACCAACTCCTCACACCAATGGCCCCAAGCATCACCAGACAATACCACCCAAATAAGCTCAAGCATATACATACTCGAACTCAGCTTTACCAGAACTCCTACTTCCCACAAACTGTAACAGCATGGAATGCGCTCCCCAATAATATCTTGGCTTCTACATCACTAGGAGCCTTTGCGGGAGCAGTTGCCTCAATCGGCAATTAATGGGATACCTCACCGGTTCCCCTCGACTCTACGTCCTGACTGATGGACCCTGTCGAGTACCCAAGTAGAAGTAGAAGTAGAAGTATCGATCCTGTACACGGTATGTGACATGTCAGTCCCTAGCCTGGCTTATTGTCAACCGATCGCCACTTACGCGCGGATCACCTCCTATCCCGCGCATGCGCTATGCATTGCCGACGAGTTTTCGGTCACCTGACATTGCATGCAGCGAACAAAGACGAAGGAAATAACAGTCATCATCATCATCATCATCAATTTGAGGTAAGTTATCATTCTTTTGCAACAAATTAAATATCAAGCAAGGTAGGTTGAATGTTTAATTAATGTCTAGAACTAAAAAAAAAATAATAACAATAGATGGAAAGTTCTTGAAACCACCCGTCGGCAAATTTCCTACAAATTTTTTAACGTTTCGTCTTCACAGCGCCGTCCTACGGACGGCGCTGATCACAGTTAGTGTAAAAGAGGCTCTTAAAAGTTAAAACTTCAGTCTTCACTGAATTTGAAAGTGAAATTTAATCAACTCGCTAGAATTTTTGTCGACCTGATCTTGAACTTTAAACTAAGTTGAAAGTTTCACCGTTTAAGTGCCTGTGATGTGATCATCTCGGATGGCCAGATGAGACATGTCATGAGAGATTGTCATGTAGACCCACCCCTGCAAGTCAAGGGGCTTACTGCGTAAGCCCCTTGCAATTGCGTTACTACTGTAAAATACTGGTAGCTCATTTTTCCCTAGATCGACAAATCTATCGCTTTCATGGCCTTTTTGACATCATTATTGTTATTTTCACTGTCGGCATTCTAGCGATAGACGCGACCCATACACGGTGCCTTAAGAGGCAAGAACACCGTAGCTCTACAGTAAAAGTTACTTACGGAAAATCTTTTTTTTTTGCACATAAAGCACAACAATACATATTTAGTATTTTGAGCGACATTTGTAGCCCTATCAATACATTTAGGGCTGCTATAATACTTTAACTCACCGATCTCGTGTGTCACTATACATGTCATTCTATAATTACGGCGAATTGTGAGATTTTCCACAATTTTCCATCACTCTTCGTCGGTCTTTCGCCGTTCAAACTGCCGTTATCGTACACAGATGCAATAATTACGGTATCGCTAGCGTGCACACAAAAAAAAAACGACGCAAAATTAAAATGAGTTATTTGACTTGACAAACTGGGTAAAGATAGGTGTGGCACCCTGTTACCGATCACGACATTACAAGGTATTGAGGCATGGCGTATTGAGAAAGGCAAGGCAAAATAAATAGAAAACTCCTTGATCATCGAGGCTAGTCGAGGTCTCCAAAATTTAGACACTCAAGTTTGGCCAAAATATCGCCACCGCGAATTATCGATACGTGAGATTAAATAGCGCCATCTGCGTACGACATTAAAAATTCAGTTCCCGATAGTCAACTCGTGTAAATGTACACACCAGGATTTCTGTGGTTTTGATGGACTTCATTTCGACAGGAAAAAACACCTTTTGGACTGTTTCATGTGATAACAGACTTTATGTTAATGATTGCATCTTTTGTTGCATCTTATTACGCGAGTATAGTATATCGTAGTGATGTGAATTTCACATAGTAAGTTTTGTTTTTTTGGGCCGTAATGCCCAATGTACATTGGCTATGAGTCCATATCACACGATATGGCAAAAGGTCTACACCTGATGTAGACCTATGATCGGATCTTGGAGTTGGAACTACACAACAACTGTCTTTTAGTTTTAGTTTTGCGCAGACAGAAAACTTGTTTTTAATAATAATAATATCCAATTGCATGCATGTATGTATGATGCGGTGTCCAAATATGGCCCCCTTTAACTTAAACAAGCGATATCTGAAAAACTATCGGATTAAAAACAACACAATTTGTTACAAAGAATAAACTTCAAATGAAGATGAAAATGATACCATACCTTATTTGCTGACTGCGATCGTAATTTCCCAGTAATACTAAAAAGTAATAGCGAGTTGCATTTCACATTGAAACTTGAAAGAGGGTGCCATAATATGGCCCCCGTTTTTTAAAAGTCTGTTTTCTTTAAAAAATAATAAACTTTTTCAATGAAAGTGCCATCAAAGTGTTCTTAAAATCCTCAAGATGACAAATCTGTAGAATCTGAGCCAATTCTAAAACATTGTCATTTATTTCCCTTGTACACAATTGACTATGAGTGCGCAAAAGATGGTTTTTGCTTGCGCAATGACTCTTTGTGCGCATAAAAACAAAGGAAATGAGACGCACTGCGCAAAATTATTTTTGTTAATTAATACGCTTAATTAGGGGGGCCATATTTGGTAGCCTGATCATACCAAATTCCTCTTTTTTATTATCTTTTCTTTTTTAATATTTATGATGAGAAATGTTGAATTTCAACCTCGATACATACCGTAATACAGTGTATGGTCGTGTGTCATGAACTCGCCTCCCAAAAAGGCCGGCACCGTTACATTTTGGGGATTTTTTTTTGCATTTTACTTCATATTTTAAAAACCGAAAATTCTTTCTTAACAAATTTGGTATCATTTGAAAGGGCTTTCAAAATGCTATCATTCTGCAAAGTTTCAAAGATATACCATATGGAGAAAAGGCAACAAAAAGGGAAAGAAAAAAGAGATGCGCCCATGATAACATAATAGCAAAATGAATATATTTGTTCTTACTTTTTCAAATATCCATGTATTTAGTGTGACTTGGATCTGTGAGAAACATCATCATGGACCAGTATGTGAAGAAGAAGCAGATTGGAGAGGGTGCATTCGGCAAGGCCCTGCTCGTCCAGAGTAGACATGATGGCAAGGATTATGTCGTCAAAGAAATCAACATTTTAAAGGCAAGTTCTCTCCCTATCAACAAATTACAAATATGCTAAATACTGCTGCAAACTGCATAATTATCTACTATAATAAAAACCTGTGTAATAAAATGACAGTCAATTTAGGGCCTACTGATAATTTAAAATCCTAGCAGGATCTTCTTCAGAGGCTAATACAGCCTCTGAAGCTCTACTGTACTTGCCTCTGAAGAAGATCCTGCCATGATCAAAAGTTTAGGCCCTATATTGACTCTCAAACAGTTACAAATTTTTATAAAGGATAGAGGATGGGTTTGTAAATTACAAAATATATGCAAGTTCTCTTACTCCCCTACATCCTTATTGGTTAGAGAGGAAGGATATGATTAGTATGTATTAGTAATTAATGTCAATTGTTTCCACCCCTTCAAAAAAATGTTATTGAGAATGGGTTTGTATTATTAATGGGTGTATTCTGTAATTATGTGATCTTTGCTTTGTAGACTTATTTGCTTACAATTAATTTTGTGTATGTTTGAATTTTTTAGATACTAAAACACTAAATAGTAAAAAGTCATAAATTAAGTAGTTTACCAGTTATGAGAACTTTTGTTTGTGGCAAAATTTGCAGTAGCATGAGAATGAATAATTAGCAGAACTTTGGGTTTTCAATATATTACAGATATTTAGAGATTACAAATTATGATAATAATTACTTTCTATATGGTCATGCGTCGTGAGGTCGCCTCCTTTTGCGTTACATGCCGTTTTGGGCTTCTGCGGGACAATGTTACAGTTGAGAGCAAATATTTTCTGAGGAAGACCCCCTACCCTATCAAAACTATACTTTTTCTGAAAGGAAATTTCACAAGGAACCCAAATATGCACTCAGAAAGTTCACTAGGTGTACAGTTAATTGTTCATATTAACCAAAACATGACATTTTGTTTACAGTTTTAGAGGTCAATATTTTCCTGATAACTTTTTCTAAAGTAGCTCTAGACAAGAAATTATAATGTTTTCATGCAGAGCAGACTTAGACCTTAACAGCAATATAATATTGTCTGGGGTAAATTGTTATTTTGCGGGAGATTTTTTAATTCATTCTTCATTAATTTTTTTTGTTTAAATAATCAATAATTTTCACTAAGTAGGAGTCACTAGATGAATGGAATATAGAGTAAAGCCTAAATATGATGAGCCATAATACAGTGTGATAAGTAAGCTTTAATTTGATACCAAATTTGTAGTCTTAAACCTTTTCTTTTTGAAGATATTAACATTTTTACCAAGAATTCACAAAATGTATCAGTCAAGATTGTGCCCCCATAGAGTCTGTACAGGAAAGTAGTGGGAAACCCCCAATTTTCTATGTTTGTGTTGATTTAATAAAAATTTGATGTGGCAAAAACACTTTTCAATCACCCGACATTAAAGTTCAATGTTTTAGCTTTCATTTGATACCAATATTGTTGCTATACATCTAGTTTTGACAAAGTTATTAACGTTTTAAGAAAAATTGCACTTTGAGAGGCATTTTCCCATAGACTTTGTACAGGGGCGCCGCTTCCTGCGGCGCCGCTTCCTGCGCCACCCTCTTGCTCCAACCTTCAAATAGCTGTATCTCCACTTTGGGAAGAGGTATACCTTTCAAACTTCGCAGTTAGATAGCATTCTGAAAGCTCTTAAAAATGATACCAAATTTGTTAAGAAAGGTTTTCAGGTTTTGACAAAAATTAAGAAAATGATAGCAAAAAAACTCAAAATGTAACGGCGCCACCCTATTTGGAGGTGAGTTCATGACACATGACCATATGTATGTTATATTCTACAGATGAAGAGAAAAGAAAGAGAGGAGTCAAAGAAAGAAGTAGATGTACTGAAAAAGATGAAACATCCTAATATTGTTTCCTACGTAGGATCATTTGAAGGTAAGTAATGTGATTTATATTCATTCTCAGCTTGTGGTACATTTACCTTGTCTGTAATTAAATCATGTAGAGAACATTAATGTAAATACAAATTCATTTGTTCTTTTCTTTTCTTATTGATATGGTATCTGAAAAGACCATTACTTGAGTATCTCTTAAAAACTGTTCTTTTTCTAAAGTTTTTGTGTTTACTTGTTTTCTTTCATCTCTGATTGCTAATTTTGATTTTGAAAATGGAAAGTAAAAACCCTGCTGAGAACAGCGTATCTGCTCTAAAAGGCAAATGGAATCAAATGTAAGTCAAATGGAGCCGAGCTTTCTGACCTATCAGATCTTTATTAAGGCCTAAATGACACACAACTAAACATGTAAATATACATGTATTTACATAAATTCTGATTATGTTTGGTTATTCCTCTTTTTTTCTTTAGATAAGGGTAACCTGTACATTGTGATGGACTACTGCGATGGTGGGGATCTGTTTCAAGCCATCAACAAGCGACGAGGTGCGCTCATTCCGGAGGAGGAAGTCATGGACTGGTTTGTGCAGATCTGTCTGGCAATCAAACACATCCACGACCGAAAGATCCTCCACAGGGACATCAAATCACAGGTGATCATTGTTGAAAGTATTATTATATCACAATCATGAGTATGGTTAACACCATTTCGAGTATAATTTCAAGAAAAGGAGTTCATTGGTTGGTTTGTGATAATTTGCCCGGCCATCAAACACATCCATGACCGCAAGATCCTCCACAGGGACATCAAATCACAGGTGATTATGGGTTGAAAGTATTACTATATCACAATTATGAGTATGGTTATCACATTTGTGGGTACAATTTTCAGAAAGGAGTTCATTGGTTGGTTTGTGCAAATCTGCCTGGCCATCAAACACATCCATGACCGCAAGATTCTCCACAGGGACATCAAATCACAGGTGATTATGGGTTGAAAGTATTATTATATCACAATTATGAGTATGGTTAACACCATTTTTAGTATAATTTCAAAAAAAAGGAGTTCATTGGTTGGTTTGTGATGATTTGCCTGGCCATCAAACACATCCATGACCGCAAGATCCTGCACAGGGACATCAAATCACAGGTGATCATCGTTGAATGTTACAAATAATAATTATGAGTATGGTAATCATAACTTATCACAAATTTGAGTACTTTTCCCATATTAGAAGATGTCACATCACAGATGTTTGTGAATCTTACCCTCATGACTCCAAGTAATGGAAATTGAGGTATTGCATACTCATGTGTCAGTGGTATGAAAAGGGGTTAAAAGTTAAATCATTGCATTCAGTTATTATGATCTGATTTATTTTCTGAAAGGTTGCCAGAACCATTTCTGTTAATTTATTTGTATTGAAATGGCTTTGACGGTCAACTATAGTGTTTATGTTGAATTGTTTATGTATTTTGTAAGAAGTCGGGTTTGAATAACTGTACTGTAACTTTTAGTATTTGGGACTTGTTTTGTATTTATAAGAAATCGGAAATGATAGAAGCAAATACACAGATCAGAACACATGCCTCACTACTTGTTACCCTGTCGCTTTGTCTCATTATTTATATTACGGAGAGTCTGAGGGTAGTCCAAAATTGCTAGACATCACTTTGATTTCCTTTTTCTTCTTTTTTTACTTTCCTCAACAGAACATTTTCCTCACAAAGAAAGGAATCGTCAAAATGGGAGACTTTGGAATAGCAAGAGTTCTCAACAGGTGAGTATGTTTCCCTCAAAGTACTGGTTAAAGGGTACCATTACCCAAAAATAATTTGTTTATAAATGAAAGGTAACGTTTTTAGCAGTCCATTCCTCCAACAAAGTCAGAAAAATTATATGATTGGATAACCCATCACCATAATAAAGCATGTGTTCATGGGTCTGTAGACGAAGACTACCTTTTGTTTAGGTCGAACGCATCGTCCGTGATTCTATTGTCTCCAAACGTACGTGTGAATAGAATTGGCGCATACGGAACCATGAGGTCATATTGGTTCCGTAAGTGGAGATAATTAATTGTATTGTTTTTGAATTAGAGAACCCTCTGCAAAGTGTTGGGCATCTATTTCATATCACACAACGGTATCAATATATATAGTTATGTGTTGTTATTTGCCTGGTGGTCCCCTTTAAAGGTAGTTTGGATTCTTGTGCATCATGCAAAATTACACAATGGCTCAGTATTAACCTGTTCAAGACTGATTGATTATGCTATAACATGCATTCTCCCTAGACCCAAGCCTGAGTATTTTCGGGACCAGTCCTGAAGGGGTTAAGTTACAATGTATCGGACAGGTTCTACTATTCCCACAAATGACAATATCTATTACATTGTTGGTATGTTCAAATACATTTGTAGGATGGGTGAGTCATACACAAGTTTAATTGTACTTGTATGCTGAATATTTTGTGGCAAATAAGTTTGGTTCCGGCTAGGGAAAGAGTTGTTTTCATAGTGTGAATACTGATATTTCTTCCTCAAATTGACCAGTTACAGAATGCCTGTAAATTATTGTTGTTTTATAAAGTAGAATGTATCAAAAGACGCAAAGATATCTAAATAATAATCATTGCAAAGTGGTTAAATCATTCCTAAGATAGTTTAGGTATTGAATATTTTTAAATCAAAGAATTCTTATTAATTTTCTGTTTATCTTTCAGTACTATGGAGTTGGCCAGGACGTGCATTGGAACACCATACTACCTCTCACCAGAAATCTGTGAAAATATGCCGTACAACAACAAAAGGTGAGTACAGTATTATTACAAATAAAATTTGTTTGATCATGTGAACATATGTGTACACATTTTGTTTTGTTGTTCAAATATTTTACATTTATTTCTTGTTGTTATTAATATGTATAAAGATTTTGTACACTACATGATTGCTCTAATGAGTCTTAACCAGACACAATATTTTGTTATAATTTTAATATTTCTGCCCTTTCTTGACTGGATCTGATTTGATTGTGAGTTATATTGTAATCTATTGTTACTTTCTTTTATAGCAATACTAATTTCTACTTAATGTAAAATTCAAATGTAAACACTTTCTTTGTGACAAGCACAGGTAAAAAACCTACAAGTTAAATGGTCAGATAGACATATAGTGAACCTCACATTATTGATATGAATTGATGAGTGCTAACAAGTAGATTTGATTTGATTTATTTTCCAGTGACATATGGGCCCTTGGATGTGTGCTGTATGAGATGCTGACTTTGAAGCATGCTGTAAGTTAGACAATTACCTTTTAAATGCTAGTTGCAAAATCGTTTTTTGTGTGTATATAATTAGAAATAGACTAGCACTGGCACTTTTTGAATTTTGCCTAATATTTGTAATAAATATATGAAAATGAATTAATTAAATGCTGAATTAACTCTTTCAAAGTAGAAATGTACTGTTTCACTGTAACAACTGCAGCGTTTATCTTGAAAAAATTTAATTTGTATCTGGTCAACTGCATGCATGATGAATTAATCATAATTTGGGAAGTTCTTAAAGGGGTAGTACAGTTTTGGTAAGGCTGAACTTTAGTAACCAAACTTGGACAGTAACATTATAAACTAATAGTTATTACTCCACCATGCTTGAAAGGTATACAAAATTACAAACGACTAAGTAAAAAGCCTGTTATCATTCAAAAAGAGCCACTAAAACACAAGAGGGCGCTTTCTAAAAAGGCATTGGTTTCAACCATTTTTCATACAAAATAATGCATGTGATGTTCTATTGAAATAATGATTAAGTAGATAGATCATTAACAACTATTTAAAAAACGCTTTTGAACATTTTTGAAAAAGTGTAAGCATTTTTTTTATTTTTTGAAAAAATCATCTAATTATTTGGGCCCCAAATATTTATAAGATCAAATATATTTATTGATATTTCAGCCGTTTCTAGACCGATTTTGACCAAATAAAGTTTATTTTGCCATTAAAATTGCATGTTCTCTCAAATTCGACACTCAGTTTTTCATTATCTCACAAAAAAATTGTGATGTGCAGCGCCCTCTCTACCAAAACTAAACTACCCCTTTAACAATTTGAAAAACTATTTGTTTGTATGTTTCTAGTTTGAGGCAGGCAACATGAAGAATCTAGTGCTGAAGATCATACGAGGCTCGTTCCCTCCCGTGTCCCCTCGCTACAGTTACGAAATACGCAACCTACAAGCACAGCTGTTCAAGAGGAATGCCAGGTATTTATGATTGATTCAATATCAAGATGACAATGTTTTCTGGTTGGATAGGAATGAATGCCTGCGATTATATAACATTTTACTTGCCTAACTTGGAGGTAAATATAATAGAATTGAATAATGCTTTTCTTTATTTGGGGTACCGAATTCTGGTTTCAGTATCCAAAAATAAATATGATACAATTGTCTACATGTACTTTCCTTATGTAATATCTTACAGGGGTTTTCATATAAGGAGCCTTTCTCCTTTCTCCTAACCCCTATCACTGTCATTTGAATGCTTCCTGTGTGTGTTTTTTGTGTTTGTTATTGTTATTCTGTGTATTTTATGCATTTGATGTATTTCATGACAAATGATGAATAAACTTAAATTGTAGATTTTCTTGCCCTACTAGGGCCACTAGAAAAATGTGTTTATTTCTAACATTGAGAATGCTCATTGAATTGTAGACAAATTCTTGCATTATTTGCATCACGTTATGAGAGTTATAAAAGGAGTAAATAATGTCTGTGACATGTTGATTGGTTCCAAACACCTGTATTTATGAACTGTAAATTAGATTAATCAGGTACCAGTATGCTATATCAGAACTAAATTAAATAAATGAAAATGGAAAGTATTTCTACCATCAAAAGGGGTTTATGACTCGGTGGTTAGAGCACAGGTCTAGCAAACCGGAGGGGAAGTCAAATTTTTCAAGCTAATTTTCAATTACAAAATGATGACCTGGCAATAAATGCTCCGAGCATTTGTCTTTACCAAATGTCTTGTCACCCCCACTCACCACAGCACACATGTTCTTTTCTTCATGCCACAGGGACAGACCGTCTATCAACTCTGTACTCAAGAAGCCCTTTGTTCAGAAGAGGATACAGAAATTCCTCACCGACGCGGTGAGTATATTTATGTATATTTACTGGGCTCTGCAAACTCTGGCCCAATTGACCAGCCAAGTAATAATTGTTGGAGGGTATAAAGCAAACATTTCATTCACTTGCCTGATAGGGACTATTCTATGACAAAAGAAAGCTGTTTTTAATGCCCCCACAACAAAGTGGCCAGAGGCATTATGTATTCAGGTTGTCTGTCTGTTTGTCAACATGTACATCCCATTTTCGTAACCATAATGACATCTCATGAGCCGGTGGGAGGATTACCATAAAAATTGGTACCTTGTATCTCAAGGAGCCAATGATTAGATTTTGTCATTTTGTTATTGTGATGTTATTGAATGGTAACATAAGTGCTGTATAAATAAAATGTGATCAATATTTTGACTTTGTTTGTATTCTCTACTACAGGAGGTGAGTGATGAATTTAGCCACACAATTCTACACAGGAACAGTCAGCCAGGGGGTAGGCCCCCTAGGGTTGGAGCACCTCTCTATCCGAGGCCTGCATCTAGACCAGTTAGTGCTGGAGGTATGTATATGTAAAAGATTCAGGGGTAATTTCCACTGGGGCAATACCCCCTATGCCTTTGTTAACCCACTGCCTACAGAAACCTGGTGGGCAATGTACTTACTCTATGGGAATTACACAATCTAGTAGGGAACAGGTTAATTCACTGTTGATGATGTTACATTTTGATCAAGCTTGCACATTAAGAAAATTGTGTACTTAACCCGTTCCCTACAAGTTTATGAAATCCCTGTAGATTTTGTACACAACCCACTCGGTTCCCGTGGTCAAGGGGTTAAGTAATATTTTGGGTGGCAAGTATTTTATTTCTCCAGTAAAGTGTGTAAATCTTCTCATTCGTTACACTTAGAAACCCTGTTCAACTTATTGCTTTCATTAAAAAATGCTACAATGTTTGCGATGATTCGTGAAATGAAGATTTTAATTCATTTATTTCTTGGTATTTATTTCAACAAATTCAAAGTCAACTTCAAGACACAAGGAAACCTTTTCTAACATCCATCTATCTATGAAGATGCCATAGGAAGCAGTTTGCATCAATCAGCTTCTCTATGAAGACCTCCTTTTTAAAAGTGGTCTTTTGAAACAGGTTTTTATTGTATTTCCTTTTATTGCAGCGAAAAACTGCCATTGGATAGGTCTCTCTGTATGAAAACCTAATTTGTAAACTCCCTTGTTTGTTCTTTTGAAATGGATGTGTTTTTGTAAATTATTTATTATTATTTGTTTGTTTGCAGCGAGAAAGCCACCAGTGGGCAGACCACCTATCAGCAAACCGGCAGCCAAGTATGGCCCCTCGGTAGGGGCCAAGAGGCCTCCCAGTGGTGGGGTTAGGTAAGTCAAACATAAATAACCCTTTTTTTTTTTAAATACAAATCTAAGAACTTTTTAACAAACTAGCAGCAAAGTTTGCCTTCTGAGTAGATTTTAAGTGTCTTCAGCAGGTCAATTATTGTTGTGTCACTTGATAAGTGCTAGAGAATTATTCATGTAATAGGTTTGCTGTATATATTTATGTCATTAAAACAAATTTTGTGTATTAAACAATCATAGACATGACAGCTTGATATGAATATATGTATTATCATTTATTTTTTTAGGAAATCTCAAGAAAAGGACAAGAATGCAGCTGAAAAGGTAATGATCATGAGAATGTGTACTCAAACGCATGTGTAGATTGTAGATTGTATAAAAACGCATTCTTGTAGATTGTATAAAATTGAATCAAGTTTTCATTTGCCTCTATCGTATCTTTGTTGACTAGGAAACTTCACTATGTTACTAGAAAGCTCCATGAAATAATGGGGAAACATTTTTTCTTAAAGGGTGATGTGTTTTATGATGATGACGTCGACGACGATAATAATCATCATCGACGTCGACGTCATGGTGAAGATGATGATTTTTGAAGAAATGCTGAAATATATTATATTTTTGTTGTGTACCTCTCACTCTCTTAGGACTTGGACCAGAGAAAGCGGGATCTAGTAGCAAAAGAACGGGACAGACTACTGCGGGTACGTACATGTATTTGTGGAAATAATGTATCAATATGAAGACTGCTGAAAACTGCTTACCTACTATAAGACATTATAAACAAATTAAATTATCTAACATAATAAGTTGATCCTAGGGTAATCTTCATTGGAGGCTAAAACGAAGGTAATTACCTTTTTTTTTTTTTTTTATGTCCCCATTCAAAATAAAAAGCAAGATCACACACATACAAATTTTGTCCTAAGATTGACTTAAAGTATACTACCTAATAACTGGTTGATTTGGATAATTTCTCTTCTGTAAAAAAAAATACCATGAATTTACCATTTTGTAGTTGTTGTTCTTGTTATTAAATGTATATATTTCTTATGTTCAAATCCTTAGTTCATATTTGTCTGGTCTTATTCCCAATCTAGGATAAGAAAGTCAAGAATCAACACAAGGAGCTCATCGATAAACAAAAAGTAAGTAGGAAATGTTTTCCTTGTTATTTTGTTGATGCTTTTGAAATTAAATCATTGCGCAATTTTAAGGGGAAACTGAATATGTGTGAGTATAGATGATTTTGAAGAATTAGGAGGAGGAGGAGGGGTGAAATGAGGAAGAAATGTGTGAAGCTTACTATTACCATTTTTTGTAATTGTATGATTATTCTGTGACCTTCTTACCCCTTTAAAGATACACATGACTGTTGGTTCTTGATTAATTTTTGTTGAGAGTCTATATGTCGGTTTTGAAAACTAATACAAGTACAGTCATTGAGGACTTCTTTAATGATTATTTATTTATTTATTTATTTATTTATTTTCAGTATGAATAACATGATACAAAGGTCCGGAGACCAAAGGAAAGTGGGGAAGAAAGACAGAGAAAGAGAATGATAGAAAAGGGAAAGCGAGCAAGAAAGAGAGAGAAAGAGTGTATTGATTCCCAATTTGTAAAATCTTAAACTAGATGGCCCAGATGAAGAAGGCTCGTGAGGCGGGCTGGAAGAACACACTGATGAGTACCGGTAGCAGTAATGGCAGTAATGGCAGCAATGGAGGGGGAGGAGGTGGAAACGGGGCAAAGCCATATGGAAAAGATGAGGTATGCTTATGTTCTCATGTTTATATATAGTTGCGCTTACCAGTGATAAGAATAAAGGTATAAGTATCGTTATAGGTAGTAGGAGTCAAAACAATATTTTGTTGTCACTGTACATTTATAAGTAATGGTGACACTGATTTATACTAAATTGTTTAATCTGTAGTTATACAAAGTCTTATAACATTCTTCCTAATAGAATTGAAATCCTACAGAATAATATGTAAGTAAAAAAATTATGTAATATTTCCATCCACAGAACAAAGAATTGCATACAAAGCAGCCGAAATACAAGCATCCACCCTTGAAGCAGATCCCTAAGGGAGGGAAAGAAAGGAAGCTATGACCATGACCACCAATAACTGGACAACTCTTTCCGGGATGTTTGAATCTCTCTTTTGTTTGTTGATGTGAAGATTTATACAGTACATAATTCCGCAAAACATTTGATTCCATAGAATGAAGAACCCCCTGTGAAGGAGCTGAAATATGACAAATACGAGCGTCCGCCCTTAGAACCCTTACCCAAGGGGGAGAAGGGGAACTATGACCATTACCACAAATACCTTGAGAAACTGTGACGGGGGCTGACTAGTTCAAAGTGTGCCTTTAACAAGCGGTGTAACTGTCTCTTTGATACATTAATGTCAAGATTGTACGATACATAATTCTGCAAAACGTTTCAATCCGCAGAATGAAGAACCACCTGCGAAGGAGCTGAAATACGACAAATACGAGCGTCCACCCTTGGATGCATTACCCAAGGGGGAGAAGGGGAACTACGACCGCTACCACAAGTACCTGGACAAAGTTGGCCAGGGGGCCGGCGGGGCAGAGGAGGGGCAGGGTGGGGCGGCCATGTTCCGAGAGAACAGGGAGAAGAGGAAGGAGGAGGAGAGCGCCATCAGGAGGCAGATCAGGGACAGGCCCGTGTCCGCTAACGCCGCCAAGAGGGCACACGAAGCAAGGTACGAGGCACTTTCTCAACTGAACTTAACCAATTGAACTTAACCAATTGAAGATGATTTTATTTTGGTATAACATGCATTTTACTTAGATCTCAGCCAAAATGTGTCAAGGACCAGTCCTGAATGGGTTAAATGAAATCGATACAAACAATTTGCGCATCATACATTCACTCCACTAGCTATTGCTGTTTGTGACAACATTGCTATGTCTTGTGTCTGCTAGCACAACTAAGAGGGCACATGAAGCAATGTATTGTAGCAAGGTATTATAACATGCATTCCACATAGATCCTAGCCAAAGTCATTTCGGGTCTAGTCCTGAATTAGATTAATTGAAATAATTTATACAGCTTTATTAAATACAAAATTTTTTGCTAAAAGCATACAGTGAGATCACTGCACTTACTATTGCAGTTAAGTTTGCAACAGCATTGCTATGCAGTTAAAGTGGTTTTAAAGGCCATTTTTGTCTGAATGTCTTTTGTAAGGTCTCCACATCAACTCCACGTTAGCTTTAACATGAGTGTTGTATCTTTTGTACAATTTCCCATGTATGTAGGCAAGCCGGTGCCGAGGCAGCGGAGAGAGCTCGCATGGTGAATGAGTTCTTGCATAGGAAGAGGGAAGCTGCGGCTAACAAGGCCAGGGCTGCAGTTGAACTTGGATGGGTACCTATAAGTCAATTCTACAAATTTACTGTTTTGCCCTGTTGCCCAGTCGGGAAAGTAAACAAGAAGATCTTTTAAATTTGAGTGGCATGAAACCTGAATCTGGTGGCCCCCTCTCAGCCCCCCCCCCCCCAAAAAAAAAGAGACATATTAGTTCTATTTGGTTGCCGAATTTGGGCCGGTAGAATTTCGGATCAATGAAATTAGGTGATACGTGTGGTTTGCGGTTGCACCATGTAAGAGGGGGGAGGATTGGTGAGTCCTGAAAAGGACTGGTTGGTATAGGCCTAAAAAGGACTGTGGTAGTCCTAGAAAGGACTGTTGGTATAGTCCTAAAAAGGACTGCTGGTATTCTTTCTAGGATAGTCCTAAAAAGGACTGTTGGTAGTCCTAGAAAGGACTGTTGGGATAGTCCTGGAAAGGACTGTTGGTATTGTAAGGAGAGGGTGGATGGTAGGAGGGGCTCGACGTTTCGAATAGGTTGACTATCCGTCGTCGAAATTAGGTGGCCCGAAGCTAACTTTTAGTGGCCCTTTGCCCTCGGGCCTGTGCTAATTTCAGGCACTGTGTACGTTTTATTTGGTGTGTTTATAACGTCAGCCTTGCCTAAAATGGAAACAACATAAGTTGTGTGTTGCTTAAGTTTAAGGTCTATTCTAGTTCCCTTTGTTTGATTTATATTGCTTTTTAACAACACAAGTTGACATTTCCATTGAAAAGTGTTTCTAAGAACTTCTAGCTCAGTGGATAGATCACCCGTCTAATTATCGGGAGGTCGCGGGTTTGATTCCGGGAGAAATCCATCTTTCATTGTGCACTTTCATTCATCTTAATTTTCAACAGACAAAATATTGCATGTTTTTATTTGGCTCTCTGTTATTGTTATCTGTAGCCCGGAGGGGCAGGGGACGTCGGGCATCATGAACCTCTATTCCCGGCTGGCGGACAAAACAATGGCAAGAAGAGAGAAGAACAGGTGAATATGATAAACTTGGTGATTGTTTGTTTGTTTGTTTGTTCGTTTGCTGCTGTTTTGGGGAGGATGAACGGTGGCTGTCTGCTACTTTAAAGGGATCTAGTAACATTATTCAAATCCTCAAAACTTACTTGGAACTCTAGTGGTTCTATCATATCTTGTCATATTCATATTAACAATAAAAGCATGGGACAGGTTTTGGTTTTTCGAAATTTCCATTTCGTTCAAAAGATATTTACGATTGAAGTGTTCAGATGTTCAACGGTCTACGGGTTAAGCCTTGTACAAAGCAAGTACAATGAGTTAGTGAATATCACTTTGCATTTTTGCTCATTTCTCGGCCAAAAAACATCCAATTAACGTGATATTTGTACACATTACTTTGAAGACATATCAGATCACATCAATATACATTTTATTAATCACTCATCACTTTTTGCACTGGTCAACAAAATTACTAGATCCCTTTAATTGTTACCTCATTGTGTGCATGTGATTGAGCTTGTGAATGCGTGCATTTTTTTCTGCAGAGCTGGTTTCCTGATATAAAATTAATCTGGGCCCATATTCCTAAAAACTTGCTAGCTTAATTACATGCCAAGTGTAAATGGGATGACTTTTTTAGTTGCTAACTGGGGTTAACTTATTGGATACCTAAAGGCTTACCATGCTAATCCTAGTTGGAGACTAGGAAAACTGTTTTTGCTCACTAAACTGTATAATCTGAGATACACTTAGCATGGAAAAGCTAGCAGGGTTTTTATGAATACAGGTCCTGATCTTTGAGAAGTATTATGTGAAGTGTTTGTATGACTTATATATCTAATGTACATACTTACTCATGAATATGCCTGGCAAAGAGGTCTGTTCATGTTATGTAAACCTCTATTTATTTATATTTAAATCATTCTCTTTGATTGTTTACAAAATAAATTTTGTTGTCTGTTCTGCCTTCAGGCCTACCTGGATCAACTGAAAGCCATCCGCATGCAGAACTACCATGAGAGAATCAACTTAAAGGACCGTGATAGGCCAGTGGGGGTAAGACTTCGCTTTATGACATATCATTAGTCTTTTTGCCATTTTTTTTTTGGTTTAGCAAATATTGTGCTGCTTTTTGAAATCATCATGTCAAAAATAATACTACTAATAATAAAGAAGTCTTATAATGCGCCAATTCCACCTTTTTCAAGGTGCTCCGAGCACAGTTAACTCATCTTTACACACAAAAAGAGAAGGGGGAAAAATAAAACATGAACATTTGAAACATAAATATGAACAACTTTGATACATAAATATATATAAAAACGCAAAATTAAACTACTGGAAATTACTGAAATGCAACTTGGAAAAGGTGAGTTTTCAGACTAATCTGAAAAAAGCACGGCAATAAAGAATTGGTTCTTTTCCTTCACCCGATTTTCAACTTTCCTATTATTGCTCTCCTTTTGAATTCTTCTTACAAGCCATTATAGACCAATAAACCAAGCTTGTCCCTGATTTGTATTTATTACTATTTTTTGGGGGGGGGGGGGGGTGGGCTGGGAGGCTGAGCCTTTCTTAACCTTTTGCTTCGTAAAATTAGCTTTTAAAACAATCATCTTTGTACTAAAAATAGCTCACCATTGTTTGCTTTTCTTGTGATACATTTTCAATTTCATATGTAAACACTAAAAAAGAGCTCATTACTATTCACTTGTAATTTGTAATTTTTATACGTAATACAACTAAAAAGCTTCCGATGATTTATCATTCTTGTAATTCAGATTAAAATATGAAAATAAAATAGCTTATGATTTGAAAATTAATTACAATTATTATTATTATTATTTTTATTTTGCAGAGTGATGATCCACAGATCAGTGCAGATGCAAGGAGGAAAAAGATTGAGGCACTAAAGGTAAGGAATTAGTTTTTAGATAAATTACATTCATGGTATGAAATAACTTGGCAAGAAGATTCACGTTTTCACCCAATAGCCTAGTTTAGGATGTTGCCATGTTGTCCCCTTGCCTACTGGAACCTGGTGGACTGTGAACAAAATCTATGGGAATTTGACAATCTTGAAGGGAACAGGTTAAGTGGAGTAGTCATTTAAGTCACTGGGGATGCAAAAATAGCAGTCGTTGATTGTTTTCAGGCATGTATCTTGCTTGAGGGTCATGATGGCAGCATAATATTAGAGTTGTAGGATTATATTAAAGGGATCTAGTAACTTTGTTTAAATGTGCAAAAAGTGATGAGTGGTTGATACAATGTATATTGTTGTTATCTGATATGTCCACTGGGTGTTATGTTAAATGGATGTTATATGGCCGAGTAATGAGCAAAAACGCAAAGTGATATTCATTGCACTCACTATGTACATGGTTTTCGCGGTCCAGTGGATAATTTAACATCTGAACACTGCAATCGTAAATATTTTTTTAACGAAAGGGAAATTTGAAAAACCGAAACCTGTGTCATGCTTTTATTATCAATATGAATACAACAAGGTATGAGGGAACCTCTAGAATTCCAATTGGATTTTGAGGATTTGGACAATGTTACTAAGTCCGCATTCATATTTTTTACATGATATATATTCACCCATGCATTTACATGTAAATACATGCATTTGTGTGTTAATCTGTCTCTCCATCCAGGCGCAAGCGGATGAAAGGGCATCCAAGCTGAAGGGACAACTGGAGCGACAAAGAAGAGAAGCCTATGAGAAGGAGAAGAGGGCCTGGGATGAGCATGTGAGTCTTCATCTTGTCTTATCTGCCCTAATCTGACAAAAGGAAGCAACTGACAATTGATAGTTTACTTGTAAATGAGGATTTTTATGATGATATTTGTGCAGTTGCTTCCTTTTGACCCATTAATTTCTCAAAAATGGATTATCAGGTGACTTTAATTTGTTCACCATTGTGTAGAGCATATCTCAATTACCCCAAAACAAGTACAAAGACTATACATACAATTTTCAGGTGCTTCCTTTTGAATATGGTCAAAGGTCAACAGGGGAAAAATACAATTTGATTATGGGGGGCTTCTTTTTCAAGTTTGCCTTCTTTCAATTTGAATTAGCACTCTGAAAGTTACATAGAGCTCTATGACAAATTATCAGGGATACGTTATCATTTCTGGGGGCTCTTTTAGGCTATGACCGAGCATGGTGGCTTAGCGGTTAGAGTGCCCGCCACATGCACGGGAGGTCCCGGGTTGGAACCCAGACCGGGTCATACCAAAGACTTTAAGAATGGTAGCTTCTGCATTTTAGCCAGGTGCTCGGCATTTATAGAATGGAGAAGGGAACGTTAAATACACAGAGTTACCAGAGGACTAGCCCCCTTCTGTAACTTTCATTGCATAGTAGATGTGTGGCCTAGATAGGTGCCGTCTTATGACAGTGAATTGGCACGGGAAGGACTTTAACTTAACTTTTTTGTTAAACTTTGAGGCTATTGAGGTGCTAAATTACCCTGCTCCCCGTGTAGTTTATTAACTGAAGTAAAGTTTACCGTAACCTAATATCCATAGTGGTGATGAGATGTTAGACTTTTGTTAGACGTTAGATGTTAGACCTTTAGACATTTTGTCTAGAGCGCTGCATATAAAAGGGCACCCAAGCTGAAGGAGCAGCTGGAGCGACAAAGGAGAGAAGCATGAGGAGGAAAGGTACATACAATAATGTAAATACAACAATGTATTTAAAGGAATTTCCTTATATTTTTCTTGTTGTTCATGCAATATTTGAATAAAATACAGTCAAACTTGTCTTAGTGGCCACCTGTCTATAGCAGCCAACCTGCCTATAGTGGCCACCACAAGTGTTCCCCCACAGTGGAACCTGTCCATAGAGGTCACCTGTCTACAGTGGCCACTTTTCTTGTTTCCCTTGGGTGGTCACTATACACTGGTTTGACTGTACATGTATTATGTTTCTGTGCACAGTTTGCTAAGTAGAGAGGAGGAGGCGAGAGTGATGTCATAGAGGAAAGGGCCAGGCCCTAGCGTGAGGGCAGTATAACAATTGATACAAAAATGGGGCTTTTTTTACTTCATTACATGTACACTTCAAAAATTACGAACATTTTTTGGGGAAAAAAAGTGTTTTCGTCATTTAAACATGTATAACTTTCTCTGTACACAGCTTGCTAAGAAGAGGGGAGGAGGAGGTGAGAGGGCCGTCCAAGAGGAAAGGCCAGGCCCAAGCGAGAGGGCGATGCAAGGGGGAAGGGCAGTTCCCGAAGAAAGGCCAGGCCCAAGCGGGAGGGCAGTTCCAGGGGGTAGGGCAGTCCCAGAAAGCAAACCTAGCCCCATCCGAGGACCCGCTGTACCAGGTATTGTTATACACACCATCAATCATTCACTACACAGTTGGAATTCAAACATTGATTCTGAAATTAAAATTGAAATGTCATACGTTATTGAACATAATCATGTGCACATTGTATTGAAATAGTTAAACCTGACATACGAGCAGTAGAATTTCATTTAGAGTTAAAATACCTCAAAACCTCAGTGAAGCATTAAGTGATCACCTAAGGGATACGAAAGTGGCCACTTTAGACAGGTGAACTTTATAGACAGGTTCCATAACATTTTCCCCTCTGCATGAGATTACTTTTAGTGACCATTTGTGTCAATTTTGGTGGAGATATCAGAACATTCATTAAACGTTATATAAAGTGTGGCTTCTTAATGAATGCATTAGCGTGGAATCATGAATAGTAAGATATAAGGTCAGTTATGATCCACTGAGACTTTTATATCATGAACGAACTAACAGAAAATGTATCTGAAATTATTATTATCCTTTTTCGTTGCATTTTAGTTGTGCCTCTAACTGCTGTTCTACGAGATGTTGGAGTGGATATCACACAACCTGAAACCGAACAGGTAATTGGAACAAAGTGGGGATTAAAGGGAGCTAGTAACTTTGCTGGCATGTGCAGAAAGTTGGTAAAGTTGGTTTGTAAAATGAGTAGTTTTGTGATTTGATATGTCCTCTAGGTATTGTGTGAAAATTTCACGTTAAATGGATGTTATATGGCTGAGTAATGAGCAAAAATGCAAAGTGATATTCCCTGACTCATTTCACTGACTCTTTTCACAGTTATGACTATCCACTGGATAGTCATAACTGTGAAAAGAGTCAGTTAAGGGTGAGCCCTGTTAAATAATAATAAGAATCAAATTCTTGTATGAAACACCCATTATTACCCTTTTTCCTATCGTTTATCCCGTTTTAAGGCTGCAGCTGACCATCGCAGACAGTGGGGAGGAGAGACCAAGGGATCGGCTCTGGCAAACCTACCCCTGGAGCAAACTGCCTCCAACATGGAAGGTACATGCTCAAGATGATTAGGATGATGATGATGATGGTGTTGATGATTTAACGATTGTGAAAATAGGAGGATATGGACGATTTGTTGATGATGATAAAAAAATAAGATAGGGACAATTAATTTATGATTTTGATAACGATTGTTAAAAATATAATAGGATATGGATGATTTATAATTATTTGTTGATGATGTTGTTGACTTTGAAAGAAACAAATATTTGAACTTTGTCACGCAAAATTTACAGCCACTGGTGCGGTTGATGCTATGATGCCCAACCCTATTATGGCTCCCAGTGCTGACGCCAACAGAAGGAAGTGGGGAGGAGAGACCAAGGGATCGGCTCTGGCAAACCTGCCCCTGGAACAAACTGCCTCCAACATGGAAGGTACATGTTTAAGATGATTAGGATGATGATGATTGCGATGAGGAGGAGGGCGAGGAGGATGGTGAATTGATGATAATGATAAAAGAGGAGGGAGAAGAAGAGGATGATGATAAAAATGATAAAAATAGGAGGATAGAGAAAATTTAATGATAATTTAACAACAAATTGTGAAATATAGTAGGATATGGATGATTTGTTGTTGATGATGATGATGATGGTAATGATGATGACAATGACTATGGTGATGAAGATTATGATGATGAAAGTGGTAGTTATAGTGATAATGATGATGGTGATGTCAGATGATGATGATTTAACAATTGTGAAAATAGGAAAATATGGACGATTTGTTGATGATGATAAAAAATAGGATAGGGACAATTTATGGATGATTTTAATAACGATTGTTAAAAATATAATAGGATATGGATGATTTATTTGTTGATGATGTTGTTGACTTTGAAAGTAACAAATATATGAACTTTGTAAACAAATATTTACAGCCACTGGTGCGGGTGATGCTATGATGCCCAACCCTATTATGGCTCCCAGTGCTGATGCAAACAGAAGGAAGTGGGGCACTCCGGGGGACACAGTGGTCAATGCTCTGCAGATGGCCGAGATCAAGGCGGGAACCATGACATTTGCAAGAGGGGATGATAGAGGTAGGAGTTACAAATTTCTTGAGTATGGAAAAGATTATGAAACGCTGCTAGCCTTATTTGTATGCTATGTGTAAGTCATTTGGATGATAAGGTCAAGAATTGCACAAATGGTCCTTTTAGTTGCCTGCTAAGGTTAATTTAGTAGGCAACAAATGCCAACCCAGATTCAGATTCAGTTTATTCAAATCATAAAACAGAAATAACAAATATAAATGGCAGTTTGATAATTAAATATACAAAATGGTTTTGGACCCCAGAGAAGCAGGAGCTTGTAGATTGGGGCCCTGTAACCACATTTTGTGACAGAAAAAATAATCCTTGTTGTATTACACTTCCGACAAAGGAGAGACATGTCTGTTAAACCCATACGCGATATCCCCTGTATTTGTACCCTTCCTACAAAGGAGCGACACGTCTAGTCCAGCTGTGGTGGCCCCAGCAAAAGCTGTGGGCGAAGGCAGCCCAATCGGAATCACCATCATCAAAGGCAGACCAGCCAGCCCTTACAATAAGCTTACTTTCATCATAATATATGCATTTGCCATGTTATTGATTATCATTATTTTATATTATAACGAGAGCACAAACAAAAACCCTTCATTTTTACCCTTCCCACAAAGGAGAGACCCATCTACTCAGCCCAGCCGCAGTTGCCCCTACAGTGGCTGCAGCCAAAGCTGCTGGCAAAGGCAGCCTCATGGGGGTCACTACCATAAAGAGCAAACCATCCAGCCATTGCAATACGCTGTCTATCGTCATAAATATATTTGCCATGTTATTGATAATCAAAATCCCTGTATTTGTCTCCTTCCCACAAAGGAGAGACCCGTCTGATCAGCCCAGCCGCAGTTGCCCCGGCAGTGGCAGCGGCCAAAGCTGCTGGCGAAGGCAGCCCCATGGGTGTGACCATCGTCAAGGACAGACCTGCCACTCCACGCGACAAGCTGCCTATAGCCAAGGGCACCATGGTTATAGAAGGTGGCAAGCAGTCTGGCGATGTGACCGAAGCTGGTAAGTATTGTTAACATTATTATTTAATTATTCATTTTAGTAAATGAAGCATCCCTGTTATGGTCTCTATTCGTTTTTTAAAATATTACCGGGCATAAATGTTAATAAATATAGTGTTTCTCCCCTTCCTTTTTATTTTTTTCCCCGTTTTAATCTGTATTGCAATATGTTTGTATCAAAATGTCAGTAGTTGCATGTTTCTAAATGTAGTATGCACTTTTTGGTTATTCCCCTGTATTTCTTTTTTAAATGCTGATTAATCAAATTAACTGCCAGCAATATGTTTATTTATTAATGTACATGTACAATAAGGTTACTTTTTTTAATATTCCCTTACATAATTAGAAATAATGTGTATGTTTAGACCAGTTTTGTAACTTTCTTGCATGTATCTATCAAATCTAAGCATTTTCCCAAAATAAATATTTGCATGTAACTGAATCATTGATTACTCTTTCTTAAAGGAACTACAGCGTCTAGATGGCCTAATTTTCACAATTCGGCTCTCTATATGTATTTTTTCCCGAAAAAAAAGAATTTGGTAGTCATTTCTCATGAAATCAATCAATTTTGGGGTAATTAGTAAATATATAATTGTCCTGGAAACGCCCCTTTTAAATCGCCAAAATGTGACGTCATCTAAAGAACGGACTAATGAACTAAATTCTGTAGATGACGCGTCATGACGTAAGCCAATGAATTGTCAATGACATGTCAATCACCCCGCCAATTCCGGACCCTAAATGTGGGTGGGGCGTAAACTGGCCGCTTAGTGAGATTTGGCATCAGAAAATTAGTCTTAAATCACTACTGTGTTTATTTTCATGGATTTTTTTTCGGCAGACCTATTTTACAAGTCATCAACTATGGAATAAGTGTCAAAGTACGTTATATTCTTTAGGTCCTTTAATCCCTGCATGAAATAGCTAGTTTCATACATTGCATTCCTTTTAAACGGCAGCTTTTATTTAAAATCTGTCTACGAAAGTACAGTTTGTGTCGGCTCTTTTCAGTTGACAGGTACAGTGCTGCGAGCACAAACTTATTGGAAATTGGCTCTTTTCAAGCTGGTGCTGTTTGAAAAGACAAGAGACAATTACAGTGAATTGGTAGAAAAATTCCATACATTTTGGTCCTTTCAAATAATGAACAAAACCTCAGAGTGCTAATTGCATGTCTGAAGATATTACACAAGAGCCCCAACCCAAACTATTCTTGCAGATGACCTAGAAACCATTGATGCAGAGAATGAGCAAGACGATAAGAAGTCATCTGTGATAGAGTGTAAACCAGTGGGCTAGGGTTAGAGTTAGGTGGGGTTTTTTTTCAGACACATTTCCCACATTTCAATTATACAAATAATCCATGCACATCCTAGATAGTGTATGTTTGATTGTACGAGAGCCCTATCAAACTGTTCTTGCAGATGACCTAGAAACCATTGACGCCGAGAATGAGCAAGACAATAAGAAGTCATCTGAGTTAGAGGGAGAAGTCCAGACTCCCGCCGAGCCTGAAGCACAGGCCGAGAGCAAACCAGCGTGGACCAGCGAACAAGAGGCCAAACTAGGTAGCGAACATGTGTGCCTCTGCCAACAACTAATATTTTTATCACACTCACTAATTCATGATGCGCCATCATTAGAATCCACATTTCAATAGCTCTAACCCATTTAACCAGTTATCATAGTTTTGGAAATTCACATACTAATAGATTAATTGTGTTCTATTCAAAAGTTTTAAGCCCTCCGCACACAGAGCCGACGCGACCCGATCCCACTGGTTTTCAGTCAGGCTAGAGTCGGTTTTGCTCAGTCGTAGCCGATTCAACATGTTGAATCGGCCTCGATTGATCTTCGACTGGCTCTTTGACCGGCAAAACAGGAGTCCTGAGGCAATGTACACTGAGCTGAACCAACTAAAAACCAGTCGGATTGGGTCGAGTCGGCCCTGTGTGCGGAGGGCTTTAGGAGTGTGCCTCAGTTGAAATCACTCACTTTTTCATCATGAAGTGTATGATTTAAGGTGTAAAAGGATTTTTGTCAACTGATTTAATACCAGAAGGAATGGTAACAAGGGCTTTTCAATTGCACATACTATGTGGACTGGTATGTGATGTCGGCCCTGTTCAAGCTGGTATGCATGTGCTGCACATCCTCTCTCAATTTTCGGACAACAAGGCCCTGATTTGATGACTCAGAATCTGAATTATCAGGCACAAAGCAAATGATCATGAACCCTGATGCTACAGTCACATTTGCTCTACGGCGAGCGTACGGCGGCCGTACGCCCCCGAAATCGAGAGAAACGTGCGGCGGCCGCAGAAAATCTGCGGTGGGCGCAGGGTCCCCGTACGGCGTAACCGTATATTTTACAGGCCGTAGGGGTCGCCGTAGAGTTATAACTAAAAGTTATAACTCTTTTTCATTTCTACGGTCGCCGAAGCAATTATACACGCCGTAGCCATGGCTACCACTCCTATACTCTATAGGGGTGTAGCTGTAGCGTCAGTCTGGCCGCACGGTTGCCGTATGGCCCCCCTGCGGTCGCCTTGCGGGCGCCTTGCGTCTGCCTTGATATTTGTTCAAATAACCTACGGCAACCGCAGGGACGCCCTAAGGCAACCGTGCGTCATCACTTTAAAGGCCGCACGGCAGCCGCAGATTTTCTGTCTTCACAAATTAAAGATACGCAGTGCGGCGGTCGTGGCAAATGTGACTGCTAATGCATGTGACCGTAGAAATTCTACGGCGGCCCTATTTTTGTAATTGGCCGTAGAAATTTTAGACCGTACGGCCGCCGTGTCAAATGTGACTGAGCCATTAACAACAAGAAAACAAAACTTGTGTTTAAACAAGATATTTACGTTATTGTGCATGCTTTGCTTTCTTCCATTTTCTCATCAAATGTAATCGTTATATGTTTTATTTTTTTGTTTTGATGTTGCTAGTCTTTGCGTGTTCTATCATTAATTTGCTTCATTTCACCCTGTAGTTTAGTGCTTAATGGCTTCTAATATTCTGTGTGCCAATTGTGTGAAGTGAAATTTAAAGTTATCAACAAATTGTGTCATGCATTTTCGTGTAGGTTTACATGTACATGTATGTATGCTCATACATAATTTAGTTATTATTGATATGCTGTCTTTACCTTCAAAGGGATGTATTGGAGTATTTTTTGCATGTAAATTTGGTTACAATATCTACTAAGAATCATCATTTTACTTTTACTAACCCAGTGCTGTTTCAGGATTTTAAAGTCAAGTCACAGTATGCAGGACTCAATTCAAATTTAGCACTGGCACAGGGGTCATGCAAAATGAACTTTGGGCCACTAAGATTGTTATTAATGCTTAATTTACTTGTCAGAATGGGCAAACAAATATGTCAGACTTTTTAATGTTTTCACTGTTTGGGGCCACGAGATTCAGGTTTCGGGCCACTTAAATTTAAGAAGCTTTGATTTGTCTTGCCCGACTTGGCCACAATTTAAAATAGTTAATTACTAGCATAGCAGTATGATAAAGCTTATGTGCATGAAATTAATTAAATTGGGTTTATTTCAATCAAAATTTATGTAGCAGTCACAGGGCTTCATTGTACATGTCTTTATAAGATTTATTTAAATACAATGGTATATATATCCTGTTTGCATTTCATGAACCAGAATAAATTGCTTTTTTGTAAATTTTTTTTTTTATAGAATTTGAAAATTGGCATTGATAATAAACTTCTGCACATTCTGATTCACAGATGGACCAGTAAAGACGCAAGCCCCGCCCACTCCCCCCAAGGAGTCCGGAGCCACGCCCCCACGCCCATCCTCCAGCACTGAGGCTCCACCCACAACCAAAGCCACACCCCCTAAGAGCCCCAGGCCAGACTCTTTATCACCATCCTCAAAGTCATCATCTTCATCCCCGCAGAAGAGTCCAAGGAAGGTGGAGAAGGAAACAGAAAAACCAGAGGCTCCAGCTAAGGGTGAAGGAGACTCACCCAAGCAAGATAAAAAGGGTAACATTAGGATGCGTCTTTCAAGACATTTTGTCATGCATTTCTTATCTGGATATGATCTTGTTAGATGATTTGCGTACATATTGCATATTGCATCATAAATATGCATTTGAATTCCTAATCATATGATTTATATTGCAAAATCGTATATGAAGAGACTATAACTGTTTTTATTGTAGTGAAGATTTTGTTTTTTATTTGTAAGATATGTATTTTTATTGGCACCTATTTAAATGATTGAGTGTACATCATATCACATTGCTATGGTATTTAAAGTTATTTCTGGTTGTGTGAAAATAAAATGTGCATACATATTTTTGTTTACTCTTTCTCTTTTTTGTACAGAAGCTCTGGATGCAGTTGAATTGGACGATGATGAGGAGGAATTTGTTCAAGAGTAAGCTTTTCCCCATTAGTTGTTATCTAGTTTGATTTCGTAATCTAATGAAAATGTACAAAATTGTACTTTAAAGGTACTAGGTAACTATATTTATCTGTGCAAAGGCAGTAGTAGCTGGTTGGGAACATTGTATATAGTTCACTTGTAAAATAGTTCCTGCAAATGGAAATATTTAAATTTAATTAAAAAAAATAATAATAATAATTTTGTAGATGTGTCTTATGTTTCTCTAACTTATCAGGCAATCAAATTTCAGATTCAGGGCACCTAAAATTACATTGGAAAATTGGAAAATTACAAATTTTACTTGCCTAACCTGGCCAACGGGACAAACAAATAATTATAAGCACTATATTACATACTATTTATGACCTTATGGTTAAGTGTTAACAATTTGTAAAGAGCCAAGGGTCATAGGAACATAATCTTCTTACTATATGTAAATGATAGCATAGGCATTAGACTGGTGTCTTCAAATACTAGAGATTGCTTTGAATTCAAAGTTTAAAAATCAGTTGATTCTGTACCAATTTTATTGATATGTTTTGATTACTCGTCCATGTTTTTCTTCAGGCACAGATCTGTCAAGAAACACATGATCCGGGGCCTGTCGACTGGCTGCTTTGACACAGCGCCAAAGGTAAGCACACACTGTTGCTCTATTTTAATTTTTAGTTACCTAGCCTAAAAATGAAAGAGATCAATTGTGGTGTGGAGGGCTTCTCACAAGAAAGAAGAGAATGAATGGAAAAAAGAAAATGTACTTACATGTAAATAAAGGCTATATGACAACAAATTTGCTCAGAATCGCAGAAATCTTTTATTAACATATATATATATTATATTGGCAGTCCCACATATGGATAATCATAGAAGTTCTTTCAGCAACGTGTGCTTTTAAATCTCATATCCTGATATATCTACTTCAAAAATGTTATTGTATTAATTATACTTTTCTTCTTATTACACCTGACTCTTAAATAGCTCCTGAGGACGTGCTCAGATCCTGATCTGAGACAACTCTTCCGCACAACCCTCGCGCTAAACCCATTCTTTGAAGCCGAGAAGAAGCAGGTAGCGCAGAGCGTCGACACATGTCTCAGGAACTACGGTGATGGTGATGATGAGGACGACGGAGCCGATTTGGACGATGATGAGGATGATGAGGAGGGTGAAGAGCTGATCAGGCAACTGCAAGAGCTAACGGCCAAAAGGGATGAAGAGGATGACGATGATGATGATGAGGAGGAGGAGGAGGAGGAGGAGGAGGAAGAAGATGATGATGAGGGAGATGACGAAGATGATGGGTAAGTTTGGAATAGCAGCAGTTTTTTTGTTTGTTTCTCACTATCATGTGTTTGTTGATTTACATGTACCTATATGGCAACCTTTTTTTTGATGAGGTCCCGCTAATGCAATAATAAATTTTGACTTACATTTTAAAATGTATTTGGTTAATTAAATGAACTGAATTTGCTAAAAATATACTCTTTTTCTTTGTGGACATTGGGCAAAGAGAATCAAGGGTCTCTAATTTAGTTGCCAGAAACCTACATCTGGGGGCCCTTGAACCGAGAAAAACAATACTAAATCTGTTATATCGGGCAAATAAAATTTAGCATTCATGAGTTAAATTTTGAAAGGTCGGCACTAATTAATGTCCAACGGCCCCGGGACGTCAGGCTAGTTCTTTATTGAAGCACCGCTTTGCCATTGATGGTTTGCATTTGTCTCATTCACATCACAGTGGCGTAGATGAGGAAGAGGAGGATTATCAGGACCTGGTGGAGTCCATGAAGAGTGTGCTGGAAGCCAGAGGTAATTTCTTTACCTTGTTCTAATGAGATAAGGTTTTTTTCCTTCATTTCTATCATGAACAATTTTGCATGGAATCATAATATTGAATAATGCATGTTGAAATTATCTATATTTACATGGAGTGAGCAACTCATTGGAAGTTCATGTTGAACTGAAGTGCAAGTTTCGGTTTTTTCGAATTTCCCTTTCGATCCAAAGACATTCAGGATTGAAGTGTTCAAATTTTTAATTATCCACTGGAAAGTTATGTCGGTGTACAGTAAGAGTTAGTTAATATCAATTTGTATTTTTGCGCGTTACTTGGCCATATAACATCCATTTAACATGAAATTTTCACACATTACGCAACAAGGACATATCATATCACAAAACTACTCATTATACCAACCATTCATCACTTTCTGCACATGCCAACAAAGCAACTAGATCCCTTTAATATTCCTTACTATGAATATACATGGCCCTGTTTCATAAAACTTTTCCAATTGTTGTAAGTATCCAATTATTGTAACTACCTTGGCAACAGCTAAAATGCTTGATGCTGATTCGCTGTTGCCAAAGTAGTTGCCATAATTGGACACTTACAACAATAGGAAAAGTTTTATGTAACGGGCCCTGGTCTGAACCTTTCCTTCTGTCAATCTAGATGCAGCAGCATCACCGGAGAATGAAAAGCAGGAAGGCGCAGAGGGAGATGAGGAGGAAAAGACCTTAGTAGGGAAGTCAAGTTCATCTCCATCATCGCCATCGGGGAGCAAGGATGATGAGGACAATGAGGAGGAGGATGATGATGATGGCAAGGATGCAGAGCCTATCAATGAAGACTGGGATTCAGGTAAGAGAGACATAACTGATTGTTTAACTCTGTCTGAAAAGGCCAAATTGGGTGAGTCTCTGCTACAGCATGATATAATACTATCTAGAGTGACACGTGATGTTGTAGTGGATGCCTGGTATGGATGTTGGTGTTGGTGTTGATGACGATGATGACGATGATGACGATGATGACGATGATGATGATGATGATGATGATGATGATAATGATATCGATAATAGTGATGATGACGATGGCGATGATAATGCAGATGATGATTATAATGATCATTAAGAGTATTCCCATGTACTACCATTATTAGGTGAAGGCAGTGATGGTGAGGAGACGGGTATGTCGGCGGAGGAGAGGGAGAGTGTGTACAGTCGACTGGAGGAGTCTCGGCTACAGCTGGAGAAAGAGCTGGGGTGCGACACATTCCTACAGGCTTACAAGTCAATACAGGTATGATAACTGCTGGAATTGTTTTTGTTTTCATAAACCATAATTTTCATTTTCTAGCTGATTATTCAGCAGTATATGTATGTTTGTTGTTGTGTGTGTTGTTGTGCATACATGGTCGGCCCTACATGCCTATTGCAAAGTTGTTATTTGTTCAATTTGTTAATAAACATTGTTTGAAAATGCTCTGGTTTCTAGAATATAACTTTACCAACTTATAAATTTGTACATCATAGCAATCTGTTTCAAATCATGTTAACGAATACACAAATAGTAAAATCTAATATAAAAAATATATACTGGTCAGAGTTCTTTGCATTTTATTATTATAAGTCCTGACAACCCCTTGCCTATGGGAACGGGGTGGGCTATGTACAAAGTCTATGGGGATTTCAGAATCTTGAAGTGTGAGTGAAGAGATATCTGATATAACAAGGTAAATCCAACATGCCCAAGGTGCTCGTTATAGCGAGGTTCCACTGTAATGTATTCCAATGTTTTTTCGCTTGCTGCAGGCCATTCACGAGGATGAGGATGAGAATATTGAGGAGGGGACGAAACATGTAACCCAGATCCTAGGAGAAGGCAAGGGGCAGGTCTACACCAAGATCCTCCAACTGGTTATGGCCGATGGAGCGTACACTGAGGGTGAGTAATCATTTAGCCAGGGGTTTTTACAGGTTTGAAAAGGGGATCGTTGGTGGTTAGGGTTTAGAAGTAGGGGCTAGAAGGGTGTTGGGTCATACACTTGGAGCATACACTGAAGGTGAGTAGTCATATAGCCAGGGGTTGTTACCGGTTGTGAAAAGTGTAGTGTCAGTTGTTAGGGAAGTGAGGGCTAGAAAGGTATATGGTCAGTAGGAGAAGGCAAGAGGCAGGTCTAAACCAAGATACTCCAACTGGTTATGGCAGATGGGGAATATGCTAAGGGTGAGTTTTTGTATCATAGCCAGAAAGTGGGATTCAGAATTGTTAGAGGTTAGAAAAGGGGATTGGGTGTTGCTAGGGATTTCAAGTGGGTAAGAGAAGGCAAGGGGCAGGTCTACATCACGATACTCTCAACTGATTATGGCTGATACACTAAAGGTGAGTAGTCTTATGGTGGGCAGTGGTTAGAGAGTGGAGGGGGTTAGAAAAAGAGGTTGGTAACTCATCAGGGGTTGAGATTGATATTGGGGGGGGGGGGGGGGGGGGGGGTTAGGAAATATGATTGTGGCATGTTAGGGATGGGAAAAGAGATTTGAAATTGTGAGGTGGTGGGAAGAGTGGTAGAAGAGGGATATAGTAGAGAGAAAATGCCAGGTCTGCACCAAGATCCTCCAACTGGTTTTATGCTGAGGGTGAGTTGTAACAAACATAGTTTCAATGATAATAAAGTTGTAATATGAACAGGTTTAAATGTGAATTGTTTGTATAATTCAGCTCTACAATTGAACTCTGCATGTAATTTAGTCAGCATAATAATGGGCATTGATATATTTTCAAGAATGGGATGGGAGCTATGTTTAATATTTGAACATTTCATTGACCACTTGAACAATTTTGTTGAGGAGTAAAAAGGAACAACATGTTCAGTTTGATTTGTTGTCCCTATGGAAGAAATTATCCTGTTTCTTTTGTATTTTACGTTTGTTAATTAGCATTTATTATAAAGCACAAACTTATTAACCTTCAACTTGTGTTTTAAAAGTTGCTAAATGACTATTATTTATTAAAAAACTAACATTTTGTATTATTTTTGCACCATACTAATCCTTTTTTAATTGTTTTACTCATATTTTGTTTAGATCAAGATGATTAATTGCAATTAGAAGGGATGCCTCCTTCACGAAACCTGCATGTAATTATTTGTTATTTTTCTTTTGATTCGCACATACACGCATTAAAATACCACTTGCATATGGTTGTGTTTTCAAGGCAGTTTTCAGTCATCATTTTGAAAAGCTCTGACGACATCTTCTGTGATAAAAACAAAAATTCAGGTGCCATCAAGATTTTGTTAAAATTGTTAAGCTTGCCTGCATCAAGATAGCACTCTAAATTTTGCCTTGAAATCTATATAAATATACAGGGTTTCTTTTGGGCATTTCAGGTGAATTACAAATCATTCTGAGTCTTCTGTGTATTTTTTTCAGTGGTGTCATAACAAATGACTAAAAACTGCCTTAAAGGGTTCAAATATCAAATGTTATTAACATTGTTATGATTATTTTTTGTTAAACTTCACTTACTTGGACCTCAGCTTTGGGCAAGGCTAACAAAGGGGCGCCTCCACAGTAGCATGTAAACCAACCCCGCATGCAGCCATGTAACGGACCATAATGCTTTATAGTCATCACTCATCATGTCCTATACATCGTACACCAATCCAGCACAGAAAAGGACCGACATAATCAATTCCCATACATCATCTATGCATAGTTCATCCATTCATCCATCCATCCATCCACCTTGGTATTTAATAAGTTGACTAATAGATGTATACATGTATACATGTTGCTGAAGCCAGACGTCGGCCAATCTGTCAATTATCACTGCTAAAGAGATATGAAATGGTATAGGTGGTCTTTATGGTCAGGTGGACTTTAGAGACATGTTCCTTTACATGGAAACAAAATCCAGGGGAATGGGGATAACTGGTCTTCACATTTTGAAATGAAGAATATGAACAACGAATACTCTTTTGTAAGACTAGTCTCTTCTTACAGCCCTGTTGTACATTCAGACATCTGAAAGAATTCAGATATTTGAGCTTGAAAGGTGGTATCTTTAAAAATGACCAGTTATATCCAAGTAAAATTAATTTAAGACTGGCTGTACAGTTTATGAATGAGATGTTTGTATAGAACGAATCAATAAAGTTAATTCCAGATAAATACATTTATATAAATATTAATCAATTTCCTCACATTTGCATGAAGTTAATTGCAAGCTTAACCACTCATCACGCCACACCACAATTTGGATAATTTTACTCACTACTTAACTAGCAAACATCAAGTATCTTATTAATAATACTAATGCCTAGGATAACCAAATGCTGTAAATAAACCTGTATGCTGCATGTTTTAAGTTCTAATGTTAGGATTATAACATTAATTAATTTTGTGGGTTTTGTTCATATTTTTAGATTCAAATGGCATTAGTGAAATGGACTGTGTATTGCAGCTTTTTGCAGAGAAATAGTCGGGTTTTAGAATAGAGAGAGCTATATGCTATAGTTAATGTTAAACCATGCATGTTATGCATGCAAGGGTTTATTATACTAGACATCTGAAAGTAGTATTTACAAAAGTGAGACAATTGGGATGAACATAATTGAGATTATAATAATACCACAGAGAGTGCAGCTGTTTGTAGTTGCTTGTCAATACTGTTCATAATAACCATGTACTGTATTACAAATAAGCGCACTCATGCATAAAGTGGAAGATAGCAGTAATAAACAAAGCAATAGGACACACAAGCATGTATGCATCCATATAAACTGGTGAAGGGCTACTAACAAACATAAATATATATCAAATGCATACTTAGATTTAATTGTGTGTGTATACCGTAAAACTCCGTGTATAAGACGCACCCGTGTATGAAACGCACCCCCAACTTTCACAGCAAAAACAAACAAACAAAACAAAAAACAAAAAAAAATCTTGTTTTTTTTTTTTGTTTTTTTTTTGAACACCCTGTATTTTTTTTAAAAGACCCTGAAGTGCTTTTGGAATGCTTATACCACTGACGTCTAGGGCATGCCAATAGCTTAATGTTGAATGTAGCATTCATCAACATCATTTTCTCACATAAAAATAGTGGTTAGTACACAAATTGCACATTTATTGAGCAGTAACTCTGGTGCTCATAAATATTCATATTCATATTCATGAATATTCATGAGCACCAATACTCACTGAATATAATGCAATTTTCTAAATTTACTACCAACTATTTTTAATTATGAGCAAAATTTATAACCTCTGGTTAGAAAATTGCATATTTAATTAGTACTGCTGCTCACGAATGTATGAATATTCATTAGCAGCAGTATTACTGCTCAATAAACTTGCAATTTTTACATCTGTAACCAATATTTTTTGTGTGAGAAAAAGGTATATCTTGCTGAATGCTACAACTGACAGCAAGCTCTTGTCATGCCCTAAACCATGTGTATACACATTCAACATGACTACAGGGTGTCCCCCCCCCCCCCCCCCCAAAAAAGACAAAACACTTTTTGTGCGTCTTATACACGGAGTTTTACGGTATATATTTAGCTCTTAGTATAGTATATAGTCAAACCGGTCTTAGCAGCCAACATATAGTGGCCAAGAAAAGTGATCCCGTGCAAAGAAAACCAGTTTTATTGAATCTGTCTATAGAGGTCACCTATCTACAGTGACCGCTTTTCTTGTTTCCCTTGGGTGGCCACTAAAGACAGGATTTACTGTATTATATTAGCAGACCATGTTCAGTTTATAATTTTGTGTACATTGTTAGAAATGTGAATGTTAGTCATTTATAGTAAGTTTAGATTGTAACAATCATTAGAAGGTGAACATATTTGGGATGCCAATTACATATTAACTTGTGTGTGTGTTTTGGTTTTGCTTTGGGTACAAAATTGTGCAATTTATGATTCACATCACAATTAACATTCAGTTTGTGTTGCTAACAGAGTTTGAATTTTCTCTGTATTGATATTTATGTAAAATTAGTGTTAGTATAAAGCATGATAAGCAATATGGATTTTTGAATTTTAAATCATGAAGATTTAATTATAATATATTATAACATGTGATCTAGACAATAGAAAAGTGGCAAATTTAGGTAAACTTCACTAACGAGTGTAAATATTTGCAATAAGTGTAGACCGCTGTAACATATTTAGAATACAATGCATTTTCCTGCGTATCTTTGTCTTTTTTTGACAGATAATGATGATTGAAACAAACGGTTCAAGAAATCAAGATTCGTTCTGTGACAGCAACACAGTAAGATTGGCCCAGTAAGATCAGAAGGGCATAGTAGTGGTGTAAGACTAATTTGAAGGGTAACAAACTTCAAAGAGAAAGTTATGGAATTCCTCAAAATTATATTATAAATGTGCACTCTTATGGCCTGATAGTGTGATGATGCTGATTTGAATTGTCACACAGAAAGATGAGAGAGAAGATTGTGAAGTGCCGTAAAAAAACACTGGGTACTATGTGAAGAACAGAACAGTGTTATAACTGTAACGGTTTATATTGAAAGCTCACGATCTTGAATGAAATAACAGGCTTGTATGTACAGTCTTTGTAACAGTACGATACAGCACAGCTTTGATTAATTGGTGAGATCACATTATTTATGGTACATTGGTTATGATCAGACACGTTCTGTTATGCCTTTGGCCAAAAAAAATAATGAGAATTCCGCAAGAGTCCGCCTCCCTGGTAGACTGTACTTAAAACAGAGAAGAAATTTGCACAGCAATACATGCCAGTTGTATGGCAAAGCGTAGTTTATCATGATTTCACAGAAATTTAAGAAATGTCAAATGCATGATATGAATTCAAACTACAGACGCAAAGATATGAATTGCAAGGTATGAATGTCGACTTTGGCATTGTGAGTATGTTTGCCTGATTGTAAATAAATCACAATTGAGGAAAGTGATATTGATAGATGTGAAATATGAATACTTGTAGTGACTGGTATGCACATGTCTGGGAAATGGAAATTGATTGTAGGTGATTCGGTCTTGTAAAATATTCAAATAGTACTTAAATTCATAAAGTACTTACAATTCCACCTTTCGTGTACTAGTATGTAAATATGTAATACAGTAGATAGTGCTTTCCAATTTGTATATGTTTGCATCATTGTATATCCACTTCTACTTTAATACTTTGTATTGAATACTTTGTTGTGTTAAAAAAAACATACATTTATGCTGTTAACCAATTATAATTCTGAGGGCTTTCTCTATGTAATTTATGTATGTGTGCAGATCCGTTGATCTAGAGATGTATTTGTATGATTCTAGCTTAGATAGGTGATTCATGATGTCAGTAAATGGTGTAATGTATTTTTGGAATAGTTGTGTATAGAAGTATTCATAGTTGTAATGAATTTGAGAATTTGGTTGTGTATTTTCCTGAACAAATGAAATATATAATACCTATTGTAACACTGCTGCAAATGTAATGGTACGTTAGGTATTTGTTGTTGTAATGTATTTGAGGATAGTTGTATGATTCCCTGAACAAAGAAAATAGGAAATATAAAGTGCAACAATGTTGTTATAAAGCACTAGTAATACACGTGCCCGCTTGCCCAGGGCAAGTAAAAAATGAATGTCGGGCAAGTAAATGTCAAAAGTTTTCTAGTTTGCTTGCCCAATCAGGCAACTAAATAATTGTTCCACTATGAAAGAACAATATTTCATATTCTCATCTTGAAGTTAGAGGGAAAGTAAAATGTAAACATGTATGATTTTACTTGCCCGAATGTGCCAGAACACAAACAAGTTAGTGTGGAGGCTTGAGTTATGGTATGAAAAGAAAACAGTAGATGTCAGAAGATAGCGAGTCAAACGTTTTCAATATGTTGCATACCATGTTGTCTGGTTAACTGGCTTCCATAGCCGAAAAGATTAATAATTTTCCTTGATTGCATACGCTACACAAAAGGCAAATGTTTTTTATCGAAATCAATGTGGCATGAAATGATGGGAGCTGCATATGCGACTTGTATTGTTTTATGTGATTGTATTCCATCATTAGTAGTTAATAATAATAATAATAATATCTTTTCCCATGAGGATCATAGCGCTTTACACTATTATTATTACCCCGGTCAACGGATACACACTGCAATCATTCCTGCACACAAAGTGCACAATTTCCACTGCCTAGGGAGTATTCCAGCCAGTCGCCTTACAACATGTATGCAGTTACGGACTTGGTACAATCATGGTTTTGTAGGAAGTACAGCCATCATACAAACTATCATCCAAATGATTAGAATATCAGTCCAGCAATCCGAAGGTCTTGGGTTCAATTCATAGTGTAGCCCAAATCTCTTTGCCAATTTTCATGTAATTATCTATTTCTGGTCAGTCTCCTCTATGTTAGCGTCTAATTGGTTTAATTCTTGTGCCATGGCATGGGTGCCTATCACTACAGATGTGTTTGTTTATATAATATAGTACAGAAACTAATAATGCCCATAATTTCAATATTATTCCTGTTCTATTGTTATTGTACATGTGTATTACCAGTTACCTACTCCATGCTGGAGTAATATTGTTTGTGAAATTTGAAATCCAGTACTTAAATATCTGACATCAATTAGTACTTTAGAATCATATTATATAGCTAGATATATTTGCTACAGTTGATAGAATGTACATTAGACGTGTGTGAGTGTGTTTATATAGCTATGATGTAAATGAAGCTACACTGTAGTTTAGTACTGTTAGTACATTTGTATGTGTACATTTTATAATTGTATCTACACATTGAGGAGTTTCAATGCAAAATATAAACAATTAAGCCATTTTTGTCATGTTTAAGATAAAGCTACCATCATATAATATGAAATTTGTGTTTTTTATACCTTACTCATTGCATGTCAAGGTTTATTTGGGAAGATACAATTTGAAAGTAACACAAATTTTATTTCTCAGCAAGTTTAATTGCAGATTTCTCAAATTGGTAAAAATGGCTTCATAATTTTTTGCATTTAAACCCTTCATGTATACTCAGTTCTACACTATACTAGTGTTAACTGCAGGTTGAATATGTGAATCTTCTTTTAAAAATTGTTTGTGTGCTTTTATATCATGAAATTGTACTGATCTATCTGAGATTTTTCTTTTTGTTGTGCAAATGTATATTTCCGTCCTTGATTTAATAGAAAGCAATCCAGAAGTATTCACGCTTATTTCCCGGACATATTTGTGTTTCCGTCCTAATTTGTATTCTTGTATACTTGAATAGTATTTGTATTTGTAACTTGCATTCCATTGCATCGAATATGCCTATGTCAGAAAGGAATAGTAGTCTAAACTTACAGGCCTGAATTGTCAGTATGTGTGTTGAATTGCATCATACGCATGTATGACATAATTTTTAGTAATCCGTTTGCTAAATTTGGTACTACCAACTGTGGGTTACATTCAACCTGCAAACTAAATAGCCTGGTTATTTTGATGAGATTTTGGGCCACAAAGTTTAGGTAAAAGCTTCTTTCAAATAGTGTTCATACAAATTATGTATGATATTAACCAGAGTTAAATTGAAAGCTATGTTATCCGCCCATCATCATAACAGAATGATTGCCAATGTACTGTGTGGTCAACTGAACAAGTAACTACATTCATCTTTTCATTAAAATTGATTTCTGTATTCATTTCATCCTTGTATTCAGACTATGTTCACAGCTGTAGCTGTTTGTTCTGCCTTATTTGTTTTTTGCCTTTTCTTTCTTCTCAATATCATAATAAAGTAATAATCATACCAATTTGTTTCCGTGTCTGGTGTTTTACGACTTGTACAGGTTCCAATCCTTTGTAAAATCATAATGTACACAATCATAATGATTTGATACTCTCAAATAGGAGACCAATATTCCCATTGTTTGTGCGATTGTGTATTTCCATGTGTGTGTGTGTGTGTGTGTGTGTGTGTTGGTGGATGTGTATCGCAGTGATTGACACTAGCACTTGTCCGCTTGTCAAATTTCATAAATGGTCTAGTGTGATTATATTTTCTCGAGTTTCACAATATTTTAGGGGGGGGGGGGCAAGTAGAAAATAAAGTTAGTGTGGAGGCTTGTTTATCGAATAAAAACAATTTAAAACAATTTAAAATGTTATTTCTGAAAATATGATTCACAAAGATTTTAGGTTGAAGTTAAATTCTAAGTTGGACAATCAAAATATGATAGGCCTTTCATAGCCTTGGAAAACAATATTCCAAAGCAAAAATAATACACAATTTACATGGTTTTTAACCAAATTGTATGTTAGTGAAAAGAGCTTTCCATAATTAAGTCCAACATAGAATTGAATAAAGATTCAAATTGAAATCTTTGTAAAACGCCCCCCTCAGCTAGATGGGTCCATTTAAACGCACCCTCTATTATACTACATGAAGTATGTTGAGTCTTTCTAAAGAGGCACAGTAGCACACATAGTATCAGTTGTTTGTCTGTCATAAAAACATGTTTATTTATTATTTGAAAGTTGATTCGTCTGTCTTGCTATCAAAATAATGCCTTACTTGCTGCTATCTAATATATTGACATCGATACATTTCACAATTGCCAAGATATTTGTGTACCATTCATTCTGCAGTGGACACCATCATCAATATATATATATTATGTGTATATCTTTTGAAATACAGAGAGAAAAAAATAAGACATTTCAGAAATTCACTGCACTTGTTCTAACAAGACCTCAGGCATTTTCTATTAACTTGGCACATATTTTGTCATTATTTTTTTCTTTGAACGTCTTCTACATGTATGTATGACTTTCTTTAGAAGCAGTCACAGAAGTTTTCAATCATTTATTTTTGTTATTTTTGTAATCGAGTGTGTGCTTGAATAATAAAAATGTATAGGTATTGCATAGCCTTAACGTTTGTACCACACTCCCACTAATAAGAGACATTAAGCAGAATCTTTGGTGACCATATCCAAAAAAATAAGTCCTGAATTAAATCTACATTTCAGTAATGATGAACAAGGAATTAATTAATTAATTAATGTACACACCGTACAAACATAAATACTTTTGTCAAAGTCCCAGAGATTTCATAAACCCAACTTGGCATGTGTACTATTATTTTGTTAAGGAGCGGTTACTGTGCACTATTAATTTAAGCAACTGTTACTATACTGTGCATTTATTTATTTTGTTTTAAATCTTTAAAAAGACGGAGCTTTGTGTGATGCTTTGCATGAGTTTTGAGGAAGCTACAGGGGAACTGCCTGGATTTTTGTTGTCTCGTCTGATCATGAATACAGAATAACATAACGAACCAAATGAAAGACATCACTGACAAAAGATCCTCCTTTCAAATTTGAAAAGTGCAGACATTTATTTAAATATAACGCGTATGATATATAAGTAGGAAATACACTTCGCGTGTTCTCCATTTGTACATACATTCATATCGTTGGGGTTTAAAAAAATTAATTACAACCTTCAATACAACATTCAGCATGATTCGGCTCTCAGGTTGAGATTTACTTTGTAAATATCTTTATCTTAACAAGACAGAATTCCACTATGACACACATTCATTTTTCATTGTAGACATCTTTTTCTCCAAGTCGGGATGAAAAATATAACACCATTCACAATACCTACACCTATATATACTAAAAATTGTACAGCACATTGATACAAGACAGTCATAGTGGACATATTTCGAGAAAAAAATCTTTGTACATCTAGTCTTTTACATCGGTACTGAAAATGCACCATTTATATTAAACTTTTACTGTATACAAAAGTCCTATCAAACATTGGAAAAGACAAGACAGCATTTTCATATTAAACAAATGGCATCCCTCTCTTTCTTACAATAATATAGAGCTGTACAAATAGAATTCCCTCATTTTTCTCAATATCAATAATACATATGACTTGTCTTTTTATTAGAAAATGCACGGAATGAAAATTGAAATATAAAATAAAATAGTCTTAAAAGATACGCTCTGGAAAACAATACTTGTTCTGCACCAAAATTGCAGAGATGTATCCATCTGCTGGCAAGGCCTGCTGCCTGCTTGCAAGCCGGCCACACAGACGGGCAGTCTTTATAGTAAAAGAACTTATCTACTTTCATTGTCTCTTCTCTCTTCAATAATCTATCTCCTTTGTACACAGATTGTTCATTTCATATTTGGCCTTGCAATTTAAATAGAAACACACACAACGAATACACCGTGACAATCACAACATCTCGACGAATTTGGATAGTTGGTCCTGAGGATCGAGGGGTGTCATGTCGGATTCCTCCTGAGCAAGACCTGTTGCTGCAGCTCCCACCGTGGCAGGGCTTTGCAGCGAGTTATTATTGCTATGGCCCAATGCCGTGGGGTTCTGTGATAACACAGGGGTCTGGTCCATCTGAATGTCCGAGTGGAGGGCGTTCATGTTGCCCACAGACCTGGGGGACGGTTGGGCAGAGTGAGTCCTTGGCGAGGGGGCGGGTTGTGATTGCGGTCTGGGCGAGGGGTTAGGGTTAGGAGAGCGGACCTGCCCGAGGGCATTGGCGTTAGTCTGCGGTGACCTGACCTGCGCCAGGGGGTTGTTGGCGTTGGTCTGTGGCGAGCGGACCTGCGCCAAGGGGTTGTTCGCTGTCTGTGGCGACCTCGTCTGCGATAGAACCTGCTGTGGTGACCTGTTTGGCATCATTGCCTGTTGCTGCTGTTGCTGCTGTAGCATGTACTGCTGCATGGCAGGGTCACCCTGGTTGATGGCCTGCTGCTGTTGCTGCAGCTGCTGCATCTGCTGAGGCATCATGTTGCGGCGTTGCATGGTGGCGGGATGCTGGTTGTACTGTGCGGGGTGACCAGGTCCAGGGGCCATCTGCTGGAAGGGCTTGCCCTGGTTCTGGACTTGCATCTGCTGCTGCTGCTGCTGCAGGAAGGCCTGGGGCTGCTGAAACCTTGGCCTCTGCCGCTGCTGCTGCTGCTGCTGCTGAATCCACGTCTGCTGGTTCATCATCTGAATGAAACAAGTAAAAGTAGGAAAGACAAATCAGCATTGTGGCTACATACGTCATTTACATGTGTTAAATTGGTAAAAGATACATAATTGCATTATATTTTCATTCAAATATTTCAAAATTCATTTTTTTTCTCTCAAGAAAAGGCCTTTTTCATTTCTTCGAATAACATCCTGTAATATCTTTATAGATCAAGTATGTCATAAACTGGATTGCTAGAGTCTTTTTAAATAACTATAACCCAAGTCTTAATTCTGAAATGGCAATTAAAGAGATGGAGGGCCGTGGAAACTGTACCTGTTGGTTTGGTTGTTGCTGCATGTTTGGCTGAGCCATCTGCTGCTGAGGGACAGGCTGGCCAGCAACCTGCATGTTGGCCTGTTGCTGCATCTGTTGCTGGGTCTGATGCTGCTGCTGCTGCTGTTGTTGCATCTGCTGCTGCGACCGTTGCTTGATGAAGGCAGCCATCAGCTGCGGGTTGGACTTGAGGATGGTCAGCACCTGCTTCTGCTGCTGGGGCGAGTGCGGAGACTTGAGGGTCTGCAGTAGTTGCTGCAACGCCTGGTGGGGCACGTTGTTGCGCTGCTGCGGGATCTGCTGCTGGGTTTGCTGAGGCACCTGGCCCATGTGGTTCTGCGGCTGCGGCGGCTGCGGCTGCGGCTGCTGCTGCTGTTGGGCCATGTTGTGCATGGCCACACCCTGAGCGTGCTGCTGCTGCATAACGGGCACCTGTCCCTGCATGTGGGCCGCCTGGTCCATAGGACCCCGCCACTGACCCATTGAGTTCATACCCCCCATTGTACCAACACCCTTACCCGCCGAGGCCACCTTGGCTAGGTGCGTCGGAGGCTGCTGCTGATTCATCATGGGCTGACTCATCACATTCTTCAGAGCTGGGTTTGCTCTGATCTGAGCTGCTGATGGTGAAATAGTCCTGTTTGGTTGGGGAATTTGGTTCATGGGATTCCTGGTGGCATCCACCTGCTGCTGGACAATCTTGACGGCATCAAGGGCACTTTGAGGGGGTGGGGGCACTGCAGGTTTGCTAGGCTGCTGTGCGGCAGCCGCCATGATGGCTTGATGCTGGGAAGGTTTGATGGCAGGCTGCTGTTTTGGCTGCTGGATGGGAGTCGGAGCTGGTGTAGGCGGTGCCTGCACGGCGGGCTGGGAAGGAGCCGTACCTCCCCGTGTCATGGCCGATATCCTCCGCCGCAGTAGCTGGGCCTGCTGTAACCTCTGCTGCAGCTGCTGCTGACGCAACTTGTGCTTAATGTTGATGCAGAACGGCACAGTGCACTTCTGCTCCTGGCAATGCTTGGCGTGCAGGCAGCACAGCGTGATGAGCTGCTTGCATATGGGGCACTCCCCATTGGTCTTCTTCTTGCAGCCCCGCGTGTGCTGGATGACCCGCTTCATCTTCTGGCAGCTGGGCAAGCAGCAGTTGGCGTCGCGGCACTGGTTGGCGTGCACCAGGGACTGGATGCAGCGCTGGATGGACAGGTGTCGGGCCTCCTGGGGGTTCCTCACTGCATTGGAGCCAGGCTCCACGTCCAGCTCTAGTCCCCACTTATCCATCTTGTGCTCGTGCTTGATCTTCTCATAGCACACGGCACAGAGGTCATAGTCCTGCAGAGTGACAAAAACATGTAAATATTAAAGCACTCACATTTCTGCATTATTTTACAGGGCAGAAGTTGAAAAATACTACTTAAATATTGGAAAAATAATTAGAACCTTTGTAAATAGTGGTTAATTATAATAAATAACACATCAATTACTCTACTGTATTTTCTATGCTCAGTTGAAAGTCATGCACAATTACTAACTCAAACAAATAAAATAAAAATCTGCAAGTGTGAAGAACTTGACAGATAGATAGATACGAAATACAAAATATCTGTCCTAAACAAAGAAAAGCTAAAATCAAGTCGGTAAAAAAAAGAAGAATAGAATGGGTTCTCACCTCGCAGACGGTACAGTGGTATCTGGTCTCGACGTGGTGCTTGCATTCATTGCAGGTGTAGACGAATCGGTCCTGGCCCTGGTTGTGCAGCTCACACAGCATGACGAGGGATGAGTACTTGGCTCGGCGCAGGGATGAGAACTCAAGATGCTTCTCGCGAGCCATCGTCAGAAAGGCATCGCGCCCATCCATCAGGTCACAGCTCACAAGGGGGTCTGGATCCACAATCTTCTCAGAGTGCGCCCTCTTCAGCCTGATCACAAAGAAGACCTGCCACAAACAAAAATAGAGGTGTGTTATATTCCTACTTAAAGAAAGTAATAGGCAAGACAAAGCAACCTTGGAGTACGCTCTCTTTAGCCGGACCGAAAAGAAAACCTGCAAAAAATCTTTCTATCAATTTTGCCATGAAAGCTGTACAGTGAAACAAATCTTATTATGATGTTAAGATCACTTGTTTTTATCCATTTACTCTGTTTAGATTGGTGCTCGTTAAAAATTCAAACGTCACCAGTAAATTGAATGGTTATGAATGTTGCATGATTTGAAGCCCGAGTCTGAGATACATAGGGCTTGAGATTATGGAAAATGTGTGTTGAGTTATTCATAGTACCATTTCATCTTATTTTGTTAACAAGCATTCAAAGCAGCAGATACTAACCTCTCTGTGTTTCTCCATCGTTGCATAGAGTTTCTGGGCCAGGTCGTTGCCCTGTTGAGGGAAGAGGGTTTTCTTGGTGTTCTTGCGTGTGCTGCTGCTCTTGCTCTTGTTGGTCTTCTTGCACTTCTTCTGTTGTGTCTTCTTGTTGCCGCTCGGACCTGGGGCCTGGTAGGGAACAAAATGAGTTTGAGTTTTGAGTTTTTGATGTTTTATTATCCAAACAAACAAAATTACATCAATATAAAAATAAAAGGTGAATGTTTAACATAGATATTGAAAGGATAAATGCGACCAGAAAATAGCATTAAATGCTAATCATGTCTGGTACCACTAACACAAAGGTATAATGTAATGTAATGTATGAATATGAATAAATATTGAATACATACTTGAGTTACAAGCTTTTCTACATCTAAGATAATTAAAGCTTTGGTATTTTACACTATATATACTACTCAAAAAAAGTTAAGGACCACTTTTTCTTAACTTGTATTGTTTTCCAAGCAATGAGTGAGGTCTAGTTCTTTCATTTTGTGTTTGTCTAGATGGTGTTCTCATTGGAATTTTAAAAAAAATGATGCCAGAGACATTATGCAACAACTGAACCACATGTGAAATTGATTACAGTGTGTTTGAGGTCATGCAGGAGTAAAATATCTCATATAAAAAGTATACACAAAATAAAAACTGGTCCTTAACTTTTTTTGAGTAGTGTATATTATATAAATATTTACTAAAAAGGCAGGAACCTTGGTTCAAAGTTCAAAACAAGTATTCTATTAAAGGGAAAGTTGAGTTTTGGTAGAGAGGGCGCTAGACTACTTAATTGGTTTGTGAGGTAATGAAAAACTGAGTGTAAAATTTGAAAGAGCATAATATTTAAACAATAAAATCATCTTTGTTTGGGGTCATTCCGTGTCAATTCAACCAATCGATAACACCTTAGGGCAATTCCACGCCAAAGTGGACATTTGACCAAAAAATTTACAAGCATTTTTATGATACAAATTTGGTATCAAATCAAAGCTTAAATTCTATATTTTTGGAATTCAATGAGAAAATTTTAGTTTTACATAATTTTAGTTGTTTTTTTTATAATAACTTTATAACCATAATTGAACCCCACAAATTTGACATTTTTGTGAAAAAGTGTTTTGATCCTGTGTTTGTTTTATATTTCCCCAGTTAAGCCTAAAAACCATTATTCTGACTCCTGAGATATGACCATTTCGTAAAATAGTAAATTTTTATGATTTATTTGATTTGTTATGCTTCAATGACTTCTTATTTTCAGCCTATGAAAATGTCCTTCCGTTACCGAAAAATCAATATTTTTAATTTTGTGGCTCACATAATTGTTAGAGAGCAGACCAATCTTCAGTGCAAAGCAAGTTCAAGTAGGCCTTCCCATTGCTAACAATTGTATTACTCATTGTGTCTTCGTTAATTAATAAATAACAAAAGAAAATGTCCTTCCGTTACCATACACATAGTAACAGATGGACAAGGTACCTCATATTACATATTATGACAAAATTTATGTTCAAAAATTTGTCTCTCATATATGAAAACCCAAAATAATGAGACAATACCTGCAATGGCCAGCTATCAGTGGCGTAGCGTGGTCAGACTAGTAATTTTCTGTGTTTCAACCAATCAGATTTGTGCATTTAGAACATTTGATCTGGCTCACAATTGATTTTATCCCTTTCTGCAACAGGGCCCTTGTACCATGATGCCATTTGTCTGGATTTCTATTGTATGGGGATTAGTAGGTCTATTTAACTGTGGTGAGCCAGGGTGTGAATAGGCTCTGATCATGACTTTGAATAGGTTTTTTTTTATACAATACACCCCTATAGAATTCTTGGACATGGGTGTAGGTCTAAAATAATTAAATTTTACATGAAATTTGCAAATTAAAAACAAGGCTGTAGAAAAAGCAAGAAATAACATATCTCCAATTCTTTCATATGTTGTAGTAATTATATCAACCCAAGATTTAAGCAAAAAAAACTCTAAAAATTATTTTTTTAAAGGTGATTTGACATGGAATGACCCTACTGTGTCATATCATACATTATAGTCCATTATGTCCTTCCGTTACCGAACATTGGTCCGCTTTGTGTGAAATAACTCAAATATCTGTGGACAAATTTTAATCAAAGAACAAGTAAATTCTTCTTAACCCTTCAGAGAATGAAATATGTACCCTTAAAATATTTTGTATTATTTAATATCACAGAGTTTTAGTTAAAACTGATTTGATAACAAAACCTCGTCCATTTTAGTGTCCTTCCGTTACCGACCTCATTTGTATGCATATTCAATATTGTGCGGAGATTTAAAAAAATAAAAATTATGGGACCTTAAAACTGTATGTTTTGGAAGTATTGTTATCAAAATAGACTGTTCTAACAACACAAGTATTTAAAAATGTCTTTCTTAAAGTTGACAATTTGTGTCTGAGTGTCCTTCCGTTACCATGGATTGACCATGAATAAGAGCCATTGGAGCATGAAATATAGTAAGAAAAAAATAGAAATGTAAATGCTTGTGATGTCCATATGCTATCTATGATACAAACTCATTTTAGACCACAAAAGAGATGTTTCCTTCTCATAAATGGTCTTTACATTTCAAAATTAATTTTATTGTACAATTCCAATAGACTTTTCAGAGGTCCTTCCGTTACCGTCCTTCCGTTACCGAACACTGGAGTAATTAATTTCTCATAATTAATATACCAATGTAGATATTTTTCTTAAAAGGTGGCGTTATACTCTGTGAACATAAGGAAATTGACTAGTAGCCAACTTAACATGATAAACCTCGTAACTTCACGGAGATTGGGTCATAACTAAAAAAATTGAAAATCCATGTCCATTTTGGCGTCCTTCCGTTACCGGCCTCATTAGTGTCCATATCTAATTTACATAATGCGGTCAAAATTTTAGAAATAGTGGAAATCAAAGGTGTCCCAACAAGGATCAAAGACATGCCATTTAGAATAAAAAATCAAAAGCAGGATCCTGGAATTATTTGATTGAAGTTCCAAAATTGTGTCTGAATGTCCTTCCGTTACCGTGGAATTGCCCCTTACCTTCTTCAATTTTGCTCATATTTGGTTTTAAGGGTTATTTTGGCTGAAAAAGCCGAAATTTCAAATACGAGCGCAATCGGACGTACGGTTTTCGCGTTACGACACGCCCATTTTTACCGTTTTTCGCTAAAACGGCCGCGCCCGGCAATACGAAAACGGCCATATCTTTGTAACCCCTGGGCCAAATATGTTGAAATTGGTGTCTATGGAAAGCTAATTTCATGAGGAATCCATTTTTAAAGTCATTCTTTATGTAGGAGCAACTTAAAATGTATTGACCTTTTCACCTTTACTTTGACCTTGAATTTGACCTTGTGGGACAGGTGGCGCGAAGATTATTTTCGTAAAAAATCGTACCCCTACATGTTTTCTACATAATATAAAAAAATTAGAGTTATATTTTTCTTTGTTTGCTTGCTATATCTTCTCAAAGTACAGGTGTTCAGTGCAAATAATGTATTTGTATACAATGTATACGAATTGTATGTATCATACAGTATGGTTATGCATACAATGGGTGATTTCAAGTATGGTGTTTAAGGCCGGTGTTAGTGTTTATTACACACAAACGCCAGTTTTATAAACACTAACACCAGCCCTAAACACCATACTTGAAATCACCCATTGTGTGGATACCAAACTAGAATTTGTTCTTTGTCTGTCTCTCTCTCTATATATATATATATAACTCTAATTTTTTGATATTATGTAGAAAACATGTAGGGGTACGATTTTTTACAAAAATAATCTTCGCGCCACCTGTCCCACAAGGTCAAATTCAAGGTCAAAGTAAAGGTGAAAAGGTCAATACATTTCAAGTTGCTCCTACTTAAAAAATGACTTTAAAAATGGATTCCTCATGAAATTAGCTTTCCATAGGCACCAATTTCAACATATTTGGCCCAGGGGTTACAGAGATATTGTCGTTTTCGCCAAAGAAAAAATTCGAGTTTAGTATCCACACATTGTATGCATAAACATACTGTATGATATACATACAATACGTATACATTGTATACAAATACATTATTTGCACTGAACACCTGTACTTTGAGAAGATATAGCAAGCAAACAAAGAAAAATATAACTCTAATTTTTTGATATTATGTAGAAAACATGTAGGGGTGCGATTTTTTAAGAAAATAATCTTCGCGCCACCTGTCCCACAAGGTCAAATTCAAGGTCAAAGTAAAGGTGAAAAGGTCAATACATTTTAAGTTGCTCCTACATAAAGAATGACTTTAAAAATGGATTCCTCATGAAATTAGCTTTCCATAGACACCAATTTCAACATATTTGGCCCAGGGGTTACAGAGATATGGTCGTTTTCGTATTGCCGGGCGCGGCCGTTTTAGCGAAAAACGGTAAAAATGGGCGTGTCGTATCGCGAAAACCGTACGTCCGATTGCGCTCATATTTGAAATTTCGACTTTTTCAGCCAAAATAACACCTAAAAACCAAATATGAGCAAAATTGAAGAAGGTAAGGTGTAAATTTCCATTTTTTTTGGTTGAATTGACACGGAATGACCCTTTGATCAAAATCGGTTCAGAAACGGCTGAAATATCCATATATATAACAATTTGTAATAAACCCGGGGCCCCGGGTTTATTAGAGAATTTTGAACCAGCCGTTAAAAATTCAAAAAAATGCTTCCTCTTTTCAAAAAAGTTACAAAATAGGTATTTAAATAGTTGTTGGTTATTTCTCTATCTAATCACTATTTCAACAAAGCATCACATGCACAATATTTTATTCAAAATGGTTGAAACCGATGAGTGTTTAGAGAGCGCCCTCTTACGTTTTAACGGCTCTTTTTTAATGATAACATGATCTTTACTACGTCATTTGTAATTTTGTGTTCCTTTCTAGTTATAACTATTAGTTTGTAATGATGCAGGTTTTGGTTACTAAAATTCAGTTTCACTAAAACTGTACTCTCCTTACCAGAACTCAACTATCCCTTTAACATTTGTGCTATTAGAGTTCTACGGTAGCAAGAAACTAATGCTTTCTCCTGTACAGATAGGGGTATATTATTATTCCAAAAGCATGGTTGACCTCATTACATCTCTACAGCCAATAAGACGAAAAGATATTTAAGGCAAAGAGTATATTTATGATGGAAGAGTACTAAAGTAATATGATGAACATGATCTTACCTCTTCGCTGCCCTCTGCAGCAGCCTTCTCTGCCGCCTTCAGCCTCTCCTCCTCCTCCTGATCCAGCTCCTTGATGCTCTCCTCCAGGACATTGGGCCAGAAGTCTCCCTCAAAGTATGGCAGCTCTGTAGGACATGTCATGTTCTCCTCCATCGCAGAGTTCAAGATGTCCTACAAAATTTATGAAAAGGGGAAAACATTTTGGTCAAGATGCAGTGCATACAGCAAACCGACACATGTAAATGATCAAATACAGTAGAACCTCGTTATAACGAGGTCATTGGAACCATGTTATGTCAGGGTAAAAAAACAAAAGAATACAAAGATCTGGAACTAGCAAAATGTCCTTGTTATATAATGAGGTTCCATTGTGCGTGTAATACGTCTTTTACATCGAGCAGATGCACAGCATCGACTGTGCTCTTTTAGGAGAGCATTGGTTTATTTACAGTTCTACTAGCCTTCGTGTCAAGAGGGAAGAGTTGCCACTTTTGCCTTACATGTGGTCATGATAATGGAAGTCCTTGAAAGGATGTGGTTACATACATACGGCTTTGTACTTTCATTACCACTAGTACACTACATGCAAATCTGTGCAGAAAGTCACAACTAAATGGTCTGTTCATGGGACGAGGATACGAGAATTAGGTGGTTCACTGCAAGAATATTGCCGGTACAGGCAGGCATTGGTCCATTGCACATATCAAGAGAGACACTTACGTGGTAGATCTGGATGACGCCGTCAGCCTGAGCCTTGTCCAGCATCTTCCTGTACCAGTCCTGCAGTCTCTTTGGCTTGGGGATCTTCTGCTCGACTGGGTGACAGTGGAAGATGTAGTCGTCTCCCTCACTGGGTGGGCACGCCCAGATGTGGGCAAACTCGTACCTGGAAGGTGTCAAGAGAAAACAGGGTTATTTTATCAATTTATTTGATGCATAAACATTTATAACTAGATGGATCTTCGACTGCGCGCAGTCGAAAATTATGCCTCCGCTATGACGCAATTTTCAATATCAAGCCCAAAATAACGTGCACTGAAATTTTGTTTTTTTCATATATATTTTGAGTTCTGTGACCTTGACCTATGTAGACCCCAAACTTTGATGGCTACATTAGCTCCCAAGAATATTCAGGTACCAAGTTAGATTGAAATCTGACATTCAGGTCTTGGGATGTTGTCATTACAAGCCATTTTTGCATATATATTGAGTCATGTGACCTTGACCTTTGACCTCATGGCCCCCTAAACCTAATCCAATCATTGCCACCCGATGTGTATGTAACTCATTCCAAGTTTGAAATTGATCCGTCAAACGATTCTTGAGATATCGTGAGAAGGATGCTTTTTTGCACATATATTGAGTCCTGCGACCTTGACCTTTCACCTCATGAACCCCAAAATCTAATCAGATCATTGTCACCCCAATATGTACACTCATACCAAGTTTGAAATTGATCCATCAACCGGTTCTAGAGATATCGCGAGAATAAGGCATTTTTGCACATATATTGAGTCCTGTGACCTTGACCTTTGACCTCATGAACCCCAAAATCTAATCAGATCATTGTCTCCCCAATATATACACTCATACCAAGTTTGAATTTGATCTGTCAACTGGTTCTGGAGATATCGCGAGAACGAGGCATTTTAAAACATATATTGAGTCATGTGACCTTGACCTTTGACCTCATGAACCCCAAAATCTAATCAGATCATTGTCACCCCAATATGTACACTCATACCAAGTTTGAAATTGATCCGTCAACCGGTTCTTGAGATATCGTGAGAACGAAAACGGGACGTACGGACGGACGGACGTACGGACGGACGGACGGACGGACGGACGGACGGACAACCCGAAAACATAATGCCTCCGGCCACTTCGTTGGCGGAGGCATAAAAATGTTCTAACAGTAACAACTGAGTGTGATGGGGATCTCCTTGACTGGGTGACAGTGAAGATGTAATGTCTCCCTCACTAGGGGGGGGGGGGGGGGGGGGGGGGGGGGCACGCCCAGATGTAGGCAAACTCGTACCTGGAAGGTGTCAAGAGAAAACAGGGTTATTTTATCAATTTATTTGATGCATAACTCTTTATAAAAAATGTATAAAAACAGTAACTGAGTGTGATGGCGATCTCCTTGACTGGGTGACAGTGAAGATGTAATGTCTCCCTCACTAAGGGGGGGGGGGGGGGGGGGGCACGCCCAGATGTAGGCAAACTCGTACCTGCAAGGGTGCCAAGAGATCTAGGGGTTATTAATTTGTTTCAGTTCAGTTTAGTTTATTCATTCAACCGTAAAAAGAAAATAAGCAGTAAGGTTGCAACTATCTTGCAACAGCAAATGCCTTCTCTCAAACTCTAAACCGAAATGTACAACTATCTGTCTAAACTGACTGCTAAACCTGTCACATTGCCAAGTGATCTTTATTTAAACAGATTTGATTTATTAATTTTGCGTATTAACTATCAAATATCAAACTTTGAAATTGATTGAGACTTACCCAAGACATCCAGAGTATTCAAGGTAACCAATAAGTATTTCATGATAGACAGCTGTCCTGAAAGCCCTTGGTTGGAAGAAATGGACACTGTCTAAGTAGGATATGTACACACGCCTGCACAGAAAGAAAAGGAAAAGAACATGAACATTATATCATTTACAATGATCCATTCACTTTGTCAAATTCAAACAAAATTACTATACTTCTCTCGTACCTTGATGTTTGGCTTATGGTAACATAAGAATGAAATGGGTTTTTATTTTTTAAATGTCCTTCTTATGATTGAGATATTTAAGATTGAATTGTAAAGCGTTTAGGCAGGCTTTGCGATTGTAGTCAAAGTATCCGATTTTTGACACTTTGATTGCCTATAGTATCCAAATTAGGATACTTTGCACGAACAATCAGCATAAAACATGACATCAATTTTAACCTTTTTACTAGGCAAACATTGTTCTTTTTCCAACAACAAAATCACACATCATTCTGGAGAATCTTGCAATGATATTGGTATATGACTGAAGTCTCAAATATCATTTTTGGAAAAATCTAACAAAGTTTATTTTAAGTAAAATAACTCACACACAGATAAGCGGACCTATTGCACAATTGCAAGTAAATCAATGATTATCATGTTACCTGAATAGATCATTGTTATTAAGCTTTCGAAAACATGATTTTATTTCTCACATGCCTACACTCCTATGAAATATATGCTGCTACACTAAGTGTAATTTAGTTTGATTTTGACTGTAAATCAACAATGTAAAACAAATGTTGTGCCCAAAAAACAAAAACAGGAGGCATCATTGACAAACAAGTTACTTACCCTTGATTTGGTTTGGGACTGTCGGAGCCATACTCTTGCACATGCATACCGAAGAAACACACCTCTACCCCATCGATCTCCTCAAAGGCAAAGAGTGCTTTTGATCTGTAGGGGAATGTGTCCGGAAGCTCATCTCCATACCTGGGGGTTGGAAAAGGGAGGGAAAAAAATAAGTTTAAGAATTTACAAACATATCTTCATAATTGGAAATTGAAATTAATGGAATATAAATTTACAAATTAGTTAGTTTTTAGAAAGGAATTTCCTATAGTTAGAAGTAATCAGTATATGAATTCAAAAAATTGTCAGTAATTGATTCAATTTTGGCCTAAAAATAAAGGAAGCTATCTTTATAATTAGATTAGAATAGATATAATAGGTTAATGACTTTACAAATTTGTCAAGCATGTTTCTATTTTCGGATGGCAATGCCAATGGTGTTTACAAACATTATAGACAAGCTACCTCTATACCGAACAAATAACGATTTTCAAACACTATCAAACAAATAACATCAAAACACACACAAACAGACAGAAAAACAGCTTTAATGTCATCGTGATAAGCATAGATATATACTGACGCATACCTGGACCTCATTCCAGGCTTGCTTCCCATGATCTTCTCTGATCACCACATCCACTGCAATGCCCATCATCATTCTTAAATTTTTGAAATGTGGAAAAAACGAACAAACGAACAGAAAAACAGCTTTGACACCCTTGCTGATAACCCTAGATGTGTACTTACGCATATCTGGACCGCATGCCAGATTTGATTTCTACCATCTTATCCGTGCAAGACATGACTCTGATATGCACCTCCCCCGCCCCTGCATTGCGCTCTCGCAGGAACTTGTTGACCCTGTTCTCAAGGTGTGATCCCAGCTTGGACGGCTGGAGTTCTGTGGGTGAATGGGAGTAAAGATAACACATGAGAATTGTTGATTCACTAATGACTTAAACATTTCCTGCTATTGCAAGGCTCCATATCAAATGTCTGGACTAAATTTGAAAAACTATTACTGTAAATTATGTGCCTATAATCCACTCTTCACAAAATACAAATTTCAGAGACACCAAAAAGGCATGCTGGATGACTACTCAATAGCAACATTCATTTTGCGCTTTCAATGCACCTTAGAATAATTCTTATATTCACAAAAACTCTGATAACTTTGTTGACAATGAAGGCTTTTGTTTGATGATACCGCATAGTAATGTAGTCTCATTTAGTCGTCAACTGGCGTAAGCTAGTTATCAGCTAGGTTATCGTAAGCTTTGTTATCATGAATCATGCAACTCTGCCCCACCTAGCTGGCAAATAATAAGACAATTTGTTCCTCACCTACTCCTAACATTGAACAAAGGGCCAGTTTGTTATCAAACTAGCAAGGTTTCCTGAATATGGGTCTTGAAAAGCATTCCTTACTACTCCTTTGAACTCCAACAGAGAAAGAGTACAAGGTTTCATGAATATGGTCCTTGAAAAGCATTTTCACTTCTATTATGAGAATAAAACACAGAAATTCAGCACACAGGCACTAATGCAAAGTGAATACTTGCTAGGGTTAACATACAAATCTATTCAGACTTCTCAAAGCAGACAAACAAGTCACAAATACAAAATGAACACTCACTTTTGGCTGTGAATTTGTTCTCTTTCTTCTTGATGCCCTTCTGTTTCCGGCACCCATCGCAGATGAAGCCGTCGGTCCAGATGACATCCAGGTGGAGGATACAGATCTGATGCAACTTACGACCACATTCAAGGCAGTTGTACATCCTGTTAGAGGCAATGCAAAGAAAGAACTTTATTAGTCTGTAACCGTTATAGGCAATATTGCAAAGAACAAACTTCATTAGTATGCACTCGAAAATTAGATTTGGGAGAGCTAGTTATCAAATATCAATTTATAAAAATAGCACTATGCAACTCTAGGAAACATTATGGGGGCTTGATGTGACCGGTACAGTAATCTTCAACTAAAGCCCATCATTGAACCACTTACTTGATTATTTGACATAATTGCATTTCCATTTATTAGCTAACTTACATAATCATTACGCAGCATTACTTGCCAAGACAAGATAATGTAAGATGAGAGGGTAGATTGCTAACTGCTTTAACTGTACAAAATGAGCATTGGGTAAATTGTACACTCAATGTTTTCATAAATAATTTCAGGAAGAAATGCTGAATCTTAATATAATTAGAGCATTCCCCCATTTCAATTTTACTTGAGCAATAGCAACAGTGCAGAAATTACCCTTCCATAAAGAACCAAACTTAGTAGATGCAGACAATTAATTAGTCAAAATGAACACTCACTTTTCTGTTTCCAAAAGGTCATTCTTCTTTTTGGCGAAAGTTTTCTTTTCTATTGTCCTGCAAAGAGAGAGAGAAAGAGATTAAGTTCCAACATTACTCTTAAATATTACTACATTTCAATATGCACATGTCATAAACATACATGCACTTAAACACAGATAATGGGCACACATTTCTCACAATTATTAATTCAATTACAACAAATGAGTGCACGAGAATAAATATTACTAAGTTCAAAAGCAAGGAATTAACAGGGAGCAAAGACAAACTATCAAGAATGTTGAACTTCTGGATTTGAACTAATGACCTCCAGAGTAGTGCTCCACTACCCAACCAACTAAGCTATCTCAGTCCACCAACAAACTATGCCATCTCAGTCTAACACTGGCAGTCTCACTAATTGTCTCCAATGTTTACTTGGTCGTTTGTTCCTGATTCATTTAATTTGTTTATAATTTTAAAAATCGTGCTCACATACTCAGTATGAAATGATATAATATATGGCAAAAACATAATATAAAAAAAATAATAAACAAAACATCTATTTGTAAAACAAATTGATTTGAATAGTTGAGGGACACATATTTATGGTATAAATGCACTGTTAAAATGTGTAGCTGATGTCTTGTAGTTTGAGTAATCAAAGAAAAGAAGTTAACAGTATACATGCAACTTTGTAGAAAAGGTTTGTAAACTTACGTTTGTGATTGCGTTGGGTCATCTCCTAAGACTACTGTTTCTCCCTGAATATCACCGAAACACTTCTCACAGAAATGATACCTGCACAAGAACAGTGAAAATATGAAAACAAAAATAAGTGGTTTGAAAGATACAAGTCAAAATATATGAGCCCATCATAACAATACAGCGCTAAGAAACCCTGTACTAAGCGCTATATAAATGTATAATGTAAATGTACTGTATTATTAACATAACACATTTCCGATGGTCATCATTTCAAATAGCCAAAATTATTTTAGATGTTGGATTTATTTTGAGAAGCATATATTATGTTCAGCATCAAAGATTACTTAAAAAACCCAAACATACAATATGCCTAAAAATGTAATAAATACATTTGATTATGCACTTCATACATAGACTTTTCCCTGTTATACTTTTGCCATTTCTATTCTGTAGATAGGAATTTCTCTCTCAAACTCTAATACTACTTTTCCTTGAAGTGTGGATATTACTTGTATGTATTTACATCTGTATCCATCATTTACAGTGCAAACACAAATCAACATTATTACATACAGTTCACATAGATTTTGTTGGTATTTTTACATTTTCAATACTCTCCTTCCACTATGGTTCTTCCGAACTTCCTTGAACAGACATTTGCTAACAGTCTCACACTAATGCTTGCTATAAAGAATACATGTAGCATGCTATAAAGGAGGGGCTGCGAGTCAATATGAAAGTTGAGCAATATGTGATGTAATGTGACCTAATGGGCTGTTGTAATCCATGTGTGGATAAGCATGATGAGATCATCTGGAAATAATGATTTATAATTTGAGGTATAATATCTATACTACTAAAAGAGGAGGTTGTGTCTGTTTGTTTGTCTGTCCGCTATGCAAATCGCCATGCCATGAGGTATGACCCTCATCTTTCAGGTGATGATTGCTACTACCTTTAGGGAGGTAATGGTGAAAGGGTATCAAATTACATCAAACGGAAGTTGATTTTTGTTTACGTTTTGAGCCCAAAAATGTCTTTTGGGGGGCAAATGTAGCTCCGGTACTGCCTATACACTATTAGTATGGTACGTGATGTACACATACCGTACCCGTATGCCTATAGTGTGTTGTGTGCATGCAGTGCACAGGTCCTCTAGTATATAAAATAAATGAGAGTTTAATTGGGATTCTACAAGGTACCAAACATGACTTTCTCCAAAGAACATTAAGTGACTCGGCCCCCTCCTGTAAGTCCTCTTTCTGAAATAATGATATGAAGACAACAACTGACCTGTTCTGGTATGACCAGTAGTGGGCATCTCTTGGAATAGTACACAGCTGCTTCCCATAGCAACACAAGACTTGTGGGTTGAACACATGCTGCGTTCATGGAAGAAAATCACAGTATTAGAGTTAGATAACTTTACAAGAACACATGGCTAATATGCAGAATTTAATTACTAGATCTTGTCGTGTAGATGCCACTAAAGATTCATCAAATGATCATGTATTTCAAAACATACTACAGTGTTGTAGGCTACAATGCTCGTAAATCATGTTGTGATTTGAATCTACTAAAAACATGGCGTTTAATTACTGAGGATGCCATTCTTACGGTGATAGCTAGACTTGGCAAGCAGTGCGCAAGTGGGTTTGGCAGTTATTCTTCTGGTTAACATAATTAACACCTTGTGTGCTTTGGGTGCATAGATGTCAATATTATAATGATAGCAATGGATGGGAATTTCCTAATCCCTTTTATTAATAATAACAATAATAATAATATACATTTATATGCCGCATAATAGTAAGATTACTCTCTCTCCGCTTTACATACTAAATTAAATAAACAAAATATATTACAACCTACAACCTACAAAAACAACATACACACACAAATTATACAATTAAAGAAAAGATAAACATTATTACAGTGCAGCCTATTAAAAATTCCTTTTAAAAATACAACACGCCACTTGTGAATCATGGCACAATTCTGAATAAGTGATAAGTTTTGTGTATTTGAGGGAAAAAACCTGAGAATTGCTTCATTGGAATGGCTTGGCACAGATAGTGCCAAAGCCAACATATAATGCTGTAAATCTAAATATGACTACTTTTGATGAGATACATAACTAGATTTACCCTGCTGACATCTGAAGCAAGCTGAAGTAAACCAAGCTTTTTTCTACATACGAGCTCACAAGAAAACTGTTTAAAAATATTGTTTCTCCGTTGTTATAATAATTTGTTTCAACTCACCTTCCTGCCACAGCAATAGCCAAGCTCTTGCATGACGGGATCGATCTCTGATTCAAAGACCTCGGCCAGCTTGGTGCAGTACTTGTAGACCCGCGACGTCTTCCTGTTGTACAGCCAGGCGTTGTCGAACATCAGCCACACGTCATCGACGAACTGCCAGGGGTCGACGTACTGTCCAGTGTCTAGCTTGGTCTTGATCGTTGCCAGGTCCATGGGCGTCTTCACAATGTCGAAGTAATCCTGTATCAAGTGGGATTTATGCCGCATGCCATTACCCGACTTTCAAGATGAGGCAGATATACACACACATACATTTATACATTTTCAAGGGGAGACTGAAGTGACAGAAGAGGAAAAAGCTGCATTTTTAAAGAAACATCTACTGATTTAATTTCCATTAATATGTATACATTTCTATATGAAATAATATTATTGTTAACATAATGATTGACATAGTTAATTTTAGCAAGTAGAGTACACATTTTTTTGTACACACCTTAAATTTACATGTGCAGCTTTGAAAAGAAATTGTGAATGGGACAACTGAATAATTGAAAGAAATTTTGCATGCATGATGTATTAAAAGCTTACGGGTATCTGCAACTTATGCGGGTCCACAGGCTGCTGGAAAGGTAACGATTCTGGATTTTGACGATATAACTTCTCCAATGTGGGCATGAGGGCCTGCCTCAGTTCATCTGGTTTGAAGGCTGCAAGAGAGAAAGGGGAGAAGTTTTAGGTTAATGACCGTTTTTTAGTTACTCCTTGTGAGATACATTTATTTTATTTCTATTTTCAGTCATAAACTGTAGCATTTTAAAAATATCTTCAAGCCCTTTTTAGAAAATTTTAGCTTCTTAATGTTGAAATATTAATGACATTTTGGGTAATTTTTCTGTTAATCTCTCATTATCATTTGGACATATGAATTTAATATCCTTATCTGTTTTATCTTCGAACTCTGGAAGTTACTGCATATGAAACTTCTTAAAATAGGGCTATCAAAAAGGGTCTGTTAAATGCTCTATTAACTTCTATGAACTAAATAATAATCCTGCAGATGCTTGCTTTGGGAACTGGTTAGAATTCAAAGTAATATTTCAAAGTGCAAAAAGTTTTATTTTTGTATCTATTCAAACGGCAGAGACTATAAAAAATAAAAAATAAAAACTTACTCTTCATTGTCTTGGGCTTCTTTTCAGACTTGACCAGAGCCCCACCATCCTTACTATTGGAAGAAGTGTTGGCCTTGGTGTCCGAGTTGCCGTTGGCGGATGCCGCCTTACTGCTACTCGTGGTTGTACTGTTGTTGGTGCTGGTGGGAGGAGCCGAGGAGACGGTTCCGTTTGGCGTTGGCTTGCCACCCTTCTCGGATTTGGCGGAGGTGTCCATGGGCTCCATCTTGATCCTGGGCTCCATCTTGATCCCCGGCTCCATCTTCCCTCCAGCCTCGTGCTTCACTCCCACCTCATGCTTCACTCCAATCTCATGCTTCACTCCCACCTCATGCTTCACTCCCACCTCATGCTTCACTCCAGGCTCCTGCTTAATGTTCATCATGCTGGGCTTGTCCCCGAAGGTGAAGGGCTTGGCACTACCCGGCGGCTCGTGCTTGACATGGCCCAGTGGGGTCATGTCCTTTAGGCCCATCGTGTCCATGGGCTCTGACTTGATTGTCTGCTCGGTGACGGATGATGGCTTGCTGCTTGGCAGCTGCTTTCCTGGGATCTGCAATGTTATAAGTGATAAAAGTGATAAAGTGATAAAAGATCATTAAATGTGATAGATGCACTTCAAAATCTTGTTCAAATTTGATTGACATCTTACTTCCAACAAATTAAATTTAAAAAGACCCCCATAATGTTAAGATTGATTTTCTAAAAATGATTACACCACTATGATAATGCATGTGTAAGCATGTGAAAATTGATCACCAGACATGCATTGTCTATACATTACATTGCCCATGACAAACAGCAAAATGGTAATGTATGTGCAAGTGTGTGTACCTGAGGTTTGACATCTTCACCCTGGTCAGTATGGTTTGAGAGTGGGCCACCAGACAGCATGCTGGCCTGAGGTGTGGGCTGGCTAGATGACACAGAACTGACCGACGGTAGTGATGACTGCATGAACAGGAACGAAAGAGAAATAATTAACTTAAAAGATGTGCCTCTTATCATTTACCAAAACATTTCAGCGACTTTTCAATTTTATATTTTATTCTGATCAATAACAAATTGAAAGACAAACTTTAAATGAACAGTTTACTACTTTTCTACAAAATGACCCTTACACAGAAATGTGTATTGCATAAATTAAAGATGGTGCCACTTTTTGTTTAATGTGTTAAAAAGTGTTAAATAGTTGCCTACAATTTTGAAGAATTGTTAAGGAAGCATCATGAAACAAGCATGAAACAAGTTGAAGCATCATGAAACAAGTTGAAGAGTAAATGAAAAGAAGTTCATAAAACCTAAACTCAGCTTTGGCAAAATTAAACTTACTGCAATAGGTGATGTGTTGTTCTGAGTTGCAATCTGTTGTGGCTGCTGGCTACCAGGCTGGCTTAGCTGCTGTGGTTTGGAAGTTATGGCTGCAATATTCTGCTGCTGCTGTTGCTGTTGCTGCTGCGCCGCCTGCTGCATCATTGCAAGCGAGGCCGGAGACTTGTTGACTGCGTTGGCCATCGACTGCTGAGGTATGGGCGAGAAGTTCCGGAAGATGTTCTGGTTGGTTTGCTGGAGTTGCTGAGCCTGTTGCTGCTGGTTGGGTAGTTGTTGCTGTTGTTGCTGCAACTGTGCTTGCTGGTTGGGAACCTGTTGCTGGTTGACAGCAGGGGCACCCAGAGCAGCTCCTACCCCAGACGGTGGATTTCCAACACCTACTTTACCTGCTATTGACACAGTCGGCAAGCCATCTACGGACGCAAATCACAGTGATGGAGATCGTTAGCTAAATTGTTATCTTTTAAAAAGTGATGATCCCAAAATTAGTATATTCAATGAAAAAATAAGCTGAACATATTAGAAAGGGAGTTCTCTGATTTCTTCCCTTTTTTTTAGCAGTTGATAATTATTATTATGAAAATTATTTGAATAAAAAGCAGCTGCGCAGTAAAGAACAGCCATCTTTGTTCATATATTTAATCAACTTGCATTTATAAATTCTGACATTTTAATTCAATTAAATGATTTAGCAACAAAATTATCAACGCATTTAAAATATTAAGGTTTTTAACAGGAAGTTTTAGTAATATTTAATGGTAAAATAACCAAATTTGGATTATCTTCAAAACATATACTCTAGCAACAAAGTTGTACGCTGTATCCATTTTTCTTTCAACTTGTAAACATTTTAAATTAACAATTCAGCAATTTCTGTCTAAATTATTAAGCTTTGATATGGAATGTACATTTTAAAATTTACAAAAATTATGCATGCTCATACTCCAAGAACTGAATACAAACTAGTACACAAAACTACAAGCCAACAAGCAAAACAAATAGCTATGTAGAACAAAATATATACATAAATTCAGGTACATTTCAGAATTAACTGTTAGTAGGAAATAGTTCAGACAGAGGGGATCCACTGACAATCCATCAATAACTTTCTTCTCTTTTTTTAATAAAGGAAACACGGGTCCAATAGGGGCGTCATTTTTGGTTAATTTTTTTCTTTCATATCTACCGAGATTCCACAAAAATAAAACAATTGATTTAGATTCCAAGAATAAAACAAATGTTGATGCATGCATATGTGCTCACAGAGTCACACACTAGTATAGAAACAAACAGCAAATACAAGGCTCATAAACCAATTAATCAAAGTGAAGTTTAAAGAGCTAATTTTAGGGCTAATTTCAAACCCTGAAGGATATCACCTTACTTATCAAACAAATCATGCAAGGCATAAAAAAGGGTGACAAAACCAATTCAAACCATTCACTACCCCACCCCACATGTTATGCCTGAACACATGTTGTCAAGTCCAGTTAGGTCACTTTCACCCTTGAATGTTAACATAACAATTTGACTACTACAAGATATACATGTTCAAAAGGTATACAAAAACACGGAAAAACATGCACAGGGAGATACTTTGTTAGTTCAGGGGGGTGTGGCATAAAGAGTTGCGATCAATCGCAAGTCTGAAAATGTGCATAAATGCCCAAATCCGTTTGGCTTAGATACGCATATTTTCTGACTTGCGCAATTCTTAAATGCAACACCCCTCAGGTACATATTGAAACATGCAACAATGTAAATCAACAAAGGGGCAAGACAGCATGCAATCAAACTAAAAATTACTTGGCTAAGCAGAAGATCTGAGAAAATTGATAAAAAGAGAGAGGGTAAATCTCTACTTTGCTTCAAGATGTTTGTTCTTCCAATTTTTGGTTGAACGTCAACTCCATCAGTGACAACGCTATATGCAAACGTGCCGTTCTGAAGTCAGGAGAGGATCATAATCATCTGTAGGAGTGTTGTATTTTCCCACGGGAAAATGCAACTTAACCCATATTTTATGCTCGTTAATTAATTCAAGCTCAATCAATGTTAGCGCTTTCATGCATATGTTAGGAAAAAATCTCAAAACTATCAATTATCATTCATCAGTCTTGTGTGTTAGATAAAGAACATCAGAAAAGATATAAATAATAAAGAATAATAATTTAAAAAGACAACAATTTGCCTCACGGGACCAGCAATTTATCCTCACCTAATTTGGGGCCATTTGTTGTCACTCCACACAAATCTTGCAGCACGGTAGAGATGTACTCACTCTGTGAAGGGATATGAGAGTTAGGGTCCTGACCTGCTAACAGGCCACCAGGACCCCCTAAACCTATCTGGCCGGGAAGCCGCGTACCACCTTGCTGCTCAGCGACTCGCTTCTGCCGCTTCTCTTCCAGCTCTTTCTGGATTTTGTAAATTTTCTCGGCGAGAAGGTGGTAGTATTCCTCCTGGATGTTAGCAAGCAAAGGCAAAGAGAGAACAAAATTGTTATTAAACGGTACTGAATATGAGAATGGAGATATTATTCAGTTTGCAATTCAAAATTCAAAGGGCAATTTGAAAATCCTTTACTTTTTTTGCCAAAAGACAAATTTGAAAACGTAAGTTTCTAAGCAAACAGGTACAACCAACGGTAATTACGAACTGCTCTTAAGAGTAGAAATCAAAATCAAATGTGAAACACAGCTTAGATTTGGCAACAGTACTCACCCTGCTACTTGCTTGCTCGTACATGTCCTTCTCAACTTTCCGTGCATAAGCGACAAGGTTTCCCATGCGCTTGTCCCGCAATGCAGCTTGGTCAGGGGAAGGAAATATTGCTTGTACCCTGAAAAACAGGAAACGAGAACTACTCCCCTTAGCATCACTCACAACAATAAACATGGACAGATCAATATCAGATGTAGTTAACAATCAATTAAATCAGAAACAAATGAGCAAACTCTCATAGCAGAGCTACCAACACTAAATTAAACAATCAGGAAGATGAAGGGAAAGTTCATCAGAAATCATGGAGATATCTATCAAATGCAAACTACAACCTTATGACAATAATCTTTCAATACCCCGGGAGATTTTTCTGGCAGGAGGTAATCCAAAGTACTTATTTTCAAGAAGTCTCCTGCAAAATAACAGAGACTTGGCAGCCCTGTCATAAGCATTCATTATAAAATATAGTTTAACAAGATGGATCTTCGACTGCGCGCAGTAAACAAATTACGCCTCCGCTATCACACGATTTTAATATCAAGCCCAAATTAACATGCACTGAATTAATTTCCTTAAATATTTTGCATATATTTTAAGTCCTGTGACCTTGACCATATGACCCCAAACTTTGATGGCTACATTGGCTCCCTAAGAAACATTCAGGTACCAAGTTTGATTGAAATCTGACATTTAGTTCTTGAGATTTTGCCATACAAGCTTTTTTTCATGTATAATGAGTCCTGTGACCTTGACCTCAACCTCGTGACCCCAACATTTTATGGCTACGTTGACTCTTTATGATACAGGTACCGAGTTTGATTGAAATCTGACATTCATTTCTTGAAATTTTGCCATTACAAGCCATTTTCGCATATATATGGAGTCCTGTGACCTTGACATTTGACCCTTCAAATCTAATCAGATCATTGCCACACCGATATGTACACTCATACCAAGTTTGAAATTGATCCATCAACTGGTTCTTGAGATATCGCGAGAACGAGGCATTTTTGCATATATATTGAGTCCTGTGACCTTGATATTTGACCTCATGACCCCTAAAATCTAATCAGATCATTGTCACCCCAATACGTACGGACTGACGGACAACCCGGAAACATAATGCCTCCGGCCACTTCGTTGGCGGAGGCATAAAAAGGATGAGACATGCAGTCATTATAGTGTAATACAAATTGATAAAGACAGTTAATCAGTTTGTCAACTTATGTAAACAATTAAAAAGTGAAATAAACACCCAAGATGTACCAACAATAGTGAAAGAAGCCTCATCATGCCTATAAAACAAACATGTAAATTACACAAAACTAATTGACATCATGTCAATAACACAACAGTGTGTTACTCACATCATACCAATTACACAGTTATGTATACTTTGCATCATGACAAGAACACAGTCTTGTGTACTTTGCACGACAAATCACAAAACTGTGCACTTGGCATCATGTCAATTCCACAAAACTGTACTTGGCACCGTGCCAACTACACAAAACTGTGTACTTGGCATTATGCCAATTACAGAAAAAACATGTACATTTATACTCTGGCTTCCTGAAACTTACAACTTATGGACTAGGTGTGCTCTGAGATCCTGTGTGACATAGTTATGCCACGGCTGGCTGGCTGCAGACGAGGGCATGGCAGTGGGGAGACCAGACGCTGTGGCGATGTTCTCCTGGGTCCTGATACTCGCAACAATGTTGGAGGTGTTGACGTTGGCCGAGAGACTGGTGTCGACGGGGGCAATACTGTTGGGCATGAGCATGGGCCCAGCACTCGTCATGGTGCTGCTCATCATCGTGTTGCTCAGCGTCCCCACCGTCTTGAAGCTGGAGGTGGGCGGCAGGCTGCTGTTGGTGGAAAGTACTGCCTGTGGCAGCTGTGCCTGTTGCTGCTGCAACTGCTGTTGTGTCTGTTGCTGCTTTTGCTGGATTTGACCCTGGACTTGTGGCTGGTTTTGCTGCGCCTGCTGTTGCGTGGTCACCTGCTGTTGCACCTGCTGCTGTTGCTGCTGGGCCTGCTGTTGCTGGTCTAAGCCTGCTCCAGTCAGCGACTGGTTCAAGACTGTGCGAGGCAGGTTGCCTTGTGCATTGGCAGCTTGTGGCAGGTTCTGTTGGCCAAGGAGGGTCCCTCCTACATCTGCAGCTATACACACAACAACAAAAAAGAATATTCACACTTTATGATAATTGCCAATGAAAAATTTACTTTCTTGATGTAAATCAGTCAATCAAATTAACTCCTTGAGTGCCAAGCTCGCATTTTTGCGATAACAATACACACCAATGACATAGGGCATTCAAATCCCTGACACCGTAAGTGTTAAGGTTGAAATGCCAACACCCAATTTGTTTCCCACCATGCAGAGCAGGACTGATGGAAACAGATTTCAATTGTGTATGATTTTTTTTCCACAAAAAAATACAAAAGCAAAATCAATCAAGATTTACTTTAAATGAATTCAAATTACATCAACCATACAAGAAAATATCTCAAAAACAATCAAAACTGGATGCACATTTACTTGTGAAAATTTACATTTAACAGATCAGTTAATCTGATCACATCAATCAGGGTTCCGTTGCAGAAAGAGATACAATCGATTGTAAGTTACGATTGATCGTATGTCAGAAAATTTACGCGTTTCAACCAATCAGATTTGTGCATCTAGAACACGTGATCCGACTTACGATTAATTGCAACTTACAATCGATTGTATCTCTTTCTGCAACGGGGCCCTGGTGTGCTATGCATTACTATGTGGCAAATCGAAAAAATAAAAGAGGAAAAAGAGGAAAGTACCTGTCATGCCTGGTAGGCGCGTTTGTGACTTGATGGGAATGCCCAAGCCTTCAAACGCACGAGCCATCTGGTTGTGATCAACCGAGACAGGTCCAGGTCCCAGGTTCTGAAGGAACTGGCTGGTAGCTGCAAGTATAAAACCGATGACATGAAGTATTGTAAATGGTTTATTACACATTTTATGAAACTACAGTTTTACGTTTCTTCTCAGAAAAGTAGCATGAATTTGGAATCTAGTACACAAACAATTTTAGACCAGTAAAATATAAAACCACAGCACTGCATAAATTGTATTTTTTTTCTTCAGCTACCATTTCAATAAATGTAACATTGAATACAGCAACAGCCAATGTTCTATATCAATAGGCTAAAACCAGTAGACCCAGTATTGCACTTGTTACTTTCAGGTCACAGCAGGCACGGTAAATAATGTTTATTTCATTCTGAGGGGCTACTACTTAATAGTTGTGCATTTAAGTTAAAAGGCTCTTTTCTGCATTTTTGGATGAAACATCGCAGAGCCCCATGAATGTAATTTTACACCAAGAGCAGGTCTTGAGAACTTACCACTGTGCTGTTTCCGATCAGATGCATTCTTCAAAGGCAAACACACAGGGCAGTCATTCCTCGTGCAGTTCTTCCAGTGAGATATGATTTGTCTTGATGATGCACAGTGGGCCACTGTTGGAAGTTCAAATGAAGAGAAGAACATTAGGCAGTGAAGTGGGATAAAATTTTACATTATTATTCTTCAATCATTTCATTATGAGATATGGTTTAGAATTGTTATTAATTTAATATATCTTTCACTGATGATTTCTTCTCTTATAATATTCATATAACCTACAATTAACATCTGCCTTTCATGATTAAAACTTTCCACACGGAAATTCATAATCTGATATTTATAATATATTTTTTGTGTAGACACATATGTAATAATATAGAACTAGAAACAGCATTGCACGAGGTCACTGGTCATACGGACAATGACTGGGAATAGCTCCATTACCTTGGCAAGACTTCCCGGCTTGGCAGTTGGTTATGTGGTTGAGGACGTTCTTCATGGTTCGGCAGTGTGGCAGGGCACACTGCTTCACCTCACCATTGGCCTGCGTCTCGCGCCGCTGGCATTTGTGGGCATGCAAGAGCAGCACCAGCTGTCTCTGGATAAGCTTCCGCTTCCCGGGGTCTGCTGCAGACGCCTGCGATCCACCGGCAGCCCCGGCCACTCCTACCCCAGCCAGGGACTGTTGAGCACTGACAGGCTGCTGGGCCTGCTGCTAGAAAATATTAGCAATTGAACACTTATTAGGTCAAACATCCATACCTTAGTGAATTTTAAAAAGTTAGTGCATCAAGCATTTGACAAGGATGATAGGATAAAAAAAGACCACCACCAAGTTGATAATAGAATACAGAATATAAAGTGCATTAAAAAGTTATCACCTTTATTTTACTGCAAACAGATCTAGTATTTCATTTACTTTTCTTTGAAGATGACTGCATGATGATAAAACATTGTTCACATATTTCCATTATAAGCAAATCTTAATTACAAAGGTTGTTCATGGCATCCAGAGAGCTCGCCCGAGGTTTTCCGGACAGGGACAACTAATGCATGCAAGGTTGTTTACAAGAATTTATAATTTACATTTATGGAAAACAGGATGATTGAAAACCTCGTCTTCAGGTCATCAGGCAAGGAGCACTCAAAAGTTGAATGCATGTTAGTGAACCATTATATTTTAAAAAGCACATTAGAATTTAGAATGAGAAACTGCATGAAAACCGCTTACCATGTTAACACCTGCTTGAGGACTCATAGCTACATTGCCAACAGCACCAACAGCATGATTCCCTGCAATATTATCACTTCTATTAGCATCTGGAATACTAGCCCCAGCACTATTTGCGGGAATATTTCCTGTGGAAAGAGTTCTCGGCAACGTCCCGGCCACATTCATGTTAGGCCTAAAGTTGCCACCACCTGACATCATGTTGCCTTGCATTAAATTGGAGTTTCCACCATGGGTTCCTTGCAAGTTAGTAAGCACATTCCTTTGCATGTTGGGCCCTGTGACACCAATGCTAGGGTTCATGTTAGCAGCCGGTGCACCCATGCTGTTGGGGTTCATGTTCATATTGCCAGGCATATTCAATCCGTCCATCATGTTCCCTAGGGAGTATGTGCTGGTCCCGCTGGTGGGCACGAAGGAGGACATTGCATTCATGTTGGGTGTAGGAGTAGGCATAGTAGTAATGGATGAGGAGAATCCATGAAAGGGGTTGTTGGGGTTTGGCTGGTTCATGTGCTGCACATTTGCCATACCACCCACCTGCAGAGCAAGCATGCAAGCAAAAGGAAAAAAGGAGTTAAAACTTCCACCAAGAGCAAGATAATAAGTGCTTCCAATTGTATGAATGAAAAATGAATGAATGAATGAATAAATGAATGAATGAATGAATGAATGAATAAATGAATGAATGAATGAATATGAAAATCTGCAGGAAGAAAAATATGTAGAAATAAGAAATAATCCCTTGGAAATCTATTTAGAATTGAATAGAATGAGAAGAAATTTTGAATTTCCAGGTTTTTGCAGGAAGACTTCATGGAACAGAAGATCTAAAAGAGCACTATGTTATAACAAAAATGCAGCAAGGTTAATCTGCAATTTGAATAATTGTTCCGTAGAGGTAGATGCAGACAAGCTGATGATTTCTTAAACCATCCTTTATTATAACTTCAAATTACTTAAGAATGCTAACTAATCATCTTCCGAAATTACCATATTTTAGCAAGTTGCAAGATAAATGTTTTTGTTGGTTTCTTCATGACCATTATGAGTCGAGAGACGAGCCTAGTTTATATTCTTCTTAAGCATGCCATTTTTCTAGTCCAAATAATGAACTCTAGCAATCTTTCCAATTCTCACATCAGCTCTATTTCAAAATTGTCTTGATTCGTTTGGGTATTTCTGACAATTACGCAGCCACTAACATAAATTGAATTGGAGCACAAATACTTGGGGACATTATTATTTTATGAAAGAATTTGCAAAGTATATCGCTTCAAAGAAAATCTGGAGCTCCTTTTAGGAGATTTATATAATAATCTAATGCAAAACAATGTTTTAGCTTGATTCAAACACTTCAATAAACGGCAAACAGACCGGTAATATTAGACAACACACCACAACCACTACAATACAAACCCAGTCACATTTTTACTTTCTCTCCAACAAGTGCATAATGTGGTACCTCTTCATTTTTTCCTCAACCAAATGATGCGACAAAAAATGCTCTTGGAAGTTTAACAACAAATTACTGTAAAAGGATAGCTCTTTATACTGACCTTGGCTCTTGCCTTGTTTGACATAGCTGCTGCATCCATAACATTCATCATAGGTTGACTAACATTCACCACTGAATTGTTTCCCATTGCATTGTTATTGGCCATTTGCTGCAACGCCATGGATGTTGCAACAGGATTGCTGTTTCTGGCCATAGGATTGTTCATGCCAAGGGAAATTCCTTCACTTCCTTGGAAAGGTCCATTCATTATTGTTTGCCTGTTGCCTATGATGCCATGCCCAGGTCCCATGTTAGTGGCAACATTAGCATTCCCTATACTATTGATAGGCATTTGGCCAGTACTGGGATTGAACTGTACCATAGTGCTGGCAGCACTCGTATTCGTCCTTGCGTTAGATAATGTTGCACCAACAGTTTGATTAGGGGACGGGGATGGTACTCTAGCTCCACTTTTTGCAATGCTGTTTGGCACCGGACTATTGGTAAACCGAGGGTTGCCGCTCATGTTCGTAAGGTTCAAATTATTTGCTCCTCCCTGGAGCTGGCTTTGCTGCTGCTGCATGCCCGACGACACGACCACAGCCTTCCCCATCACGCTGCCTGGCTGGCTCACTTGAGCACTTACTCCTGTGCGAGGGGGAGACTGCAACAGCTTGGTCAGCTGCGTATTCCGCTTTAGAGGGTCATTATGAGTTTCTGATGTTGCAGTTACTGATGAGGCAACAGTCATGGAAGGAGACCCACTGGTCACCATTCCAACGCTGGATGACAAGCTGACGTTGGTTACCGAGTAGGAAACTGGCACCTCATTCGTGCTGTGTCCGATCAGTTCATCAGACAGTGACACATCAATGTCAAGTAGCTTAGTAAGTTCTGTGAAATGAGAAGAGATATTAATTGCAATTAACAGAAAATTTCCAAAAAGTTTGTAATAACCAATTAACTAGCAATTAATTGCAAAATTTCTGAAAGAGCATATTTCATAATTAGTTACAACTGTAGACCATCTTATAATTGCCACATAAACAGTTTGCCAACAATCATTTGCAAAAAAAGTTTTAAACTGTACAATTATATCAATATGGGAATTTAATGTTTTCATATGAACAGGTAATAGATAACAAAAATTCCCCTGGCAAAAATATATCATATGTGTGAAGGTGCAGGTCAACGTACATGTAAATGTAATACACACATGTATGTTTTCAGAGTTCAATTTAGTACATGTTATTGTTACTGCAAGCAAACATGCAAATTTAATGTGAATATCCCTCCCCTCTCATTCTCTGCTTAAATAAGACAGAATCCTGACAACAAAATTTAAAATGAGGTGTACAGGTAATCAACAAATTCTGATTTCACTATGTTTTACATCATGTAAATATAACTTGAAACCTCAAAACTAAATAACAATCTAATTGTCATGCAAGACAAAAAATAAGCTAAAAGGTTAGCGATCTCTACCAAATTTGACCAACCACAACTTGGCATGCAAGACAAAAAGTATTGATGCTCTATATGCAATCTGTATGGTAGGTGTACTACACATCGGCACTGTTTTTTTAATCGGCACCCCGCGTAATATTTGTTTTTTCCGCGTGTTGCGAAAAATCGCGCATGTGATGATGCGCGCTCCGTGCGCACTACCCTTAGAAACTGAACTGGTTGAAATTTTGAGGAGAAATAATGCGTAGATCGTCCGCTATGAGTAAATTTGTGAAATGATGCCAACAAAATTAACATCGCACAAGAAATTTTGAGTTGTGTGCATTGTAATGAGAGTTGAGGGGGTGCCTGTTTTAAAACACTTCGAAATTGTGAAGCCAAAAAACAACGCGCGCGTTCAAAGGCGCCATCTCAAAATATAATTAATACATCGAAAATCTGATCATCGCATCGGAATCTGCACTATTTTCTCAATGTGCGAGTACAATTTCAAGAAATTTGTACGATTTTTAAGTCTAAAACTGTCGGAAATGTTTTAGGGTGCCGATGTGGGGGTCTCTCAACCATATTATAGAGCAATGGTTCTTTCAGTCATGCATGCTAGGTCGTGGGCACGCAATGGTTGAGAATGCAAAAGGTTGAAACTTCACCTGCTGTCTAAATTATGCTGATATTTTATTGCATGTTTCACAACAAGCTGATTTTCATATCCATTTCTTATCCAAAACACAATTTCAGAAAAAGCTATGGTTTAGACACTACGTCTAGTCTTTACAAGGAAAACTATTTTTAATTTCATTCAGATATGATCCACAAAACCTGAAAAAGTTTGGAACTAGCTAAATAATTCTGCCACACTCTACCACAAAAGTCCAATGGCAATGCCGCAAGTGTTCATCTAAAAAAAATTTGGCTGCAATTTTATTAAAAAGTAAAATGTAATTATAGCTCGTGTACATTCGTTCAATGTATGTCCTTCCACAAACTTCTCCCGACTCTCAAATTATAAATAGCATCTGGGTTTTGCACAACAGCGCAGCCACCTCACTTCAGTCTTCAGCACTGCAAAGCCCAAGCACAATTCACACACATAATAAATCACTCCCTTCAGTTCAGATGAAAATGCTAAAAAAAAACCAAGATAACTCTCGAAATTATATTACAATGAAGTTAAGGCCACAAATAAATCAAACATTAAAACATCATCTATGTATGAAGTGAAATTTCAAATCAATGGTATTTAACAGAGGAAGACAAAACAAAGGAATTGATAGGATGTTGAAAATTTTGAGTTTTACCTGATGATTCACGCTCATTTGAAGCGTTCGCTGGAGAGGCTAATTTTTGCCTTTTCGTCGGCGGTCCGTCAACCATTTGGTCCGCCATGGTGCTAAGATAGAGATGAGACGTAATTCTTACAATTGAACACTAAAATGATGAAAAACTGTCATATAAGAGTACATACAGTTAGCCCATCTAATCGCCAACAACGATCGCATCTCGGACGCAGAGTTCAACCAGGGCATCGACATGTCTTTGATGAATCTTTACGGCGCACATCCTTGCACACTGTGTGATGCGGCCGGGCGTACAAAGTCAAAGCTTCGATCTTCGACAAAAATTGAGTGAATTTCAGACTCAAATAGTCACATTATGCTCGAATTCTAGACAATCTGGCCGACATCGATGGCATATTGAAATACTTGCTGACTATTTCTGACCGTCCAATACAGAAATGTTTCCGATATGGGGCACAAAAATCCGCTCGAAATTGCTGTTTTCGCCCGGTAGGGCATTCACAAAATGGCGGCTGTTGATGAAAACTTTTTACGCTTGTCAGAAAACCGAACAAGGGAAGCTTCCGGAAAAATCCGAAGCCGATAGTTAATTTAGGCTCGCTCTCCTCATTAGCATATGAAAAAAGTGCGTTGATTCTGCAATGTTATTGGTCGAGACTTTTCATCTACGTTTTCGTGATTGACAGATGTTTATAGTCGGCTAGTAACGGGATATTTCGGAGGATTTCGTAATTCATGTGACGAATCAGTGGACGGTCTGTAGATTCTTTAAATACCCATATTGTACATGTACTGATATTACATGTATACTGTAGGTAGCGTGCAATGTCGTGATAATTATAGGCTGCAAAGTGTATATCGTTGCCATTGCGTTGATTATCTTGCGCGAGCCGAGGCACAAGCCACATGCAGCATGTGAGAGTGTTTGTTATGGTTCGCTTTAGATAAAACTAGAGAAAGGTATTTCCAACACTGCCATTTTGAACGGAAATGTGTTTTTCGAGGATAAAGATGGGAAAGTTATAAATTACACCATTGAAATTCGTTAAAATTGTACATTCAAATCAGTAAGACTTGTTTTCCCTTTTTCCTTTAATTTCAAAATCATATACATTTTGATATCTCTTATTGTTATTAGTATCATTATTATTATTGTTACTGTTATTATTGTTTTTATTATTATCAGTTATTATTATCATTATTATTATTTGTATTATTTAAAATTATTATTATTAGTAGTAGTAGTAGTAGTAGTAGAAGTAGTAGTAGTAGTAGTTATAGTAGTAGTAGTAGTAGTAGTAGTAGTAGTAGTATTAGTAGTAGTAGTAGTAGTAGTAGTAGTAGTAGTAGTAGTAGTAGTAGTAGTAGTACTAGTAGTAGTAGTATCATTATTATGATGATTATTATTATTATTATCATTATTATTATTATTATTATTATTATTATTATTTTCATCATCATTATCATCATCATCATCATCATCATTATCATCATCATTATCATCATCATCATCATAATCTTTATATCATTCTAACAAACAAGTGGTAATGTTTTACCAAGGATATGGGAGTTATTCCATGGTTTTAGTTTATACCATGCACCTACTTTATACTAAAGGCGAGATCGGGTGACAGAAATGTTCGGGTTAGGGGCTTCCCCTCATTCGTCAAACGGCGCACGCACGCACGCACGCACGCACACACACACACACACACACACACACACACACACACACGCACACACATGCACGCACGCTCGCTTGCTCTTTTACTCGCGCCTTCTTTTTGAAATTCATAGCCAGGCCTGCATGGCAGCGCCAGTCATTCAATATTGTTCTGAATGGGTTACCATGGATTGTACTCGGAGTAGGAGAACATGGGGTTAGAGTACTGTTTTTTTTTCTTCCTCAAATAGCGGCGTCTATGATGTGTATTATTTTCCTAATTGTAAGGGTTTATCATGGAATTAGGAGGTCTTAATAGCAGCGAAAATATGGGGGAAATATGCCCCATTAGACAGAAGGGCAATACTAGTTTGTAGATACTCTGTTCATGTTTAATTGAGCCTATACCAAAAGGGCTTATGTGGAGTGTTTTGTAACAATATTCTACTCTCCTTTCACTGAAATGGAATAAAGGAGTATTGCCGTTCATACAAAATAGCAGTACTTTCTTATAAATCCTTCTTTAGACTAGCATAATATCCATTCTGTACAGCTATAAAGTAGTTTTACAAATTTTACAAAATTGTGTATAACGTTTATTCAAGTTGTAATTTGTTTTGTTTCTCACAAATATATGTTAAAGTTAAACTTATTCAATGTCTTTCTTTATTTCACATGTCATGCATTTTGATATCTACGTATTTTAAATATACTCTTCCTTAATTAATGTATTTCCTTTTTTTTTATAAATAACTATAGGCCTACTAGACTAGTAGTTATTTATTATCTTCTTTATACAGCACATTTTTGGCAACATAAACAAACAACAAACATTCCTTCCTTTACCTTTGAAGGGTTACCCTGAGCAGGTAAATAATATTGTGAATTCTTTACTACAACCATTCATTCTTTAACCTAGCCCCCCAAACGTAACTCCCTAGACCCTGCATGCCCAGAACATAGCGAACAACGAACGAATAATGAACGATTTATAATGCACAGCAGCCGAGGCAAAATATGTAGGCGTGGCCTACATGAACCCGAGCCGATTCGCCGGGGTTCCCCCGTTTCAGTGCGCATGGTCGTGAATAGGCCACGCCTCCTCCATTTTGCACGTTTCCGGCGAGAAGTGCTGCACTATTTTGAAATGATTTTGGTGCGCAATTCGGTTATTGCATAATAAGCTACAAAATCGTAATTTTGTACTTTTCAATCACATTTGGGAAAGATTATATAAATTGTGTAATTTCGCAGAAAATGGGAATGGGAATAAATCATACCTTTCGTTGCCGTTATTGTTCAAAATAAAGTTGATACCACTATGTTATTAAACAAAAAAAGGTATATTCTCAAACATCAAGAGCTGCGGAATGATGGTTCTTCAGTTTCACGTAAACAGGCCATTCAGGAATATGTATCAATTACTGTATGTATATATGCCAGGGAAGAAGAGGCTGGGGTAGATTATTAGAATAACGTAACATCCTTTTTTTTCAACAAAACGTCAGCGGATTTTGCCTGATAATTGAGGAGGTTTCGTCCGAATATGAGGTACTTTTTGCCCGAATATCTAGTCCGGTGCCTTATGTCAGAAATTCGAGGTTTGTGAAAATTTCATATACATTTTGGGAAACAAGGCTTAATCGAAAGAGAAAATTCCGTAGATTCCGAATCTGGTTGTTTACATTTTTTTTAAATAGCCCAAAGTAGTTACATTCGGAATTTAGTGACCTAATGTCATTGGCTTATGAAACAGAAATATTGCGCGTTTTTACTTAACGCGCGCTCAACTCCGAAATGGGAACAATTTTATCGTTGCGTTACACCTGATTTTTCTTGCATTTCCCTTATTCAAAAGTGATAATAATTTTGTATTCATATTTTTTTGGAAATCGCTTTACAATTATATGTTATCAAATCTGACGAAAATATATTGGAACTATTCTAAAATTGCGTGTATATTTCCTGCTAAAAACAATTACACAAGCGCAAGCGTACGTATCTTTTATTTCCGTGACAAATCGATTCACTAAATGCTTGTGTTTACATTACCATAATATAATTAAATACATCAAATTACAGCATTGACAAAACAAATATTAATCGAAAGAGTAGATTCTGCTCCTTAAAAGTCACGTTGTTTTCATGGTTTTCATCCTGTTTAGCCCGTATAATTGTTACATTGAATCATTGTATTAAAGCAGCTATTTTCAGGCAATGCGCATATCGCGTATAATCTGTATAGCCCGTATGGGATCACATGAGTAGCGTTTTACTTTGCCTTTATGAGGAACATCTATTATATAGTTTTTTTTGGTATATTTCATATACATTTTGGGAAACAAGGTTTAAACGAAGTAGAAAATTCCGTAGATTCAGAATATGGTTGTGTCCATTTTTTTTAAACAGCCCAAGGTATCGCAATTTCGACTTTAAAGGATGCATGTTTTTTTGGTTCCGCAACACAACTTGAAATCGCGCGTTTTGACTCGAAGCGCATTAAACTTTGACTTCTGAACTCTAAAAAAGTCAACGTCTCAGTAAGGAAAATAAATATTAATTATTATTCTTTACAAACTGGCGTTATGATGTAACGACAATAATTCATGCAAAACATTTAAATAAATAAACCATGCGTTTATGTACAAGTCAACGCACTTTACTTTGTGAATGCCGAAGTTTAACTTATTATTGAGAAAAGGCGTTCTGTTAACAAATTTGGAAACAAAAATAAAGAACAAACTCTACTCTCAGATTCTGGTTGTATTCCGGCCTTCTTATTATTTGATAGGTTTAAATTTCAGAATGTTAACCATTCGTGTATTTTCGGAAAAGGATGAGCATTTCTCGTCCAGCGCGTATTAGGCCTACACTATATTGATCAGGGGCCGTGGAAAGGCTGACCACATTTGAACTATTATGTATTTCTTTGTTTTAAGCCACAAAAGTCGGGGGGATGCAGCCCCCCACCCCCTTCCGCAGCCCCAGTTTATTAATTTTATGCATGTAATCACCTAAGAATGCAATCAACTAGCTCACACCTCCTCACATAGGCCTATCTTCCTTCTGTTGTTGTTTTTTTTTTTGGGGGGGGGGGGGGGGTGTCAAAATAGTCAACATTTTCTAATTAAATTGCCTATAAGCAAAATAAGCGAGTATGCTTAAATAAACTATTCCTCCTGCAATATGTCCGTGTTTAAACGAGTGTAATAATACTTATATAAGCACAATCATAAACGGAGGGGGTCGGTATACTATACCCGTGTACATGTGAACTGTCGTATATGAAGAAAAACAGATATGGGGATATGCAGCTTCAAATATAATGATTGATATCATTTTTGTTGCTACACCAATCGGAAGATATGTATAACAGTTTCCTCTTTGAAGTAATTATTTGTGTATAAATTATATACAGATGATGTGATTATACAATGCCAAACTAAACCGAACACAAAAAGTAACTTCACCCCTAAGCAATTGCCGGTAATTTCATAACCAAGAATCATTTCAAGATTTCGTCTAGCCAATATATCCATATGGTAGCTAGGAAAACAATGTGTAAACATAAGAGGTAACCATTAATCCATGGTTGAGTGAGCACATATTACAGAAAAAATAGTCATATTTCAAAATTCGCAAAAGTATTATCATCATTACAAATTATTGAGAGTTGGAAAATTAAAAAATGCACTGTTTTACAATTGAAATTAATGCATTTTAACACATGAGCCATCAAAAGATCAAAATGAATGGAATATCAAACAGCATTTTCATAAACCATGATCAATGCATTCCGTCACATGTGCGGATTCACAACAATGTATACAGGCACGCGCAATACCTTGTGACTTTTGAATTAGGGCATTTTTGTCTTTAATCTGTGCTCATTCAGCCATAAAGTAATGAATATCTCTGATTTCCGCACATATCGAACATTACAAATGTGCCAATATTGTGCTAAGATGACATCTTGAAACAATAATCGGTTATGAAATTATGGGCAACTGCTTAGGGGTGAAGTTACTTTTTGTGTTCGGTTTATATGGTAAAAGTGGTGGTGAGAGTGCAAGGTAGCAAATTTGTATTGTCTTTTTTTTTTATTTACGCAAAATGGAAGGGGCGGAAAATTGCCCCCATTCGGTCCAAAGCTCTGCCTCTCTTTGATTGAATGTGGTAATTTCCGATCTATAGTATATGGCTAGCACAGCATTTTGATCATTTGTTATTATAGTTTTATGATGCACCATGTCAACCAATTTGCATGTTTCACTTTCTCCACCCTCTTTTCTTCCACCTCTCATTATAATGAACCACTATAATCGGTAAACCGTATAATCACTTCATTTGAAGGATATTATTACTATCCCACCATCAACATCATCATTCACGTGGATCATATCATGTAACTGACATCCCCATAATTATCAGAAATCGGTTATACATAGATCTATTGATATGAAGCCTGTATCGTATACATTGATTTGTTTACAATGATTGTGTTGTACAGTCCATATAAATCTGAGCGATTGATACAATGCAGGCGAAGAATTGTAATTCAATTTTGAATTTTGGGTTCAAATATTTCACTTCTGAATACATTTAAATTCCTTTCAGGAAATCTATTTTGTCATATCTTGTATTTGTTCATCATTAAACAATAGGCAAACGACACACACACATTTACAATAAAATTGAAATAATTTGATTTACATGTATTTATACCATTTAATCATAACTCGCATTTCATATCCAGGGTATATATATCTTACCACAAGGAAAACAGTACTAACAATACTTTTCATAAACAAATCAGAATAATATACAATAGCAAATATACGCTTCTGCAATGGAGTATGTGTGCTACCTTCTACAATAATAAACATCTTATGAACATTCTAATACTTTAATTCAATCACGTTAATTACGGTAATTTAAATTATAAATTCTGTATTGTCATGAATTTCATTTTATGCTAATATTTTAACAATTTATATTACAGCATTTAATTTGTATATTAACATTATCGATTATAATTTATCATTATGTATTATACATGTAAAATTATTATTGTTACCCTATTACTCATGCCCCTTTAATAGGGTAAAGTTATTACATTAGTACAAATACAATTAAAATGTATTAGATAAAAATGTATTATATATTTTCCAGTGTTCACTGGCATCTAGCAGTAAAATACAAACAAGTGGTGAAAACTACATGACGTTTAATAGGGTACAAATAATTTATAAGCAAAGTTTATAAAACAAGATATCCATGCGGGTTCATGTTAAACATCTAGCGTTACATTATGGCCGTCGATCAATTCAATTAAATTCAAGGTATTTTTGTTATTCAATAACATATTTGTTATTCAATAACATTCAATAACATAGTTCCACTTTTTGATACGTTGAAAAAGAAAGTTTTACAATATTATAAAGATGAACAAATATATGTTATGTATATCCGGAATGGAGAGACATTTTAATGTTAAGTGGCAGTTGCTACAATTGTTGTTTGTATAGAAAGATTAATTTGAATATGTGTTATGCACATGTATTTGATTTGTTTTAAGCTAATGTATTTGATTTGTTTGTTTATGTGAAGATTATTAATAAATAGCCTGTGGAGGGCTCAAAAATTTGATTTTTTTTAAATTTTTTTTATTATATTTTTTTTTATTCAACTATTTGTAGGCAAAATGCTAAATTACAAGTGAATTTACAAGGTAAAACACATTACAAATATCATACAAATTGAAAGAAAATATACATAATATTATACCAATACAAAATATAAATAAGAATGCAAGTAATTGCTGAATGGCACAATTTAAATATTGCATTTCAAAATATGAAGAATAACAACATTATCAATGTGATATCAACCCAGTGTAAATTAACCATCAAATACGCATTATCAAACAAACTTTACGTAAAGTAACTAAAGTTATATTCAATGATTAAAAATATAAATATAAATTATAATAATACATGGGTAAACTTCACTTCAATTAAACTAATTGTAAGAGCGTTCAAAGCATAATGTTTATATAAAATTTGTAGTTTCTATCAAAGTTACAAATAAACCATGAACGAACAAATGCAAACATTGATTAAAGGGATAGTTGAGTTCTGGTAAGGAGAGTACAGTTTTGGTCAAACTGTATTTTAGTAACCAAAACCTGCATCATTGCATCACAAACTAATAGTTATAACTCGGAAGGAATACAAAACTCAAGAGGGCGCTCTCTAAATACTCATCGGTTTGAATCAAATATTGTGCATGTGATGTTTTGTTGAAATAGTGATTAGATAGAGAGATAATCAACAACTATTTAAATACCTATTTTGTAACTTTTTGAAAAGAGAAAACATTTTTAAAAATTGTAACGGCTGGTTCAAAATTATCGAATAAGTGTGGGGCCCCACATTTATAATAAATGGCTTTGTTTATGGATATTTCAGCCGTTTCTGAACCGATTTTGATCAATAAAGTTTATTCTGTCATTAAAATAGTATACTCTTTCAAATTTTACACTCAGTTTTTCATTATCTCACAAAAAACAATTGTATGTAGCGCCTTCTCTACCAAAACTCAATTATCCCTTTAACTAATCGAGTAAGAATTACAAGCAAATCAATAATAATGCACAGGAGAGCAAATGGCTGTAAACTGTAAATCATAAAATTAAATTACAGTTAATAAAGACTTGTTGGGTTATATTGAATGCTTATCAAAATGTAAGTAGCCTACTTCAATACAATTAATTAAATGAGTGTAAAGAAAACGTCCAGGGTTTATATTACATGCTCATATTCTAAATTCAACATACACAGTCAAAAATATATTGAAGGCTATAATCACCTGATAAAACTGTCTAAGTAAAGTTTTTTTTTAATAGCTATTTCAAAATGTATGTCTGATTTAAAAAGTTGTAAGCTCTCAATTGTCAAAAGGTAATTTGAATAGGATTTATAGTAAATATAATAAAAAGGTTAGCAAAAAGGCCATCTGACCCAATTCCCTGTACATACACGTTATCGCTATGCCCACTGAAATAGAGCTGATACTATTAGCTAACTTTGGGAATCTAATTATGAACAACATCTTTACTTCTGGATAAGATTCTAATTGTGTTTATCCCTTGACTGATTTTATACCTGTAGGCAGCTATTAAAATCAGAAAAGCCTTACAGGGGCTCTGCCCCCCTGTGCCCCAGCAGTGGTTACATAGCATGGTCCTACACAGACCATATTCTCAGGTGTTTTTTGCCAACGTGCTCGCCAATTGTGCTACGTACACACAATGTTCGTTGACTTTAGGTGTCGTTCGGTTACAAAATATGGGTCCCCTACGTACCCCCGCCTTCCCCTTCCAAATTGGAGAGAATAAATTGACGCCTATGGTGATTCACAATCCATCCAGGTCATGATCCTGCAGTAGGGAATAAAACAAATATAAAAGAAACAGGACAATTATATTGACTAGAAGTTGTTAATACTTGTTATATTATTTTGTTTGTACTATTCAACCAGGAAAAGGTTATAAAACAAAATTTAAAATATTGATAATTCATGATAGTTACATGAATTGTGTGTTTAACATGTTTTAATAGAAGAAGAGAGGAGAACATGCTATTGGATATTATTGCTCACTGGCAATCCACTCAATGGCTGCATAGTTAAAAAGTACAACCTGTAGCATTCAGAACTCGAGGTTGAAAGTTCATCAAAAATCAGGGTCTTTATAGTGTGCATTAAGTTTGTATTTATATATACTTATATATACCTATGTTGGTGGTTCCCCTAAAGTTAAAGGTGAACCTATAAAGTGTCAGATATTGCCCAAAATTACATTTGAGACTTCAATTCTGTACCTAAATCATTGTAAGATATGTCCGAATGATGTGTGAAAGTTTCATTAAAAAAGAAAACCGCTTTCCTGGTTTAAAAAAAGCGAAAATATGCGTCAGCTTTTACAACAAATTACTGTACGACGCTATGAGGTTTATGACCGTTCATTAACGCTCTTGAGCTGAATGATAGATATCATCATACTAAAGGGGCATTTGAAAAATCTAACCATATTGTATTATTCTCTTACCATAAGCTATAGAACACGGTAGAAGAGAAACGGGGAAGCTCCAAGTAATTTTCGTGGAGTTGACACTTTACAGTCATTCCTTGGACCCACCAGGTTCCCATATGAGATTGGTTACATATCCAATCAATCTTTTCAATAAGCCTGGTTCTGAATTGTGGCTTTGTTCACTCCAGGTCTGGGCAATTGATTAGGGAATTACACTTGGGCATTCTAGGAATGTAAAGCATTGAACCCAAAACTGCTAAAAAGAAATTCTCCATGTAAGAGCAGTAATGCCAGTAAATATGTTTAAGTTTTGTTGAATTGAATTGAATGTCACATTTATTTGTAAATTTGGCATTAAAAACATTACAGAGGAATTTCCTACTTATCACTTACCATCATAGTTACTCAATCACATGTCCAGCCATGCCTTGTGATGAACTTCCAGAATGGTGAGTCGTTTGGAAGTCCAATGGGACCCAAAGTGACCTGGATGACAAAATAATGTATAGGAACTTTGCATCACATATAAATACATTTTGTTGACCATAATTTTAATTTGTATCCAGCGGTACACTGCAGCCGATACAATAAAACAAACAAGTAAGGGAAAGGTATTTTACAAACTAAATCAACACAATTAAATAATTAAAAAAACGAATGCCTTGCCATGCATTTGGATGACAACTTCCGTTATGGGTAGCCTTTTGGAAGTCTAATGGGACCCAAAGTGACCAGGAAGACAAAATGATATCTATGTAGATTGAATCAACTTTGCATCTGTTTAAAAATTGATATAGCAGTGTAGTGCAAGGGAGAAGGTAGGAGGGGGCACTTGCTCCCTCAAAATCCTTTACTTGAGTTATGTTTATTTGTGTCAATGACAATGGACTTACATAATTTGACTTTGTCATCTCTACATATTAAAAGGGGACAATCAGTGATTAGTTCTTTAATTGAAATATTTTGAAATGGTTGATGTGGTTTTCTGAAATTGAATTTACAGTAATACAAACAAACACGTACATATGTGGATATTTTGCTTATTGGCTTTTTATTTTTGTTATCATTTAAGTGTTGGACGTTGGTACTTGTTTTCATTTGACAAATAAACCTGAATAGAATAAGTCTACATCTCCAGTAGATCATACCCAGACAATTGCAAGTAACTTGAAGTTGGATTTCAGAATTAAATCGTTATTAAGAAATGAAATGAGATCGCATGCTATTTCATTTAGCCTACAGTAAACAAATATTTACAGTCTCATTTTTGGGTCTATGCTGGCACTTATTATTAAAATTGAAAGATAATTGATTCCGATAAATACGCTTTAGTTAGTGTTAGTGTTATTGACTAGATTTTTCTAGCTCTACAGATTTACCTCCAGTTACTGTGACATAGCCCATAGCTTAGGGAGGACCTGGTCTAGGAAGCAACTAGGCTAGGCCGGCCTTAACTCTAGCTCGATCTAGAGAACGCCAGGGCGAAGCGCTGGTGTTTCGCACTGGCATTCTCTAAAGGTTATGCCGGCCTGTACTACTAGTATTAGGCTAGGTTAGGCTTAGAACGACAAATCTATCGCTTTCATGGCCTCTTTGACATTATTATTGTCAACTTTCACTGTCGCCGACAGTAAAAATTGACAATAATAATGTCAAAGAGGCCATGAAAGCGATAGATTTGTCGATCTAGGTTAGGCTAGCCTAGCCCTAGGGCTCTCTCACTCTTTAATCATTTAGTCTTTTATTTTCTCAACCGTCGAATCTGCCATCTATATACAATCTACATGTATGCTGTACAATTTCTTGACATAATCTACACAAAACTAGACTAGAGACGTCTACGGTCTAGACTAGTCTAGGAGTAGGGGACTGGTCCTAGTCCTAGCCTAATTGGCTAGGACTAGGTCGACAATAGATCGACAAATCTACCACTTAATGCCGACAGAGAGAAATACAATACATAATGTCAAAGAGGCCATGAAAGTGATATATATTTGTCGATCTAGGTCGACACTGTCTAACTCAAAGACTAAGACTAGAGTAAGACTAGACTATCGTTTTCAATTTCATTTTCAAATTCATGGCTTCTTTTATAAATTATAAGTTTTACATGATTGACTGCACTGTCTTAATTTTAGCATTATGTACAACATAAATTATAAAGTATCCAGTACATGCAGTTAATTAATATTTTTGAAGTTCTGTTGTTGTATTTCCTTCATTTCGTGGGTATTATCACGAAGGCAGATTTGTAAAAATTAGCTAACACGTAAAGTCACGTATGGGACTGATGGCAAATGAACGTAACTTACTTGTATTTACTGCACGTTTTTATTTGTGTTTTTCGTGCTTCTTTCCTACGGAAATTGAACAGTTCCGTTAAATAATATGACTTAAACATATATTATGCGTTTTCAAGTTGATAAAATGTATTAAAGTGTACTCACCGCGTCATTTTATGCCACCTTTCATGACCGGAAGTTGTCAGACGAGCATTTTTTCTGCCTCTTCGAAGCGGTTTAGTTTTTGGCTAAAATCTCACTTTTGGGCTAAAATGAAAAAATGTAAACAAGCAAATTTGAAATCTCCATATGAAAATATGTCGATTTAGGCTTGTTTCCCAAAATGTATATGAAATTTTCACAAAATTACATAAGTCACCGGACTAATCTGCGTAAGTACAAAACTCTCGCGGGGGGGGGGGGGGGGGGGGGGGTGTGCCCTCATATAGTGTAGTGTGTCATGCTAGCATTTGCAATATAGTTGTTTGTATATGTACCTTTGCAGAGCAGAACTCGATACTGAACTGAGAACTAACTTATTCAAATCAATCTGAAATAAATTAGTATATAATTATAGATCAATATAGTAAATATAGCTTTCGTAGCCTACACTTGAGTATTGGTAGCCTACTTCCCGAAATGCCCCCGAAATGCCCTTTACACTAAATTGGTTGGTTTTAATTCCATTAGAAAGTTCCTTGAATAAAACATGTAAAATGAGAATCATTCCCTTTTAAATGCTCTCATAGTTAAAAATTTTGATTACAAGATATTTTATTCATATAAGTCTATACCGGCCGGGGGACATTTTGAATAAAATAGAAAAATACAAACAAATCTAAATAGGTTTTTAAATAGTTGTTGATGATATCTCTATTGAATTATTATTTTAACAAAACAATAAGTGCACAATTTTGTATGAAAAAATGGCTAAAACCAATGAGTTTTTAGAGAGCGCCCTCTTGAGTTATAACGGCCCTTTTTAAATGTTATGATAACAGGGTTTTTACTTAGTCGTTTGTAATTGTATATACCTTTCGAGCATGGTGGAGTTATAACAATTAGTTTGTACCGTAATGATGCAGGTTTTGGTTACTAAAGTTAAGTTTGACCAATACTCAACTATCCCTTTAATCATGCGCGAACAAAATGGTGATACAAAACGTTGGGGGAGGGGCACCATGAAAGAAGCACCCAACCCGCCCCTGAATGTGACCCCCCCCCCCCCCCCCCCCCCCCCCCCCGATTGCTCGTCAGGGCATTATACATGTCACGAGACCTTTTGCCTCGGAATCATCAGCCCAAATAATTTTGTCCTAAAAAGCGACATAAAACATTTGTTATTTGGTCATTCTTTTCATTAAAGATGTTTCCCTTTGGGTGGGGGGTGGGGGGGGGGGGGGGGGGCTTGAAATAGTTTAATCATATTAAGAAATAAAATGAAAACAATACAAACAGTGAAAACGTAGTTCAAGCTAAAAACGCAGCATTGGGAGAAGTAGGGAAAGCATCTTTATTGGTCAAACTAATTGGAGGTCAAGTTATATGGTAACAAAATATTGTTATGATAAATTATATTCGTTCACATCGTCGGTGATAAAGGCAGCAACTCAAATGGCATAGCCATAGCGCTCCTATTTATCTATACCAAGCCAATTATCGGGGCACATTATACATGCTAAATGTATTGTATTATTTTTTTAGTAAACTTATTGCGGATGGTGATGTCTATATACCCTCATGCATGGCTACTGCATGATGTAAACACCATTCATATTTTCCCTTCCATTTCTATAGTATTTAAACGTTTCTTGGTAGATTATTGTTATTGATTGATTTTATTCATTTAATTTCCAAATTTTCAATAAATTATAAGGCACGCAATAAAAATTAAAACAATCATGAACATAATTTCTTGCACACCGTATAATGCAAACGAATAAAGTATGAAAATTATAATAACTTCCTAGCCTATACTGTTGAAAAGGGGTGCTATTAATCATTATATTGAGCCTGTGTATTTCTTATACGGTCTATCACATAGACATGCATGGTATTCCTAAGCGATACATATAACATAATTTAGAATGAGAGCTGAGAAAATCGTGAACAATATGATTTCACTCCTAGACACTGAAATATAGCCTACGCATTATGTTACCGAATGACTAATTGCTCAGTAAAATGTTCCAAAATGCGTCATAAAACGAAATGATTTGTCCCGACAAAAACAAGTTATTTACTTTTATAAAGCTTGGATGGGATTCGATTGAATAACAATTTATTTATTAATTGCCGAGCTTTCTATTCGAGGATAACTCGCCCATCCCATGTTTTGTTTCGTTATTCAAGGGATTAGAGGTGTCGATCCTGGGGGGGGGGGGGCAGGGGGGCGGTCGCCCCCCCCCCCCCCCCCCCCCAATGAAAATATTGGGGGGCGAACATATCATTTCGCCCCCCCCCCCCCCCCCCCCCCAATAATTCCGAAAATGAGGAAGAAGCAAATCGAGTGATATAATGCCAAAGAGGGGAAAGACACATTTATCAAGAATTAATCTTCAAAATAGCCGTTTTTTAGTTTGAAAAGGACTGTAAATCTCTTTTTGCCGCGCGCTTCGCGCGCATACAGTTTCTCATATTGCAAGTTTCATTTGGGTTGCGGGAACTCACCTTTTGAAATGTGTTGGGCAGCGTCATTTCTCAAACGCACACCTCAATCGAAGTTTATTAAACCCTCATCTATAGATAGCACACCGTCACAGAAAATAAAATAATCTCGGTACATATGCGCTGAACGCAAATCAAATTGGAATATCATGTCCCCCACATTTGAAAAAGGAGCAGATTGTCCCCCTCCCTTTGTCATTATGTATGTTTGGTTCCATATATACTTCATATTACGTGAAATTTCTGTGCACCAAATCGCACAATTTCACGCCCAAAAATACAAAAGCTCCCTACTGTGGGAGGGGGACACCCCCTCCCACACCCTCCCCCGCTCGGTCGCTTCGCTTCCTCGCAATGTCTCCCCTACACTTTTGAGAAATTGTTGACGCCCTTGCTTAGTTTCATGGGAGCCCAATGCCCTAGACTATATCGATGGCTCTATATTATACATGATCACGTGGATCCATCTCATGCAAGGCTCAGTCTTTTCCTCGCTATGCCCTTTAAAAATACGTTATGAGTAGGTTCACTATTTTATACAATTTTAACACCCATGCTAGGAGCAAATGTCTGAAATCTAAAAGCTTCCGGGGGCTCCGCCCCCTGGACCCCCATTATTGTCCCCAAATGTGGGTGCCCCCCAAAGTCAGGTCTTTGAGCCATCAAGACACTTTCAATCTAGTAACTTTGTTGACAAGTGCAAAAAGTGATGAGTGATTAATAAGCTGTGTATTAGTGTGATCTGATATTTTCACAAAGTAATGTGTTAACATTTTACGTTAATTGGATGGTTTTTTGGGCCGAGAAATTAGCAAAAATGCAAAGTGATATTCACTAACTCATTGCACTTACTTTGTATACTACACGGCTTAAATGATCCAGTAGACAGTTTAACATCTGAACACTTCAATCGTAAATATCTTTTGAACAAAATCATAATGGAAATTTGAAAAACCGAAACCTGTTTTGGGAAAATTATCGGAAATAACTTTATTGGCCAAACTAATTGATTAGTATTGTTGAAATGGCATAAAAAGGGGCGTGTGGAAAAACCCGAACATTGCTTCGCTAATCCCACTCAATAAATAAACAATAAATATAAATTTTGTATGACTTTTCCTGAATATGATTTTGCCCAAATGCGGCATGCTTTTACCCGAATATAATATGAGTTCGTCTAGTAGTACGATATGATTTTGCCCGTATATGACATGCTGTTGCCGGAATATAATATTAATTTGCCCAAATACGATATAAGTTTGCCCCCACCTCCTATACAGGCTATGCATCTCTCATCTCTCACGATCTCTGTGTCAGAGCGGATAATTTGATCTATATAATTATAATTATATCAAAGCGCTCTGACTGCCCTGTGAGCCTGCAGAGCCATGTGTTATAGCGCCATCTATCGTCTGTGCTGTATCACTGAAGGAATAAAAGGTTCTGGGGAATTTATTATAACCAGGTACGAGGATTTGCACCGAGAATCATTGTGTGTAAAGTAAAAAAAACAAAAAAAGTGTGACAGGTTGATACGAAATGGCATGGTTTTGGACTGATTGGAGGG
>JBAMJV010000258.1:295000-298147 GCA_037951105.1 Echinarachnius parma | reverse complement strand
GGGGGTAGCTGTCCGGGGGGTAGTTGTCCGGGGGGTAGTTGTCCGGGGGGTAGTTGTCCGGGGGGGGGGGAGTTGTCCGGGGGGTAGTTGTCTTGGGGGGTAGTTGTCTTGGGGGGTAATTGTCTTGGAGGGTAATTGTCTTGGGGGGTAATTGTCTCGGGGGGTAATTGTCTTGGGGGGTAGTTGTCTTGGGGGGTAATTGTCTTGGGGGGTAATTGTCCTAGGGGGGTAATTGTCCGGGTGGTAGTTGTCCGGGGGGTAATTATCCTAGGGGGGTAGTTGTCCGGGGGGTAATCGTCCGGGGGGTGGTTGTCCAGGGGGTAGTAGTCCTATAGAACCCTCTGAACTATTTATAAAACTAAATTCCTTGCTTAATTTGAACATGCATGTCTCAATAATCAATAAAGACTTGACTATAACTTACTGGGAGGAGAAAGAGATGGTTAAATCTCATATACATGTAGTATGATCAAATTGCAAAAATTATACTCTTAGTCCATGATTTTCCATGTGTTATGCCCATGATGTACACAACTTTTTTTAGATTTTACAATTTTTTGGCACAAAACAGCATTGTACCTCATTAAAAATGTATAATATTTTGTTTAATAGTTGAACATTTGGTTTACTGCACATTCTGTTGAAAAATTTCAAATTTTACAATAATTTTGGAAAAACTTATTAATATTTAAAAAATAATTTTTTGCTAATTGAAAAAAAAATTGAAATATAATTTTTGTTCCTAAAACTGTTTGATTACATATCAAATGTACAATTAAAAAAGTGTCATGCACAATGGAGCATTTTTTGCGGGTTATTTCTGAGTTTAGAAAAAGTGGACAAAAGTGTAATGTCCGTGACGCTGAAAATGTAATGTCCGTGACGCAACGTTTTGTTGTCTAGATCACATATGCCTGGCCCGTTTCCCCCAAAACAACTTGGATTCAATTCATCATTGCCTTGTCTATAATTAAATACCTAAATCACCTTTGTGAGGTCTCAGAACTCACAGACTTTTGCAAAGATGTATATGGATGCAAAAAGTCATGTCCAAAAGATGTAATGTCCGTGACGGCGCACATTTCGCAGAATTACTCAGTAACGAATTGGATAAATGTTCTGAAACTTTTTTTGCATACTTAACTAGGATATTGTTTTGTAATCAAAATAAAAGTTAGATATTAGTTAGAGGTATGAATTAGTAGTGGCATTGGAAAGTCATGAAAATTCTCTGATTTGTAATGTCCGTGACGCTGGAGTTGCCCATACGTCTGAAAAAATCAGCCAATGTTTCGAGGGTTCTTTAACGATTTTTAACTTTTCACGGATGGGGGTGGATAGTATGACGTCATAATATTAAAGGACATCCCATAACGAGTTGGATTTTACTAACTATAGTTATATGGATATATCTGACTTGACGCGCGTACAACGGCGTTACCTTTTAATTTCTTGACATTCCAGATACACATTACAGTGTACTGTTATTTGTTAAATACATGCAAAACGGTTTTCCGACTGTTGTTCCAATCAAATTCCGTCTGGCGCCACTGACCGTCTTGACTTGGCGCAAGTGTGATTTTGCAGTCTTCTAAAGATTGTCTGATGTTCAGTCATGCATGCAGAGATTCAAATGAAAAGGGTACCGAAATATGCTGGGAAGATAACTCTACCAAGACATATCATAAAACCCATGATTAAATGTTCATACTTCAAACAAGACAACTTTTAAAAGATAGGACATTTTTTCTGACTCACTCTGTATATAGAATCGATGAAGTCCACGAATGAAGTCTGATCTTTAAAAGAAAACCCAATTTAGAGTCGGTTATTTCTGATTATAGTGTAGGTTAATCTGCACTGAACTTCAGAATGTAAGAGACATTTTAAAGTTCCCATCTAATAAAAGCGTTTTTTTAAATCATGTTTTGAAACAGGAAAGACACTCAGCACGCGGTGCGCGTCTACTGCGACATGACGACGGCCGGTGGAGGCTGGACTCTGATCGCCAAGGTATCGGACCACTACCGGTGGATCTGCCCGGAGCAGCGGGGAGCCAACTGCGAGCGATCTATGGTCGACCCACTCCGAGCCAACCTCTTCCATCAGGTGCACGAGCGGGATCTGGTCGACCTGCGCGGGTCGGACAACGCCAGCGAGTCTGGCATCCACGTCTCCAACTCAGTCGCCAGATACATATTCAAAACAGGTAGGCATACAACTCACTAGAGCTTTCACGCGATATGAAATAAGCGCGACCTCGTACTGCTTGTTGCGCGTCGTGACATGCGAGTACATCGACTGGCGGTTATTAGAAGACCCATACGGTGGTGTTCGGACCCGACGTCGAACATGTGTTCTGTAAAGACGGCACATGGGAGCTGTAAGGCACATTTTGACAATTTCTTCTTTATTCATCGCACAGGAAGGAAACATATCTAGTTTGTATCCATATAGGCAACACTCCATCGACGCTGGGTGCCTTTGCAGCGACCCTCGGCGGTTCTCCGAAAACGCATGTACGTTGCGTTCTGGCCTGACGTCGAACTTGAACAAGACGACACATGGGTGCATTTCTTTTTCATCACAATTCTCTTATCTTTTTTTTCAATCTCACAGGAAGGAAACATCTCCGTTTTTCTTTCGTCGGTGACGCGACGCCGACCTCAGAAGACGCCACGACGACATCGACAAAGAACAGTGACCCGTGGCGATTCTCCGAAGACGCGTACGCTGCGTTTCAACCGGAAGTCGAACAAGTGTTATTTAAGGACGGCACGTGGGCGCTGTACAGCAAAGAAAACCTCAGCTACTCATGGAACGTCATCAGACACGAGCGACAGCAGTTAAGCTTCAACGGTGACGTCATCTGCTGGGGAAACAAAGTTGCGACACCTTACAGGTATGAACGAAGTCAGGAACTAATTCTTTAATGTGACGTGTTTTTTTGTTGTTGTTGAAGCATCTTGCCCCTTTCAATAGAATTCACATTACATTTTCGCTTACAAAAGTTTTGCCTCTATAGCTGTTCTTAAAAAAAAGTTGTCCCCATACTTTTCAGTTCGGATATAAAGGATCGGCAAACAAGGTTGATGTGAATGACTGAGCATGAGAAACAGTATCATTGAGTATTATTTACAGTTTAAC
>JBAMJV010000258.1:242500-290000 GCA_037951105.1 Echinarachnius parma | reverse complement strand
AGATAAGCTGTTAATTGATAGGAAGTTTGTGAATGACTTAAAAACTCGAAGATTTACCATAGAGATCAAATGAATATTGACTATTGAGTCACCAACAAATACAATGAAAAGGATGAATGAATTGTGATCTTTATGCTACGTTTACACCATGTTCCCGGCGGCCACGGCAGCCCCGTTTGCCCAAAACGTAGTGCGCCGTGGGATATTGGCCATTTTTTCTTCTCTGTATTCAAGTTTTGTTATCCGTAACAGGCCGTGGGAGAAAGGGGCTGCTGAGTCCCGGAGGCTCCAAGGCGCAATACGGTTCAGCCCGCGGTCTGTCACGGATGCCAGTACGTTCCCTCCCGGCCAGTCATGCTCTGATGGGGTCCCTCACGTTTCTCACGTTCTGTCAAGGCTTTCTACGGATGAAACATGGACGCCGGGCAGCTTTGGAGCACGTTTGTCCACACGGTATAAAAAGAAGGCCTCCCAAACAAAAGCAATCATTGTGGATTTCGACGAGACAACATCATGAATGCTCAAGATGAAGAAGATTTTGTGTTTGCATGTTTGCTGGGTGCATACATCCAGTATTTGCGTCAGCAAGAAGAAGGTCAGCAGCAGTTGCATAGAGGGAAGGCCAGAGTGCAGCAGGCAGGAAGAAAGCGGATGATAAAGCCAAGATCCATGTGGGTGCGCGAATGGTTATCGGAAGACAGAAGGCAGCAGCTGGGCCACTACTCAACATTTCTCACCAAAGAGCTCAGCACATAACATGTCAACGCCTTCCAGAACTATATATATGAGGATGCCTCCAGAGCTCTTCGACGAGTAACACCAGCCATCGAGAGACAAGACACTAAGTTCCGCTCTGCCCTTCCACCTGGACTGAAGCTGTCAGTGACTCCGAGACATCTGGCCACAGGATGACAGGGGACAATATTACTCATCACTCTCCTATGCGTGCAGTAAAGCAGCCATCTGCCATATGGTGCCAGAAGTGTGCAAAGCCATCGGGAAGCCTATAGGATGAAGTGTTCCCCGTTCCTGTGACTCCCGATGAGTGGAGAGCCCTTGCCCAGGAGTTTGAAGACAAGTGGAATGTGCCTCATGCTGTGAGAGCTTTGGACGGGAAGCATGTTGCCATTAGCAAGCCACCCAACACAGGCTCCTTGTACCACAACTACAACGGGGTTTTCAGTATCCCTTTCCTCACCTTGGTAGCTGCCCTCCTCCCAGGTGCGTCTTCTTCAACCTCCTCAGCCTCAGGTTCAGGGACCGGATCAGCAGCAGCAGCACGCTCCTCTTCATCTGGCGGCGGTGAACGGCTATAGGATCTTCAGGCTGCTCCTGCTCCTCTACTGATGGTGGTGGTGCAGGACGAGGGGCCTTCGTACGTCTTGGCTTCTTCGGTGGCATAGCTTGGCCATCTTTCTTTAAAGCTTGGTCTTCTCTCTTCGTATTGTAGATGCAGTAATGTGTCGTCGATTGCTTAGACTCGAATAAAGCTCCACTGCCGGGCCCGGAAGCACAAAACCGAAGATTACAGATAAAAACATTGAAGCCAGTGGCAATGAGGTAGTTGATGAGTCAGAAAATGAATCACAACCAGACATTATCGAGAGCCTAATGAAAAGGCTGCTCACAAGTGAAGAGTTTTTGAAGATACTGAAAGAAGTATGCAAGCAGACAATGGACAAAGTCATCGAAGAAAAATGTGATCAAATGAAACAACAGATTGAAAAAAACGAATCCGCCATCTTTGACCTTGAGAACAACCTGAAGACAAAAGAGAAGGAGCTACACTTGATCCAGAAAGAACTCGACCAGGACAAACAAAAGCTGAAAGTCACTGAAAACAAACTAGACCAACTAGAACAATACACCAGGAGGAACAGCATACGCATCTTCGGTGTCGCTGAACGAGATGGAGAGATCACGGACCAAATCGCGATCGACATCGCACGCGAGAAGCTGGGCTTCGCGCTGTCCAAGGCCAACATCGACCGCTCCCATCGCGTACGGCAGAAGCGACCAGGCAAACCACGCCCCATCATCGTTAAACTCTGCTCCTACAGGGAGAAGAACCTCTTCATGGTAAACAAGAAGAAACTCAAGAACAGCGGGGTCTCCATCCAGGAAGACCTCACGACGACGACGCTACAGCTCCTCATCAAAGCCAGCAAACATGAGAAGGTGACGGCGGCATGGACCATTGATGGACGGGTGTTTGCCGCTGTCAAAACCACTGATGAGAACACAACCATAAAGAAGCGCAAATTCCGGGAAAACGACCTTCAAAATCTCTAAATAAGATAAAGAAAACAAATTCAACATGTAAACACTATTATGACAAATTAAACGATTTACTTTAAGTGCGCCTGACAGCACTTGATCATGTTGATGGACCTTCATTTTGTTCTGTTTTATGAACATTGAACTTTTTGTTCTGTTTTATGAACATTGAACTTTTTGTTTTGTTTTATGAACATTGAACTTTTAAATAGGATAAGAGAAATATACACTTTCAGTGTACCTGGTGGCACGGAATGGACTCTGATGTTTACTCTTATTTCTCTAGAACTTTTATGAATGATAATTATAAACTCTATACAATGGCACGACCGTTTGAATTACTGTTATGCCTGAAATGTTGGTACTTGCTTTTGAACTCATACAAATCTTTGCATTTATTTGTTATAAAATATACATACATGTAATGTAATTTTGATTCAACACTTGAATTTTGTTTTCTTACTTATTGTTCTGTTCTTTTATGAATTGTAATATTTGTTTCCACAAATCTGGAATTTCTTTATACACTTTCTTCTTGGGTATATATATATACATTTTTTTTTCTTCTTTTTATTCCATACTAATTTCAATTTTGTTGTGCTTATATTGTATAAATAATATCCTACTCATTGCTTATAAAATGTATTCTGCAAAGTTGAACGCTACCACCCCTTTGGGGAAAGTTTATTTTAGATTGAAAACACCCACCTATTATCTAGTCAATACATGTACACAACGTGTTACCAACAACATGTCAAAGTACCTTATTAGTTCTAGTACAATAATATGAATACGGTTTTAGAAAGTGATGATAATAGATTAAACCCATCTATTGAATGCCATTATTACCTACCAGAGGAACTCAAATCCAGGATAAATGAACGTAACAACCGTGACGACTTTAGTCTATTACACTTGAATACACGAAGTCTTAACCGTAACTTCGAATCTCTTCAATCATTACTCTTATCACTACAACACCCCTTTTCTGTTATTGGCTTAAGTGAAACATGGTTAAATGCACAATCACCAGCACTCTTTGACTTATAGGCGGAGGGCCAAAGTCGAAAAAGTGGCTTCCTTAAGGACTTAGGTTGCCAGATCTCCACAACAAGTTTAAACCAATTTTATTTGCAAGCATTTTTAATGAGATAAATTAATTCAGAGGTCTACCTCAACAAATTTGTTGCGAATACCTCCAAATCCAAGATGGCGTCCAAAAAAGTAGCCGTTTTGACTTGCTATAGATAATTGGCGAAATTTCCCAAAAAACACCTGAAATCAGCATGATTTTGCAGTCATATTAAAGACAATACAATTTCCTATAATCTGATACCAAACACCATGGGTTTCAGGATATGTAACATGGTCATTTGTAGCCCCAAACTCAAATTTTAGGATTTTTTTCCAAAAATATGAAATTATTGATTTACATAATTCAGCATAAATCTATAATTGCTTTGAGAGCTAAATTAATACTTTTCAGAAAACTGCCCAGTCAAATCAGCAATGCCCTTTAAAAATTCCAAGTGTGTACCGTATCTGAACAAAAAGTTATAATAACTGGTAGTCAGCATTTGTAATCGACAAATACAGCAATTCTGTACGATTTTGAACACTATACAGGGTGCCTCAACAAATGTAATTTTTGTTTACGGACTTCATTCAAGAAATGCTTCTGAATAATGACATATTGTTTATTCCCGTTTTTACCAAAACCTTCAGTTTTCTTCTTTTATGTCATGAATATGCCGCCATCGGTTTGCAGTACACGAAAATAGTGTATCGGTAATTTCACTGCATGTATAATAAATCAATCATGCAAAGTGCATTATATTTAGTGCAATATTCGAATACAAGGCGCGCGTCCTTCACAGTTGGACCGACCATATCTGGATGATTATGTTTTAACATGATTAAGCTTGATGATACATTATTTCGGTATATTATTCGGAACACCACAGTTAGCTAGACTACGTGCAAATTCTTTTTCAGTTTCGAAGAAAACTTTGAATAGGCTATTATGTTTATCGTTGACTAACTTTTTGTACCACCGTGTATATTTGTAACCATAGTAACAACAACAATATAAATACAATAAATCATATATCTGGCTACTACAAGCCACATTATGTACACTAATTTTCGCGTGAACATGAAGGAAATCAAAATCACATGTGAAATGACACCCTTTACCTGCTAATTTTAGGTTTTTGTAATAAATCATTGGTGATTTAGTATATTTCTGTCCATAATCGGCTGCTGTTACCATGGTTACACGAGTACAGTGTAGTGCACAAAAAATAAATATGCGGTTGCTGTTAGCTTCTCAAGATAATGAACATGATCTTGACAATGTTTTAAAAACATCATGGGCACCCAGTATGATTCGAATTTGCAATATGCATGGCAGGCGCGTCAGTATGCAGCTGACTGGAATGCTCCATGGGGAGTGGAATTAAGTTCATTTTTAGCGCTTGATTTATGATAAATGCAGTTAAACAAATACAAGACAGACACGACATCTACGCGGATTACAAAATGATGGTAGAATATTCATCATATTAATGAAATTGTTTTGTTTTTTAATTTGTTCATAACTGGAATTTAAGTTGTCCCAAGATTGACGCAATTATTTGGTACACAAGTCCTATAATCAAGATTACGTATTTTGAGACACCCTGTATAGCATGAGAAATCATGCAAAACTACCCGTTTTGTCGATATCAAATGCTGACTTCCAAGTATAATAACTTTTTTGTGCAGATACGGTACACACTTTAAATTTTCACAGAGTATTGTCGATATAATTGGGCAGTTTTCTGAAAAGTATTAATTCAACTCTTAATACAATTATTGATTTATGCCTAATTATGTAAATCAATAATTTCATATTTGGGGAAAAAATTCCTAAAATTTGAGTTTGGGTCCAAAAATTACAGTGTTACATATCCAGAACCCCATGGTGTTTGGTATCAGATTATAGGAAATTTCATTGTCTTTAATATGACCGCAAAATCATGCTGATTTCCGGTGTCCTTTGGTAAATTTCGCCAATTATCTATAGCAAGTCAAAACGGCTGCTTTTTTGGACGCCATCTTGGAGTTGGAGGTGTTCGCAACAAATTTGTTGAGGTAGACCTCTGAATTATTTTGTCTCATTAAAAATACTTGCAAATAAAATCGGTTTTAACTTGTTGTGGAGATCTGGCAACCTAAAGTCACTTTTTTCGACTTTGGCCCTCCGCCTATTAGAAGATTATACATTATTACGTTCTGATCGCCCGAATAGCCGTGGTGGTGGAGTGGCTATGTATATAAAAAGGGGGCTTTCGTATAATTTGTTAAATGATGCACTATTAATTCCTGAATGTGAAACGCTCTTTATTGAAATTATAAATTCACATGGTAAAAACGTTGTAATAGGTATTGTTTATCGCCCACCAAGTTCTTCTATTGATACATTCATAACTAATTTGGACATGTGTATTGAATCTGTCTCCAAAGGTGGGAAACCCTTATATTTAATGGGCGACTTTAACATAAACTTGTTACTAGCAGAAAATGAATTAAAGAAGAATGCGTTTTTGACGTGTCTGAATACACACTCTCTATTCCCATTAATAGACAAACCTACAAGGATTACTCAGCAATCAGCAACGTTGATCGACAATATATTTACAAACATATTACCTGCTGAATTTCAGAGTGGTATTATATATAGTGATGTTTCAGATCACCTTCCAATTTTTGTATTTTGTAAAAAAATGAAGATGTCCTTTGTTAATAATGAAAATAGATATACTCGACAATGTAGTGATAGTAATGTAAATTCCTTTATTCGTGACTTAGCACATGAAAATTGGTTTGTAGTTTATAAGGAAACAAATGACGTAAATAAAGCATATGCATTATTTTATATACGATTGAAAAAGCATTTTGAAAAAAATATACCTTTAAAGAAAGTGAAGAATAACAAATCAAATATACGTAAGCCGTGGATAACAAAAGGCATAATGAAATCTATTCATAAAAAGAATAACTTATTTAAACTTTATATACGCAATCCTGATGATTCCTCACATCATGATAATTTTTAAAAATATCGTAATAAATTAAACGCCGTAATTAAAGCTTCTCGTAAAATGTATTATGCTGACAAGCTAAATAAGGTAAAAGGTAACGTGTCATTAACATGGGCCGTAATCAATAATGTTTTAGGTAAAGGAAAAAAAGTTGAAATTCCAAAGGAAATGTTTTATGGTAACCAATCATCATGTACTGATAATGGCATAGCCAATTTATTTAATGAATACTTTGTGTCAATAGGGACAGACTTACAAGCGTCTATAAATTGTCCAAATAAAGTATTTGTTGATTTTCTCTCGGAACGTTCAGAGAAATCCCTCTTTTTTAAGCCAGTGCAAGCAACGGATATAATTGAAATTACTAAAAACCTCAAATCAAGTAAATCTTGTGGCCATGATGAGATTAGTTCTTGTTTATTGAAGAAGATTATTCATTATATAGCTGACCCTCTATGTTACATTTTTAATTTATCTATTTCAACTGGAATTTTTCTAGATTCATTCAAGTTAGCAAAAGTTGTACCAATATATAAAAAGGGAGATACAAAACAATGTATTAATTATAGACCAATATCCATATTATTAAGTATTTCTAAAATATTGGAACGAATAGTACATAACCAATTATATGATTTTTTAATGCAACAAAACATACTTTGCCCAAACCAGTATGGTTTTCGTAAGAATCACTCAAGCGAATTAGCAGTAGTAGACTTATATGATAAGATCTCTATGTTATTAGCTAAAAAGCATTACGTAATTGGATTATTCTTTGACCTATCGAAGGCTTTCGATACCCTTAATCACAAGATTTTACTATAAAACTAGAATACTATGGTATACGAGGAGTTCCTTTATTATGGTTGAATGATTATATTTTGAATAGAAAACAGTTTGTTGAATTTGGTAAGGAACAATCATTCATCTTAGAGTTAAATTGTGGCGTCCCGCAAGGGTCAATCTTAGGACCATTGTTGTTTCTCATTTATATAAACGATATCATTAATGCCTCATCATTGTTTTCCTATGTACTATTTGCAGACGACACAAATGTTATATGCTCACACCCTCAGTTTAATGAATTAATTCGTTCCGTAAATACTGAATTGCCTAAGCTTGTCGAATGGTTTGCTTGCAACAAATTATCCCTCAATTTATCTAAAACAAATTATATTATATTCAAAGGTCCCCGAACTCTAATTGATGATACCATATGTGATATTGTTATTGATAATTATCATTTAGAACGTAAATATGATAGTACATTTTTAGGGGTCATTATTGATGATAATTTGAGTTGGAATCAACACTGTTCATACATAATCTCGACCATATCAAAATCAATTGGAGTGCTATATAAATTAAAAGGCTTACTACCCACTTACGTTATGATTATTCTATATAATTCTCTCATATTGCCATATTTACTTTATTGCAATATAGCATGGGGCAAAACCACCAAGAAAAACACAGATTCTTTACTAATATTACAGAAAAAAGCTCTCAGATTATGTACAAACTCAGATTTCCTAGCTCACACAGACCCCATGTTTAATGAATACAGATTGTTAAAAATATGTGATATTAATAATTTTCAAATCGCTATATTTATGTATAAATGTATTCATAACAACCTTCCTGATCGATTCTGTGATATGTTTATACGTAATAATCAGATTCATAATTATAGTACTAGAAATTGTGATGACTTTCATGTTACCAATCCTAAAACTATTGTAGCATGTAAATCAATAAGACACTGTGGACCCGACATTTGGAACTCCCTACCAGTCAATGTAAAACAATGCTCATCGTTATTTTCCTTTAAATCTACTCTAAAAAAGAAAATGTACACGTCTTATGCATGTGAAACAATATAATTGCGTGTTAAACGAGGTCTTTATACATACGCATTGATGAATGCGTAATACTGCAGAATCAATTAATATGAATGTGTAGTAAAGGATATTATTGTTTGTATTGACAACTCAAAAAACCGGGTTTGGGGGGGGGGGGGGGTGCACCTGCTTCTCCTTTCTGTTTATTTTTGTTAATTTGATTTATATGATATGGAGTCGAAATTGTATTATTTAAATTTAAACTATAATTTATTTACATTTTTGCAACGGGTTATCCATCCTTCAAGCTTTTAGCTTTGCGGACTTCCCGTATTTTCAATTGTATTAATTATACCAAGGAGTTAGTAACTCCTTGATTATACTATTATATATTATTGATATTACTCCGCCGTATATATATGCAACAATGTGTTATCTAATTTGTGATATTGTGATATTGATTTTGAATATTTTGTAATTTTGATGTTTTTTATACTGTTGGAAATAAAATAAATTGAAATTGAAATTGAAATATACTCCCTACCAGACCGCGCGCGCCGTGTCAGACCGTAGTAGAACGCAACGCAACGCAACGCGCCGTAGCGCGCTGGGCACTAAACCGTCACACGCCGGGACGCGCCGTGATTGAACGCGACGAAACGGCTACCATACACCCTAGCTTGCAGTGAGAAAACGTGGCTAAACGCGCACTAAACCCGGCAAAACGTGACAAAACTTGAAAGGACCGTGATATGCCGGGGAATGCACATGCTTCCCGTCACACTACGGACCGCCTCCAAGTTTTGTTACGGCCTATTACGTACTGTCACGTTTTGTTGCGTTCACCCCGTTTTACTACGGCCTACTAGGTTTCTCATCCGCACCGTGACTGCCGGGGCAAATTTTTTAACAGTTTAAAGGCATATATGCGTGGGTTATAAAGGGTAGTCAGCAAATTCCAACTCGACTCCACCGTAATCTCTCGAGGTAAACTCACGATATGTGTTGGATCGATCGAAGAGAGGTGCTTCAAAATATCTGAACAAAGGCCTTCTTATGAAATTGCATGCAGCAAACAAATTTCTCACGCTGTCACCTAGGCATCAAACGGCGGCACTTTGAAGTCGGTTGCGGTTAAGCGTGTTACGTGATATTTTCGCTCGTAAACATCTCTGATGGATCTCCATTCGACTAGTACAAACATTCCGAACGTGACTATTTTGTATGCATTTTGACTCGGGTATTCGGAAGTGGAACAGTTTGCGATTGCTACTTATAACTGAGCCAATGGGGATTACGTACCGTGCGTAAAAGTGCGCAAGATGGATCCACGCGTCTAATAACCCACGCATATATGCCTTTAAAAATCTGGCCCAGCATTCACGGCAATCACGGCCTGTCACGTTTGCCCATTCCGTCCCCCCGCGTTGTCTCACGTCCATGTTTTGTCCAGGGTGGCCTGAAACGTGATTACCGTGGCCGCCAGGAACATGGTGAAAACGTAGCATTAGCGCCTGTGTGACCATGTTGTACCAAGGTGAGTTTTCTTCACATGTATTTGTGGCTTAGCCGGGGAATGAATGGAATCGACTATTTTTATAGGCGAAAGAGGCGATTAACCGTTGTCTCATTCAATCTGCTACATTAACCAATACAAATTGCGGATCTTGGTATCTGTTTTCTTGTTTTCTAGTGAAACCGTTTTGTTCATTTATAGGAAGTATGCCGTTTCTTGTAGGCCATCCTATACATGCCCGTAACCAGGGGGGTGCGTTGTGTGTGTATGCATACCCCCTTCCCCGCCTCCCCCTCCCACCCCAAAAATAAATAAAATTCGAGAAAAAAAAAATCAGAAAGGTCCACTTTTTAACGGTCTTGACCAGTGGTCTCGGCCTCGGCCTCGACATTTTTGGGCAACAGACACCACCCCACCCCCCCACCCCCCCCCCCCCCCCCCCTGAAAATCCTGGCTACGGGCCTGCTATCTTATATACGTCATATTTGCTCCTGGTTATCTTTATTACCATGTAATTGAGAGTTAATCTATAGTTGACAATCAAATTTATATTGATATTTTAAACAATTGCATATTGCTTGAAGGGCCCTTGTTTAGGTCAAAGTATGCGTTAAGGATTAAGCAGTTATCACATAAATCGTTGAAAACATTTGTATAGTCGCACTTTGCCCTAGCTAAATTAATGAACTTAATCTTGTTATGACAAGACGACGTTATGAATGTTTAATGACCAAGATTGCAAATTTCGTATTTATACAGTTACATGGCAGTAATAAATGAATGATTTCTATATGAGGAATAAGTAGGCGGTGATGTTCAATGTTTTATGTCTCATGTCGCCCTGTCGAAGGGTATTGAAGAAAATCACATTTAGCACAATATAACAAATATATACAGATCTATATACACATATTCAAAACATATATCACAACATTGATATACAATATAAGAAAACTAAAATGTAACGTAAAACAAACAGGAAGTAAGTTAATTGCAAATTTAAAATCGATCAAAAATATTAACTTTCGAAAATGTGAAGAACATTGAGATGATAAACTCGGTCGTGTCAAATTTAATTTCCCTATACCTATACTAAAACCTATACTAAAATGTGATATTACATTAGGAGTGAAACCGCTATACAATGATGACCAAATAAATGAACAGTGATACAAACAAGTTAGCAGGAAACTATTGATGATAATCTAAAGTAAGTTTGTAAAAATGTACTATTCCAGAATCAGTATACTTAACTTTCATAATTATGGGGGCTAAATAATCATCATAATATGATGTGAAGACGGTATTTAGCCTACTAAAACGAAAAAACAAAAAAATAAAACGCAATCGCGACGTAAATAGTAATACAAATAATAATGAACAAGTAAAAGAAAGAAAACAATGTCAATCGCAATTATTAAAATATCAATACAGTAGAGAAAAAAAAAAGAGCAACAAATTTACATACAACAGTACAACAAAGGTACCGTAAACCGGGGTGACTTTTGCCACTTTTTGAATATTTTTCTTGAATAATTTGTTCATAATTAATTTTTGTCAAAAATTTCTTCCATAATAAGGGTGTACTAGTAAAGGTCTATCCACTGAATATTTATTCTTCCCTTCTTGATTTTTCTTTTTCTTTATTTTGTTGGTCGAAGACTGGCAAAAGTCACCCCGGGTGTCGGGGTGACTTTTGCCGGCACACATTTTGTTGCTTTTAATACAACATTTTCAATATTTACCTTTACTAATGTCCTTTGAAAATACACTGAACCTCTTTCTCCTATTGCTTTTCTTATAAATACTTTTAAAAATACATGATTTTAGTTTAAAAAATGATATTTTAATATGATAATGCACAATTTTCAAAATCTTCAAATTGAACATTGCCTTCCCCTATCTCAAGTCCGATAACAGTTCAAATAACTTATTATTATGTCACTAGCTCTATCAGTGAACATTACTGCAATTTTCATGGAGATTTAGTTCTAAGAATGTCTAGATTCACATCTTAGCAGTTTGTCTCAAAATTTTCTTTGCCACAAGATGACCTACACTCCTGTATTTTGGTTCAATGTACAATGTTATTCCTTTAAATAATTATAAATACACATGAAACTGAAAATTGTTCTTGAAACATAATCTAACTAATCATAAGGCCACAGTAAATGATATTTCTGATCACACTGCATTCATAATGCACAATTTATAAAAATCTGAAATATGAGACTTAACCACATTATTGCCTTTTCATTTTTTGTGTGACATTTGAAGGCGCAATAGCCTAGATGCGATTTTTAGAGCTTGCTTGATATGCGCTGAATATTAACTAAGAATTACATTACATTTTGTGTTTTATTTACAACTCTGTAACCAAAAACATAACAATTCTATTCTGGCCAAAGTCACCCCGAGCTTGCAGCAAATAGCCCGGGGTGACTTTTGCCAAGGCCATCTTGAAAAAATCAGAGGGAGGGTCAATGAAGTTGGTGCATTGACAGTTTGGTACATCCCTAGTGTACGTAATCTGACATATTTGCTTGATTCTCCATTTTCCGTTTTCTGTAGAGACTCAAAAGTTTGACCACCATATCAATCATGCGCTTTATTTTTCATACAAAAAACAACAACAAAAGCACAGAGGGTAAGCCGTTATAAAAGAATGTTATGAATTTTTATAATGTTCATACATTAGCCTATAAGAATATGTAAAAATATTTTCAGAAATTTGTTCAAGTAACGGAGCCTCGATGAAAATACATTTTTCTCACAGGGTGGCAAAAGTCACCCCGGCTGCAGACCGTAACTATTTATTGTACATGTTGTGCCATTATTATACAACACAATAATTTGCTAATTCCCTATGATTAACACTATTAAGTAACTGGCTTATTTTCATTACATTCGGTCTCACTCTATAGTATGACTTTATAAATGTCTTTCTTTCATTATCTAATACTGGACATTCAAAGAGATGATGAAATTTATCCCCTAATTTATTATTAAAAAAGCTCGCATATGCGATCCTTTCTTTCGATTCCATTATATCTTCCAGATTTCCACATCGGAGCTTTGCTAAAGCAATTCTCAATGAGGGCGGCATTAATATCAAATATGGTTCCATAATTACCTTACTTTTAAAAATTCGGTAATTGAAGCAACATGTATTATCGTTAATTTTACTGTGCCAATTTTGAGAATATGTATCACTTAATCTTAGTTTAAGGGCTGATTTCACCCATGAACTTCTTATTTTTTCATATTCATACCACAAATTTGACATAACTAGTTCATGCAAAACAGTATGTACATATCGAGTCCATTTAGTGGAAAATATATCATTATCTCGCAGGAGTTTCAAAATATTACACACTGTCGTGGAATACTTGACTTCTTTACCAGATATAGTTCTGATTCTTTCTTTTACAATTAAAGATATTTCAAACCGACCTAATTCACCCAGTGCCATGCTATTCATTGCGCCTTTTCTCAATCTTAACAATTGCTTACAATATTGTGCATGCAAGGCCTCGATCTGCGCAATATTTCCAAACCCCCAGACTGCACTTCCATAAATAAGTACGGGCACCACTATCCGATCAAAAAGTTCTATATACCTGTATGTCTATATAAAGGAAGTCCTTCCTAGATTTTATTATCAGACTATACATAGCTCTTTTAGCCTGAGTGATTTGCTTGTTCTGGGCTTTAAACAAAATGTATTGTTATAATTAAACACTACGCCCAAGTATGTGTACTCATCAACAACCTCTACTTCTTCTCCGTCAAACATAAACGCTTCATATTTTTTTTACTTTTCCTTTGGAAAAAATCACTACCGGTACTTTCGTTTTACTAACATTAACTTTTAATAACCACAATTTACAATATTCACTAACGGCATCCAATGCTGATTGTAATTCACGTTCATTAGTTGCCAAAACTATCGTATCATCTGCATATAATAATGAGAAAAGTTTCATAAACACTTCAATTCCATTATTGGACATTGCAAGTTTTTTTGGCAACAAATCAACACCTGGATATCTATCTTTATTAAATAATTCAAAATCATTTATTTATGTACAATGCAAAAAGTAAGGGGGATAAATTCTCCCCTTGTCTAACACCGATGTTGCAGCTGAAGTAATCAGATCTTTGAGAATCTTTCACAACACATGATTTCAAATTTGCATACATATTATGAATTACTTTAAATAGTTTTCCTCGAATGTTTTGCTGTAAAAGTTTACACCAAAGTAATGCTCGATCTATCGAGCATTACTTTGGTGTAAACTTTTACAGCTTTTATGATGCTGATGATGACGATAATAATGATTATGCTGACGACGATGTTAATGTTGATGATGGCAATGATGATGATGATGATGATGATGATGATGATGATGATGATGATGATGATGATGATGATGATGATGCTAATGATGCTGATGATGATGACGATGATGATGAAGAAGATAATCAACTTACGAGAGTCGTTCAGGGACGTGCGAGGTCTGCGAAATCGTATCCAGCATCAGCTTCGCCTTATGGAACACCTCCTCGTTGCCCTCGTACTCGTTCGGGAGGTCGTCCCCGGTGTGGAGCTTGTACTCGATCCTGGTCAGGTAACAGTAAACATAGGGTTCGAACCACACCTCGGTGTCCTCGACGAAGCTCATGCACTTTGCGAAGGCCGAGGAGATGGCGCGGGGAACACACCACATCACTGTGCGGGACCCGCCGGGCGGAATCTGGGTACGCCCAGCACCAGCACCGCCGATGGTCGCGGCGGCATCATTGCTGGTGGTAGAACTCGTTGATGATGAGGGAGCAGACATTATCGAAGACAGAGATTAAGTGTCGGTGCGCCAAAAAGTAGATTGGTGTTCCGTGTCGTGCTGTTTTCCAAAATAGGTATAAAGTGATTCGTAACAATAGTCACAATTCGTATGCAGCACTTGTTCTTGGTTTCACAGTATTGTATTCTTGAAGAGATGTATAATGCACGCGGATCGGTGGATAGCTAGACTTCCGCAATTTAACTTGATAAATGAAAGCAAATTTCGTTTCACTCTAAAATACGTTTTGGAAGTTAAATAGTAATTAGTGTAATCACTGCCCTGGTTATTATTCCGGCGTGTTACCTATTTAATTAATGTGCATTATTATGGAGTTATAAAACCATAATTCAATATGCTTTTATGATGATTAAGTTTTAACTTGGTTGGGTTTGAATATTCCAAAGGTCCAAATTCAGCATTTACACAGAAGATATAATGCGCTACAGCCTACAATAATAGAGTATACGGTATAGGAGTGACAAGGTGGTAGGCCTACTAGTCTGACTCCGCACGAAATCAGTGTCAACAAAGTCAGGTTTATTAATAATCACACAGGCCTCATATACTGTATAATTATAGGCCTGTATATTATTGGCGTATGTATATCGGTTGGACGTATCTGGTTCCAAACTGGAGACAACTTACACCACCGGATAATGTGATTTCGCAAATGTTGTATCCGTTGGGCATCCATTTACGCTATCCGGACTCCGGTGATATGTGGCGAACCCATATTAGATTAGCACCTTGAAGCTGTCGAGCATGCAACTTTACGACACGTCTTCCAATCTGAATGGTCTACTTTCCAAATAAACAAGGCGGTAAGCCGACATAGAATAGAAGTCATTTTGACGTTATATCAACGCCGGAAGCAAACATGACAGACAAGACACAAGACATATTAGTCTGAAAAATCAGCCAATGTTTCGAGGGTTCTTTCACGATTTTTAACTTTTCACGGATGGGGTGGATAGTATGACGTCATAATATTAAAGGACATCCCATAACGCAGGTATGCCATAACGAGTTGGATTTTACTAACTATAGTTATAGGGATATATCTGACTTGACGCGCGTACAACGGCGTTACCTTTTAATTTCTTGACATTCCATACACATTACAGTATAGATTTGTTAAATACATGCAAAACGGTTTTTCGACTGTTGTTCCACTAAAATTCCGTCTGGCGCCACTGACCGTCTCTACCTAGATATAGAATCGATGAAGTCCCCGAATGAAGTCTGATCTTTAAAAGAAAACCCAATTTAGAGTCGGTTATTTCTGATTATAGTGTAGGTTAATCTGCACTGAACTTCAGTATATAAGATACATTTTAAAATTCCAATCTAAAAAAAGCGTTCTTTATCATGTTCCGAAACAGGAAGGACACCCAGCACGCAGTGCAGTGCGCGTCTACTGCGACATGACGACGGCCGGTGGCGGCTGGACTCTGATCGCCAAGGTATCGGACCACTACCGGTGGATCTGCCCGGAGCAGCGGGGAGCCAACTGCGAGCGATCTATGGTCGACCCACTCCGAGCCAACCTCTTCCATCAGGTGCACGAGCGGGATCTGGTCGACCTGCGCGGGTCGGACAACGCCAGCGAGTCTGGCATCCACGTCTCCAACTCCGTCGCCAGATACATATTCAAAACTGGTAGGCATACAACTCACTAGAGCTTTCACGCGATATGAAATAAGCGCGACCTCGTACTGCTTGATGCGCGTCGTGACATGCGAGTGCATCGACTGGCGGTTATCAGAAGACCCATACGGTGGTGTTCGGCCCCGACGTCGAACATGTGTTCTGTAATGCGGCGTTCCCACTGTCGTGCGACCCATTACGAACGCCACGATTGGCCATTTGTAGCTGATCGTGGAACTTCTCTGAAATTTCAGGTTTAGATACGAGGTGATGCGAGTCGATACGTTCTGGTGCGATCTGGTGCGCTTGGATGCGATATGGTCACGATTGGTCAATTTCAGGTGCCACGATCTGTCACGATCTGGTCTCCCGTTCAGATACGATCATATACGTTCCGATAGGATTGTCCCGATTGAGTCCACGATTGGGTTTCGATGTGACACGATCATCACGATCGGGGTCCCCGATTTGGGACGATCGGGTACGTGCAGATACGTTCGGATACCTTCCGATACGTTCATCACGAAACGATGCGCTCTGTTGCGATATGATACGATTGTGGTCGCGATGTCTTTCACGATGAGGATCGAGAGTGATCACGATTTGAGCTACGATTGGACTCCGACGGATATATATACAGCCCGACTGACCATGGACTTAATTGTTTCTTGAACAATTCTACAGAGTGAATACTATAACCCACAGTTATTGATGATGGCAGAAGTTGAGGATGATGACAACGTGACATTTGCAGTATAGTAATACTGCAAATGTCACGTTGTCATCATCCTCAACACTGCAAATATCACGTTGTCATCATCCACAACACTGCAAATGTCACGTTGTCATCATCCTCAACACTGCAAATGTCACGTTGTCATCATCCTCAACACTGAAAATGTCACGTTGTCATCATCCTCAACTTCTGCCATGCTTACATTATCACCAGAGAGGAAGAAGACGAGCATCAGCCAGACCCGCCACAACCCAACCACAAAGGGCCAAGAGAGCTGCAGTCAGGCAGTGCTGATTGCGACCATGGCTCTTAGAGGAGAGGAGAGGAGACAACAGCTTGGCCAGTTCTCCAGCCTCATAGACACCCAATTGTGGCTGGAAGATCCAGTAGCGTTCCAAAAATACACCAGGTTAACACCACAGCTCTTCGGTGAAGTATCGGTGAAGTTCCAGGAAACCCCTCTCACCTGGACTGACTGGCAGTGACATTGAGTCACCTTGTCACTGGAAACAACTATCGGTCCCTTGCGTATGCCCTCAGGTGTGAAGTGTCCAGTATCTCAGAGATAGTTCCAGAAGTGTGCCAGACAATTGTGCAAGCGTACAAAGATGAGGTGTTTAGCCTACCTGTTGCCCCCGAAGCCTGGACAGCCGTAGCTAAGAGCAGAGATGGAACATCCCCCACGCCATTGGAGCCCTGGATGGCAAACACATTGCTATCAAGAAGCCACACCACACTGGCAGTCTGTACTACAATTACAAAGGCCTTTTCTGATACCAATCCTAGCGATGGTGGATCCAGATTGCAAGTTTGTGTGGATCGAGTTTGGTGGAAAATGACACATGTCGGATTCTCATATAGTTGGTGACTCTGAGCTGTTCAACAGCCTGGATGAGGAAGCCCTAGGACTCCCCCACCCTGCCCTCTGACTGCAAGCCCTGATGACCACCAAGACATGCCCTTCTCCATCCTGGGGGATGACGCCTCCGCACTCAGGAACTATACCTCATGACGCCATGCGGCACTTGTTGCTGCTGCTGCAAAGGAGGCCACGTTTCTGGCATCCACCGTCTCAGTGTAAGGGATCAAAAAGGAAAACTTATCCTACACCCACTTCTCGGTGCTGTTCATGTCAGTAATGACATCTCCTCTTGACCCACTCTTCTTGGCGCGTTTCTTCAGCCGGCCTATCATGGTCTTCAGGTTTGTGTACCATGTTTTAAGTTGCGCCACAGTAGTGTCTATCATGGCAGCCCAGAGATCCCCCTTCTGGGTGACATCTTTGAAACCCGCAAGGAGTTTGCTGTAGAGAACCTCATTTTTATGAGGAACTCGATGATCTCCACTTTTTGCTTTTCAGTCAGTGAAGTCAGGTACTGTTTTTTCTTTCTCTTTGCTTTCTGGGTGGGGGTGGTCTCCTCATCCTCCTCTGGTGCTGCCTCTGGCTGGACTGGGTCAGGCTCAGGGGGTGTGATAGTCTGGCCCTTTCCCTTCTTGCGTCTTGTACCCTTGGGTGGCATCTCTCAAAGGCTTCAAAATTACAAGCAAGTGCAAGTTGACAGTGACGATGTGCTCGCATTCATTCTTGTCCGGTATATATGGGCGCGAAATCTCATAACAGATCGTGAACGTACGTGGAAAGCGTGACTAATCGTATCTACTCGCATTTACTCGTATCTACCTGTATCAACTCGTATCTGCTCGTGAGTCATTCGTGTTAGGTCGTGAACAATGGTACCCGACAGAGCGCCATAGATCGTAACAGATCGTGGGAGATCGCATCACATCTTAACAGAGCGTGGTGTCCAAGGTTGATCCCGGTCACCACGATTTGGAAGCACGATTAGATGCGCTTTGTTACGATCCAATACGATCCAATACGATCCGATGCGATGATTACGATTGATAATTAATCGTGTTGATCATAGAAATTTTTTGAACCGTTCCAAAAATTGTCTACGATCAACACGATTGCCACGACTGACCTTACGATTTGATAATATCTGATACGATCACCACGATTACTTCACGATCAGATACGAATGGCCAATCGTGGCGATCGTAACTAATCGCACGACAGTGGGAACGCCGCATAAAGATGGCTCATGGGAGCTGTAAGGCACATTTTGACAATTTCTTCTTTATTCATCGTACAGGAAGGAATCATCTCCAGTTTGTATCCGTAGGTAACACTCCATCGACGCTGGGTGGCGTTGCAGCGACCCTCGGCGGTTCTCCGAAAACGCATATATACGTTGCGTTCTGGCCTGACGTCGAACTTGAACAAGACGGCACATGGGTGCATTTTTTCCCTTCACAATTTTCTTATCTTTTTTCCCCATCTCACAGGAGTACGCTGCGTTTCAACCGGAATTCGAACAAGTGTTATTTAAGGACGGCACGTGGGCGCTGTACAGCAAAGAAAACCTCAGCTACTCATGGAACGTCATCAGACACGAGCGACAGTAGTTAAAGGCATATTATGCGTGGGTTATTAGACGCGTGGATCCATCTTGCGCACTTTTACGCACGGTACGTAATCCCCATTGGCTCAGTTATAAATAGCGATCGCAAACTGTCTCACTTCCGAATACCCGAGTCCAAAATGCATCACAAATAGTCGCGTTCGGAATGTTTGTACTAGTCGAATGGAGATCCATCAGAGATGTTTACGAGCGAAAATATCACGTAACACGCTTAACCGCAACCGACTTCAAAGTGCCGCCGTTTGATGCCTAGGTGACAGCGTGAGAAATTTGTTTGCTACATGCAATTTCATAAGAAGGCATTTGTTCAGATATTTCGAAGCACCTCTCTTCGATCGATCCAACACATATCGTGAGTTTACCTCGAGAGATTACGGTGGAGTCGAGTTGGAATTTGCTGACTACCCTTTATAACCCACGCATATATGCCTTTAACCTTCAACGGTGACGTCATCTGCTGGGGAAACAAAGTTGCGACACCTTACAGGTATGAACGAAGTCAGGAACTAATTCTTTAATGTGACGTGGTTTTTCTTTTCCTTTCAATAGAATTCGCATTACATTTTCGCTTACAAACGGTTTGCCTCTAAGTTGTCCCCATACTCTTCAGTTCGGATTATAAAGGATCGGCAAACAAGGTTGATGTGAATGCCTGAGCATGAGAAACAGTATCATTGAGTATTATTCAGTATAATATACAGTTTCAAATGATTTAAACGATAATCAGCCCCAAATAAGTTTGAACTATGTATATTAATATCGCCATTTGATTATGACACCTTGATAATTTTAATCGATGGTTATTTTCTTTAATATCTAATAGGATGAGAATGACCCTTTAGAGGCCAACAGCCCAAAGTCCGTTTTACCTTTTTGCCTCTTTGAACATGATGACATTTGCTACACTCGCGTTTAAACTATAAAAAAAATCTCCTCTCCTTCACATATCTTAGATCAAAACTTTATGCTTATTCGCCTCGTTTTGTTTCCATCTGCTTTGTTTAGATACCACGAAGGCGGTCTTGCACATGGGAATCCCATCGTCCAGCCTCCCGTGCCAGCTGGCGATAGATCCCCAGGCCGTCATGCTTAAGAGCATCTACGCAGCGGTAGGCGAGAATGGGAACTCGCAATGGGTGGAGGGTCAGAGGAGCTACGTAGGGGATGACTCGATGGCTGCGGTAAACCAACGAGTCGCCATCTGGATTAGATAACCTATTATCAAGACCCTTCATAATACAAGACAAAGACTGTACAAACTATAAATATAGGTTTTCCCGCTCAATTTTACACTTTTTTCAATCGAATTCATTAAGGGTCATTCAAATTCACGCATTACCGCGTAATCGTTGGTATAGGTCTTCCAAATTCCGAATAAGTGCAAGCGAATTCATGCATACGCATAAGCTTTCGTGAATAGACACAGAAGTTCATTTATGGGCATTCGAATTCGCGAATGTGCAGCCAACTGTCAACTGCCCTTTCGCGAATTCGAATGACCATTGATGAAAAAGTATGCTCTTTGTGCAAATTCACTTGCTCCTACGTGATTTTGAACGACTATTTACGAATTCGAATGCTGCTTTGACACGGCGATCGCAAATCGCGCGAATTCGTTTGCTCCTTTTATCAATTCGAATGACACAATCGCAAAATTGAGCGGGAAAACCTATATTTAATATGCAAAGCAATTTTAGATAGTCGCCATCTACGCATCGGTAGGGGAGAAAATAATGGAACACGCAATGGATGTATCGAAGGTAAAAGGAGTTACATATGAGATGGCCATCTGGGTTAGATAACCTATTACCAAGACCCTTTATACAAATACTGTACAAACTATAAATGTTTAATATGCGAAGCAATTTTAAATAGTCGCCATCTACGCAGCCATAGGGGAGAACGGGAATTCGCGATGGGTGGAAGGTCAAGAAGTTATGTGGGATACGGCTCGTTGGCCGCGGTAAACCAACGAGTTGTTATCTGGGTTAGATATCCCATTACCAGGACCTTTCATAATACATGCCATAGAATATACAAACTATAATAAATGTGTAATATGCAAAGCAATTTTAAATAGTCTTCATCTTCGCAGCGGTAGGCGAGAACGGGAACTCGCAATGGGTGGAAGGTCAAAGGAGTTACATAGAGAATGGCTCGATGGCCGCGGTAAACCAACGAGTCGCTATCTGGCTTAGATAACACAATATCAAAACCCTTCAAAATATAAAACAGATAGACTTGAACAAATAATGTGTGTAAATGCGCGGCGAATCTACTCAGCTTTAGGGAGAAATATAACATCGCAATGGACTGATGATCAGAAAAGTTCCATTTGAGATGAATCGATGGCAGCAGTTGACCAGCGAGTCGCCATCTGGGTTCGATAACACAATTTCTATACCCTTCAAAGACTTCAGAAATCCTAGGCTAGACAGACTACAATTATAAACGTTTAACAAAATAGGCAAGAAATAGAAAAGTGGAAATTCGAGATGGGTTGCGGGACAGAGGGTTGCCTTTGAGTTGGATCGATCTTGATCATGTTGATGGTAGACCAAATAGACCAAAATCGCAGATGGATCCAAAGGCGGCCGATCGGAAGCAGTTGATCGGAAGGCATCCACTCCGAAGGCGGTGGTAACATAGTACAGCAAATGAGTATGAATACTTTCACAAATGTGTATAATGCAGGCCCGTAGCCAGGATTTTTCGAGGGGGGGGGGGGTGTCCGTCGCCAAAAAAATGTCGAGTCAGATCACTGGTTAAGTTGTATAATAAGCCCCCCCCCCCCCCTTATTCAAGGTGCAAAACCTTCAAAAAGTGGACTTTCTTAATTGGGAGGGGGGGGGGGGGGGGGTGTATCATCATTATCATCATCATCATCATCATCATCATCATCATCCTCATCATCATCATCCTCATCATCCTCATCATCATCCTCATCATCATCATCATCATCATCATCATCATCATCATCCTCATCATCGCCATAATCTTCATCATCATCATCATCATCATCATCATCGTCATCATCATCATCATCATCAGCATTGCAATCATCACCATCACCACCATCATCATACTTTGTTTTTAGGTCAACAGGGTAGTGTGTGATATTATTCAGTTTATTTCCTGTTACGTGTACTTCTTCAGGCTTTTTACCACAAAGAAGTGAGTGTCGTAACGGTTTGTTTGTTATGCAACACACAATTGTGTTATAAGCTAATTTCTGTTTTGGCATTATTTTATGGTTTATTTGTCATGCTTTGTGATCAACCGTATAGTAGGCAAGCTGCATGTCTACGCGTTGTTTAATGTTGTATCATGCTAAACTATTATTATATTATTTTATTCAAATATTAGTAAGATAGATAATGTACAGTGTTCTGTAAATGCGTTTTAATACAAACTGACTTGAAATGGTGTTATTTATTGTAAATATTTAATGAATGAAATCAAGATTTGAAAAAAATGTGAATGGACTTTTGTATAAATAAAGAAGAAAACATCATTTCCAGTAGAGTATACGCGTATTTATTTATTCTCTGTACTTGATTGACCTAAAATACTAGATTAGTTTACTTTATTATCAAAATGTAAATTACATGATACAATTCGTACATTGTATGTTCACATATTTAAAATTAGATATTTGTATTACATTTGTATACTTTTATCGCCTTAATAGGTAAACACACACTCGAAAATACAAATTAGAATATCAAAATTGTACAAAACTAAAATAAGTTGGATTTTTGGTAAAAACACAAATTAAGTATGAGCTACAATGTTATGTGGTAAATATTCAAAGATAAATACACTGTCGTATTTGGGTAGTGCATGTGTGTGTGTGTGTGTGTGTGCGTGTGTGTGTGTGTGTGTGTGTGTGTGTGGATTCCAGTAGGAATAGCCTTAAATCGGCGTATTTAGCTTCAAAGATTTATGTGACAAAATCTTGTGACTGTGCCCCATAAGTGATACTTGAGGAATGTTTTTTTTTTCTAGACACACCCCTACCCTCCCATGCACTCAGAAGGTTGCCTTTTTTCGTTGCAAATATTTTGTGATAAAAAAAAAAGTTTGTAGTAGCCCTCCTTCAGCCTGTAGTAGCGCAAGTACCCCACAAGTCGGGTGCCCACAAGTATGCCCGGGGTAAGTATGTGTGTGTGTGTTAAATTGTATGGGCATATGCCCCTATATCAACACGAAATATATCCATGAAATATTATCTTAAAGGGATCTAGTAACTTTGATGACAGGTGAGAAAAGTGATGAATGGTTCATACTATGTATATTGTTGTTAGAATATGTCCACTGGGTATTGTGTGAAATAGACGTTATATGGCCGAGTAATGAGTAAAAATGCGAGGTGATATTCACCAACTACACGGTAAAGACTATCCAGTGGATAGTTTAACATCCGAACACTTCAATCGTAAATACATTTTTAACGAAAGGGACATTTGAAAAACCGTAACCTGTCCCATATATACTTATATATAGAATATACGAATACAACAATGTATGGGGGAACCGCTAGAGTTCCAATTGGATTTTGAGGATTTGGACAATGTTACTAATTTAGATCCCTTTAATATATAGTACAAATCAATTGCATCATAGGGTAGAAAAGAAACATTGACATTACAATTTTAATTAAAAAAAGAAGATGAATTATGGGCAGAGATGAAGTGAAAGATTTAAATGAAATATGTAGAAAGGGAGCATAAACTAGTCGATGTTCTTTCCTTACAAACAAACAAACGAATAAACTAATAGCATTTTGTCATAATTATTGCGCAACAATCTAGACCTTGATGCGGTGTTCATACATCTCCTCGAAGTACTTCATCACCCTGTCCGAGCAACGGACCACGTCGGCATGGAGCTGGTCGCGGGGCGGGAGCTCGCTGGGCGGCATAAAGCTGCTGCTCTTCATCGCCTTCCCGAAGAAGGTCACCAGGTCCTCGACCACCGTATCGCCCGACGCCTTCATCTTCTTGAGATTGTCCGTCGATGCGTCCCACTTCAGAAGACCGTCGTGGTACGGTAGCCCGATGGCGGTGCAGTACGCCCTCAGGGTCTCCTTGGGCTTGTTGAGCAGGTCGTCCGCGTCGATCACGACGGTGTTACCACCGCCGTTATCCTTGAGGTACACCCAGAGGTCGTAGAGCTCCTTGGTGAAGCAGCCCTCGGGGAAGAACCGCTCATCACGCTCGACGTCGTACGTGTCCCAGTCGGCAGCGAGCCCGGTGAGAAGCCCCAGCTCCTTGAAGTGCTTGTAGAAGGCCTTTCGGTAGGAGAAGATGGATCGGGTAGGGTCGCGGATAAGGAAGGTGTGCTTGTACCCCTCCGGGAGGAACTGCCTGTACTCAGGCGTCATGGATGACCCCATATCCTTCACCCAGACGTGCTTGCTGGTCGATGTCTCCAGATTCCGCTTGGCCGTAGCGTAACTGTATAATTATAGGTAAAACAACTAAGTATTTATTACAACTCGATAAAGGCATATCAATTAATTCAAGCATTCTTCAGCAAATCAAATACAGAAATGTGAAAGCAGGATTTAAATGCTGTAAGAAAACCTAACCACTTGTTAGTCAAACTATGAGCCTTTGAATTTCCTTTCTTTTCTGAGTTATTGTGTCATGGATTATTATTACCCTCTCTCAAAGCTGAAAGATAGTCATCCTGTTACAACATACATCTGATTGGTTGACTGTGATCAGATATGAATGTACATAATGGTTTATATGTGAACATAAACACGATGTGCAATGAAGGCCCAGTGGTTGCTAGACTAACCTAAGCGTGTCTGAGACTGGATGAAAAGGTACAACCCAAGGGTCCCATATTCTTACAAAAAGATATTTTAGCCCCAATCTTCTCAGGTAAGCTATACTAGTCACACAACTTGAGCCAGCATATGATATAAGTTGTTACTTGATAGGAAGTTTGTGAATGACTTATAAACTCCAAGATTTACCATAGAGATCAAATTAATATTGAATCACCAACAAATACTATGAAAAGGATGAATGAACTGTGTTCTTTAGCGCCTGTGTGACCATGTTGTAGCCAGGGGGTGCGTTGGGTGTGTACGCAACCCCCCCCCCCCCCCCCCTCCTCCCCCAAACCAAAACAAAAAACATCAAAACAAAATCAGAAAGGTCCACTTTGTAACGGTCTTGACTATCTTAACCAGTGGTCTCGGCCTCGGCCTTGAAATTGTTTGGCGACAGACACCCCCCCACCCCCCTGAAAAACCTGGCTACGGGCCTGCTATACAGGGTGGCCCCCCCCCCCCCCCCCAAAAAAAAAAGGGGCACTTCCCAAAATATAGTACCAAAATATTTATTTCCCACTACCAAATTGACTGTTCTTGGTATCGTTGTTCATTTGAAAAGACACCCTATCCGATAGACACAATACATTTGTTACTATATTTTGAGAAGTGCCCCGTTCCGTTTTTTGGGGGCCACCCTGTATACGTCATATTTGCTCCTGATTATCTGTATTACCATTTTATTGGGAATTAATCTTGTTGACAATCAATATTGATATTGATATGTGGATATTTTTAACAGTTACATATTGCTTGAAGGGCCCTTGTTTAGGTCAAAGTATGCGTTAATGATTAGGGAGTTATCACAGAAATCTGTATATAGTCGCACTTTGCCCAAGCTAAATGAAAGAACTTAATCTTGTTATGACAAGACGATGCTATGACTGTTTAATGACCAAGATGGCAAATTTCGTATTTAGATGGTTACATGGCAACGTAATAAATGAATGATTTCTAAGATTAAGAAGTAGGCGGTGATGATGATGCTGATGATGACGATAATAATGATTATGCTGACGACGATGTTGATGGTGATGATGGCGATGATGATGATGATGATGATGGTGATGATGATGATGATGATGATGATGATGATGATGATGATGATGATGATGATGATGATGATGATGATGATGATATAATGACGTAGATGTGTATATTGAGATGACAAGATGGCAGTGGCGTACCCAAGTTTTTTCAAGGGTTAGTTAAAGTTAGTTAAAGACCTTCCCGTGCCAATGTTGGCACATAAGGCGGCGCATATCTCTGATTCATAAGCCCTAGGCCACACGTCTACTAAATGTAGCGAAAGCTAGAGAAGGGGGCCAGTCCTCTGGTAACTCGTGTGATTAACTTTCCCTTCTCCATTCTATTAAATACCGAGCACCTGGCTAGAAGGCAGAAGGTTCCATTTTTACCAAGTCTTTGGTATGACCGCGGTCAGGGTTCGAACCCGGGACCTCCCGTGCATGAGGCGGACACTCTAACCGCTAAGCCACCATGCTCTTCGACCAGAATTTTCGAGGGGAGGGGGTGTTGGTGAAGATTTTGCTTGAGGTGCGAGACCGAGACCATCGGTTATGATGGTCGAGACCACTAAAAATTGGCCTCGAGACCACTTACATTTTGTAAAGGGGGGGGGGGGGGGCTTGAACCCCCCCCCCAAAACAAAAAACAGCCCCCTTTTCATCAAAGGGAGGGAGGTTTGTCCCCCTCCCCCCCCCCCCCCCCCCGGGTATGCCTATGCAATATGGTGATGATGATGATGATGACGACGATGACGATAACTAACTTACGAGAGTCGTTCAGGGAAGTGCGTGGTCTGCGAAATCGTATCCAGCATCAGCTTCGCCTTGTGGAACACCTCCTCGTTGCCCTCGTACTCGTGCGGGAGGTCGTCCCCGGTGTGGCGCTTGTACTCGTCCCTGGCCAGGTAAGGGTAGACGTATGGCTCGAACCATACCTCAGTGTCCTCGACGAAGCTCATGCACTTTGCGAAGGCCGAGGAGATGGCGCGGGGAACACACCACATCACTGTACGGGACCCACCGGGTGGGATCGGAGGGCGCACAGCACCGCCGGTGGTCGCGGCGGCATCAAAACTCGATGATGATGAGGGAGCAGACATTATCGATGACATAAATTTAGTGTCGGTTCGCCAACAGTAGATAGGTGTTCAGTGTTGGTTTTGGAAACAGGTATAAAGTGATTCGTATCGATAATCACAACTTGTATGCTGCACTTGTTCTTGCTTTTACAGTATGGTATTCTTGAAATGCACGGGGATCGATGAGTAGCTAGATTTCCGTAATTAAACTTGATGAATCGAAGCAAATTTCGTTTCACTCTAAGATACGCCTTTAGACGTGAAATAGTAATTAGAGTTAGCAATGTTATGGTAATTATTCCGGCGAGTAATTTGCCTAATTAATGCGCATCATTATGGAGTTATAACATCATAATCCCGTTTGTTTTATGATGATTAAGTATTCCTTCGTTGGTGTTGAATAATCCAAATGTATCTCTAAACTCCAAAGTTAAATAACCAAGCAGAACACAAAATGCACTTCTATAAACTGGAGGTATACGAGTCACACTGGGGTACTAGTCGCACTCGGCGAGAAAATAATATTAGTAAGTGTCAAAGGTCAGGTATGGGGTTAGATATTCTTTGGGTAGGTAAAGTGGTTTAGTATCTGATGCACACTTCATTCCAAAAACAAACCTGGACTTTGGAGCAATTATAGCACAGTTGTTTAAATAAATCAACACTTCACCAGGCTAAATTTAGAAACGATGATGATGTAACAAAACAACGGTTTGCTATAATACGCCTATATGATCATTCACATCCATATAAACGACGATTGAGATAGTAAACTGCACAAATAAGCGATCTCAATATTGTATCAAGTCAAATTTTCAACACACAGAGCAATATTCCAAGGAAGTCCAACCACACTTTTCAAGAAAAAGTATCAAAGTAACATAGGTATCGATAGTTTTTGACTGCTTCATTCGCTATAGCGCTAGGGGAATTGTCCCAATGTTCACCCACAAGGATCTATTGATGAGGTTTCCTAATTTACAGGTACAGGTCTCAGTTATAAGAAGTAAACAATCCAATAATACTAGTGGAAAGGTCCAGGGGCCGCCCAGGTATTCCACTATGATCATTCTCTAAGCTTTTAAAGCCGTTCTGCAAACAACAACGGGCATGAATAACACACACTTGTCATTTCATTACCTCCCAAACTACCCAACGTGGCAATAACAGTTTTGGCAGTGAGGAAAACACATTTGTATGGTGGCATTATAGGGACACTTTGGCCAAAATTTGGCCAAATATTCGCCAAATTTTGGCCAAATTTTGGCCAAATATTGGCCAAAGTTTGGCCAAAATTTGGCCAAAGTGTCCCTATAATGCCACCATACATTTGGTTGAAGGGATCTAGAAACATTGTCCAAATCCACAAACCTTACTCAGAACTCATACATTGTTGTAGCCTATTCGTATTACCAATAGAAGCATGGAACAGGTTTCGGGTTTTCGAATCACCATTTTGTTAAATATACAGTGAAAATCTGGCACTTCGGAATGATAATGACCACTTCTCCGATCATGCCGATGATAATGCTTTTTAATAATATATTGTTTGTTTATCTATTTAATGTTGTTATTGTTATTGTCCATTACCACAAGTGACTGTATTCACCATATTATTTTAAAAATTAAGAGAACTTTTCTTAAAGGAATCTAGTAACTTTGTTGACATGTGCAAAAAGTGAGGAATGGTACACGGTTACGACAATCCCATGGATAATTTAACATCTGAACACTTCAATCGTAAATATCTTTTGAACGAAATAATGGAAATTTAAAAAACTGAAACCTGTCCCATGCTTTTTTTTTTGTTATTACGAATACAACTACGGTATGAGAGAACCACTAGAGTTCCAAGTAAGTTTTGAGGATTTGTACAATGTTACTAAGTCCCTTTAAAGGGCATCAAGCGTGGGGATGCTACATAGCGGGTCGCCATTTTGAACTGGGTTAGTTTGCGCGCACCGCATGACACTGAGCTAACGTGCATTACGCACCGTGCGCAACGCGTATGCAAGATGGCGCCGCGCATCTCATTTGACGAATCTGAACTACCTTTAATATTGAAGCGTGCTGAATCCAAAGGTTCACATTCGTCCAGAAACTATCTAGAAATCTGAAAGAGATTAGACTGGTCAGTGAGTATAGTGTTATGTAGTTATAGCCATTTGCTGTAGGTTGTGTGGTCTGTGTTGGAGACATACTTCTATGGTCTGTACGCATCATTAACCTTTATTGCTTAGGTTTGTAGTTGTAGTTAGAAGTAGTGTCTTCGACTCTTCTCAACTACAGAAATAGGGTAGACAAACGTAAAGCTAACAGGAAATCAAACAAACAAACAAACAAACAAACAGGCAGACAGACAGACAGACAAACAAACAAACAAACAAAAACGAACATACCAATAAACAAAAAAACAAACAAAAATACAACAAATAAGCAAACCAACGAACAATTCATAGGGAGATAATATTTTTAAAATCTCTTATGGTTTATTCTACTGTAGAATGTGATGTTAGTTTTGTTTATCCTCTGACAGACCTAGTCCGGTTTGAGTTGTGGTAAAGACATTTCCAATTACTAGTATGTCATTGCACGCTCTAGCCCGTTAGATGGCGACAAACCTCACCAATCCACTTTACGGAAGAGATTTTACTGTCTGACGGTGTCACTGCTGATGCATCGATTACATGTAGCATAGGAATCATGAGGTCTGGTGCCATCTAGCGGGCTAAAAGTGTCGCAGGAATTAATAAGTTTGACAGCCATTATAGCCCTACTACATACTGTAGGTGAAATTATATTTACCCCTCCACCCCATCTCCCCACCCCCCCCCCCCCCCCCCGCTTTAGCTCCGCCACATAACATACACAATATGCTGCGTGGACCCGTGGACGCCAACATTTCCGGAATGCCTCCGAATTTTGATACTTGTAGTGAAAATGCAGGGAATTAAAGGGATCTAGTAACATTGTCAACATCAACAAACTTTATGAGAACTCTAGCAGTTCTTACATATATATACATCGTTGTATTTGTATTACCATAATAAGAGCATGGAACAGGTTTAAGTTTTCCGATTTTCTCTTTCATTATAAAGATATTTATGATTGAATCATTCGATTTTGAAAGTCTCTCTGGGAAACTTACAACTGTGCACAAAGTTAGTGCAATGCGTTTGCAAACATCGCACTTTGCATTATTTGTCGCCCATTACTCGGTCATAATTATCGCATTCATTTACCATGGAATGTTCACACATCACTCAGTGGACATATCAGATCACAAAAATGCACATTTCATCAACCCTTCATCAGTTTTTGCACATGTTATGTCAACAAAGTTACTAAATTTAGATCCCTTTAAGAGTTAGAGACGCTTGTCCGCTACAGTATTCATAATGATCTCATCTGTACAGTCCAGTGATGATCCCGCTATCATGTCTATTGTTCGCGGATGTATCGATCTATCACTGACGTGGTCTGCGAAGGGCCCTGCGATTTTAAGGGTCTATACTCGACTGGTCTACACCCATTAGGTCTACGCCTCTATAGATCTCATTTTTGTCTACTTTAAAATAATAAAAAATGATGCCTGAAACTTATTTTTTCACCAAAACCAAACTTGACACAAAACCCTAACCATAACACTAGCCTAATAAAAAAAATACTAAACTCCTATTATCCTAATCATAATCATGATCTCAATATTAATCCTTAGAGCCTCCATAGAGTACCGAATTAGTGATGACACATCATTTTGTGGTAATTTAGTTCTAAATCAATTGTCCCTTACGATTGTGAAGATGTTGCTTCATCCAGGAAAGAGTTCATAGAAACAAAATAGCAAGTCCAGTTGAACAGATTTAGTTTTTGTTTCTATGAACTCGTCCCTTGGTTCGACATGTTGGTTGTGCATGGGTTGAAGCCGCATGACGATTGAGTTCATAGCAGCCGCTATATAGGTCAGAAATGCATGGATTGCCTGACATTGTTTAGAACCATCACTTATGGCAACTACTAGTTGTGACGTCACACTTTGGTACTTTATATATTTTCTTGTTGGTAGTAGATGAAATGGGAGTAGACACATTGGCCCGAATTCTCATCAGTGGCTTTACTTTAGTCTGGGCTAAAAATACAGAAAGTACCAGCAACCGGTCAAACCGTTTCAAACCTGTGACATTTCACTAGCCCATTGATGGTAGTCATGTGCCACCGGAGACAGTCTAGTTGTTTCTTTTCATTATCCATCAATCCCTCTAGTTTTGCTTAGGCAATATAACAAAGGATCGCTTAGAATTTGAATCATAGTGTAGTCAGTAACCAGTAATATGATGTCCTGGATCATCAATGACATCATATTATGGGTGAGTGGTTATACTATTACTGAAATGTAAAGCCACCTTTTTTTTCCTGACTCCTAATATGAATAGAGGGATTGATGGATAATGAAAATAAACAATTATACTGTCTCCGGTGGCACATGACTACCATCAATGGGCTAGTGAAATGTCACAGGTGTGAAACGGTTTAACTGGTTGCTGATAGTTTGTTTAAATCTTTTTAGTCCAGACTAAAGTTGAGCCACTGATGAGAATTCGGGCCAATGGGTGCAGACCAAGCTGCAAGTTATACCACTCGACAGAATGTAAAGATTCATACACAAACTGCAGCTTCAAAGAAATAGATATATTCTTCTGCGAGTGCCTCTTGTTACGCAATCTGGATGTGAGTGTTTGCTTACGTCGTGTATACTATGTATACGCTGAAGACTTATTATTATTTTATGAAGTGTAAATACTTCATTTCAAGTATGTTAAAATCGAAACATTTCACACAATACTGCCATCATTCATATGCATGGCCATGGAGGTAAGTAAAACACAACCAGTCACAGAAAATGGTTTTATGTGTGAAATTTGATTTTATTCCATTGTTATGATGACGGGAATGAAAAGGGGTGTGTTTCTTTTTATATCCGACTAAAGATATGATTGCAATGACCAGGGAAATGGGAGCGAGTGAGTGGTGGTCATTCCCTCGAGAAATAAAATTGATTTACACGGTTAAAATTTCTACAGACTATGGAGTAATGTTTTATTAGCTCATTTTAATGCACCCAATTAATGCACAATTATATTATATCTTATTGACCACCATTATAATCAATGTTTTGGAAAAACGCAATTATATATATTTGTATTTGTAGTATTATTATATTGCTTTGTTTAGTGTTTGATTTTGCTACTAGGGGGCTATTAAATCACCCCGAGTCAGTGTATATGTTTATTGTTACTTTTTTTTTTCGCCAAAGGAGAATATAATATTTGCATAAGACTAGAAGTTACACGTTGCCAAATCAATCACTTTGGTTTATTGTCCGTCCAGCGCCTCCTTCCCCCCTTACCGACCGATCTACCTGCATGGGTAAACACTAAGTCACTAATTCTTTTGTTGTCTAACGTACATACTATACAAACCCTTGAGCATCAGTGCTACACTAAACAAACCATTGCACGACTATTTACTTTCGCCACAATTCTGGAGACCGGAGACGTTCCCCCTTTTCTCGAAATGGCGTAATTTTCTAGTTTAATTATCCTTGAAATAAGGGAATGAAGGATGCTACTTTGGAATAGGAGGAATAATTTGGATGATAATTGGCAATTAGACGAGATTGTTGGAGCCAGATTTCTTACAAGGTAAAACATTTTATTGCGATCATTCGCGCGCGCAAGAGAGAGTACAGTATTTTGTGTGTTCGACGTTCGTATAAATAATTATGTACACGTACTACCATAACTGATATAAGCACAAAAAAGGGAGAAATTGAATCTCTATTGCAGTTCAAAAATTGCATATTAATTACTAGATGAAGTTGACAAATGATCATTTCTATAGATGCAGGTTAACCTATGAACGGTGACTATGTTCATTATTGTCTTAATGAGGCCTATCAAATATTACTGCACAAGGCGGTTGTTAGGGAACCGTTTAGCGGTTACTATGCAATCATTTCCTATTTTGCGGGCACGTGTTATGTCGTTAATTAATGCAGTGCATAACTTATGAATGGCTAATACTTGATATAATGACCAATTGATCGTTATATTTTTCATGAATGTCTCTAGTAGTTTGCATAATAGATTAATATGATATCCTTAAAATGTCAAAAGTGTATTGTATGTACGGCCATGCACTCAATTTGTGTATCGCATGCATTGACCAATGTGTTGACAAAATAATGAATGGTGATTTAGTATATAGTGATTATGAGCGCTGTTTAAAACTTGTCATTTTTATCCTTATTTTAAATTTCAATCCAAATATTTAAAATAAGGATATATTAATAGATTAAGCCAATTCGATTTTTGTATTGCATTGTCAAATTATCATTATCTGAATCGTGCAGTCCTACACATGATTTATTTTGTTATGTTTGTGTAAACGGTATAAATTCCCATTTAAAACATCAATATGCCCCCAAAACTCCATTCCGTTGAAGAATCACGTGTGTAATAAAGGAAATTGCATATGACGAATAAAGTAGATTGAAATTAACACAATCATTATAATAATATAAAGATATCCTAGATCAATTTACCCGAGCTTGTCATATACAAAAAATAAACTCGAAAAAGTTCAAGTGTTCGATTAAATCCGGGTGAGTATACAGTAGGATGACAAGATTATGTTGGATTGAATTTAAGTTGTGTATCATCGTGATCATATTTATTGAACAACATTGTCCATTTATATACTTGACTACTCATGATAATTTAATTAAAGCGAAATACATTTTAAGCATACTATCCTTTATACTAATACACACGTTGATAATTCATTTGTGGTGAATTTCAACATGATCAATGAATGATTTGAATGAATACCTCAAAATCTCAAAAAAGAAATGTTTTGTCATTTAAAAAATAAAATTCCACATTATCAGGCCTTACAACAAGAAGTGTTTTGATCATAATAATTATAATAGTACTGATAATAACAGTAATAATAATAATAAAGATAATAATCATAATAATAATAATATGCGATAAAGAGATATTGCAATGCGTCATCTACTAAAAAGCTGCTTAGGACGCAGAATATTCACATAGCAGAATATAGCCAAAATTATTATTTTTACAGCGTTGCATATCACGCCATGTTATATCATCGACCATGTATTTGACATGTCAATCAAAATGTGAACCACTAATTGCATGCTTGTTTCTTTTTCTTTAAATGACGTGAATAAAGAAAGATGTTAGCCACGTTCTACTTTCACCCACGATGTTCCTTTATTTTTTTTAATTTTTTTACAGTACATCATTTAAAGGGATAGTTGAGTTCTGATAGAGAGAGTACAGTTTTAGTCAAACTGAATTGTAGTAACCAAAACCTGCACCATAACATAGTTATGACTCCACCATGCTCAAAAGGAATACAAAATTACAAACGACTAAGTAAAAAGCCTGTTATCATTCAAAAAGAGCTGTTTAAACTAAACAGGGCGCTTTAAAAAAACGCATTTATTCAAACCATTTTAAATACAGTATTGTGCATGTGATGTTTTGTTGAAATAGTGATTAGATATAGAGAGATAATCAACAACTATCTAAAAACCTCTTTTGACACATTTTGAAAAGAGGAAGCATTTTTAAAACGAATGTTAACGGCTGGTTCAAAATTATTGAATACTTGTGGGGACCCACATTTATTACAAATGGTTATGTTTATGGATATTTCAGCCGTTTCTGAACCGATTTTGATCAAATAAAGTTTATTCTGCCATTGAAATTGTATGCTCTTTCAAATTTGACACTCAGTTTTTCATTATCTCATAAACAAATTATATGTGTAGCGCCCTCTATATCAAAACTAAACTATCCCTTTAATGCCTTTGTGGCTTGAAGTTCCTGAATACTCCCTAATGCTACATGTATATGAAGGATTTAGCTCAGTTATCGATTTTAAAGTCTATCCGCAGCGCTAGTACTCACCGAATTTTAGAATAGCGATAATTGGGGGACAGTGCATGCCTAAAAACCACGGTTTAACAAACAAAAGATGTGGTACGGCTCTGAACTTGCTCAGACAATGACAAGTCAGAGTCAGACTGCGAAGGGGTGTGGGTGGGGCTGCTTATGTGGGGAACTGATAAAGCGGCTTAACACTTCTTTATGACCAGGGGGTGTTTCACAAAGATCCTAAGTTGATCTTAGCACTAAGATGGTCTTAAATATTATGGAAAGCCATTATTGTCTTGAAACAGTTTTATAAAAGTTATGTTGAAATGCATAAAATGTTGATTCAAATCATATATATTTTCTAATTATCAAAGAGATTCGTAATCTTCACATAAAATTCATGAAATCTCTTTGATAATTAGAAAATATATATGATTTGAATCAACATTTTATGCATTTCAACAAAACTTTTACAAAAATGTTTCAAGACACTAATGGCTTTCCATAATATTTAAGACCATCTTAGTGCTAAGATCAACTTAGGATCTCTGTGAAACACCCCCCTGGATAATTTGGCCCTCGGGTAAAAGTTGTTTAGAGACCGACTCGTGGGGAACAATTTGGGAGGACTAGATGCAGCTGCGAACTTGACCTAGCTTAGAGAATGACCGCCAATCTTTAATCATAAGGTGCTCGCCTCCACCCCAGCTCCCCGGGTCACCCAGTAATCTGTGACGCCTAAAGCCCGGTGCCCATCTGGCGATCTGGGCCTAGCGATCTAGAGCGATCTTGCCCGAATAGGAGCGATCCCCTGATATCTGTGGTTAAGTCGCCAAGTGGGCACCAATGGCCGCACCTGATCGCTGTAACTCGCGTCCGCAAGGGTGGTGTCGGTTGCGGTCGCCAGGGTTTTGACATGTTCAAAAATCTGGCGACCAGGTCGGTCTCGATCGCATTCGCGGCGATCTGGTGCGATCTGGTGCGGCCATTGGTGCCCACTTTGCGACTTAACACAGATCTCAGGGGATCGCTCCTATTCGGACAAGATCGCATAGGGCTAGCGACCTTGGACTCATCAGTTCGCAGTGAGTCAGCCTAATTCCATTGTGTACGCGATCTTTTCAATTTGGCCTCCTTGGGGTCATAGCTTGGCCCCTATTTCCACCCATTGTCAAGGAATACAATAACGAGGAATTCACGCTTTTTTTATTCTGAATTTGTTGGCGAGGCATGGCTAGCCGTTTGAACATTTAGTTCCTTTTCTTGATATCAAGAGTTACCAACAGCAAATCATTATCAACAATTCAAGAAAAATATCAAGAAAAGAATTCTTGATTCTTGCAGGGCGCCTTTGTAGAGCAGTTTCGCATAACTGAACATTGAATTCTTGATATCAAGAAACCATTTTCTGTTGCTAACCAATGGCAATTCCTGATTTCAAAAATTCAACTCCTGGCATCAAGAAATCGAATTCTTGATATCAAGAAATCGAACTCTGGATATCAAGAAATCGAACTCTGGATATCATTAATTTATTTCCTGATATCAAGAATTTAATTATTGATATTTGAAAACAGAATTCCTGATATCAAGGATTGAATTCCTGATATCAGGAAATATGAAAAATTGCCCAAATGGCTTTTTTTGTGCGATCCCGCCCGACATGCGATCGAGAACGAAAATTTTAAACATGTCCAAAACCTTGCGACCGCAACCGACACCACCCTTGCGGACGCGAGTTACAGCGATCTGGTGCGGCCATTGGTGCCCACTTTGCGACTGAACAACAGATGGGGATCGCTCCTATTCGGGCAAGATCGCTAGGCGCAGATCGCAAGGTGGGCACTGGGTTTATTAAAAAAGCTCGCAAAGTGTATTATGATGTCAAGACAAGCAAGAGCGAACAATACCTGGCTCTAATTTTCAACGATGCGCGCATGCGTGGAAATGGGGACAATAGGAAGTCGCCATGAGATCGCATAGTGGGCACCGAAATGATCGCGTACGCAATGAGATCGGGCTGACTCGCGGCGAACTGGTGCGATTCACACCGAACTGAGATCGCTAGCAACTCGGGCTAGATCGCAAGCGCAGATCGCCTAATGGGCACTGGGCTTTAGAGTGCTTCATCAAGCAATATGATTAACAAGAAACATGTGTCAAAAGCCAGACAAGAGTATCTAAGCCTTTAATAGCCTTAAACATCTTTCCATTCATTTTCTTTGTTATTTCAGGCAGGAAAACACCAACTGTGACGTTGCATACAAATTGTTATCACTAAAGAATCGATAACCAAATCGTGTTGGGCTTAGCTGACACATATGCACCCGACGGTTGAACAGGAATGATCTAAACGACTGCATTTTGGAAACAAGTTCAATAATCATGGATTTTGACTACGAACAACAGATGCGCTTCATGCAGCTGTATAACAACGCTGTGGCCGCACAAGATCATGATGCCAGACAGCGGACGGGCAGGCGACTGACCCGCTTCAACTCATTCGACCGTCTTCCTATGAATTACGACAGCGCCGGAGCTTCACCGACGCTTAGACGCGCCGGTAGCAGCGGCAAGCTCGATCTTCGGCGCGCCAGCGTCAATAAAGCGTCATCCGAGTCAGGATACAGTTCGAATCGTGAGTTCTCCCGCGGAGGCCGATCCCTGGAGCGCAGACTGTCCAAGAAAGATTCCAGTCTGAGTGACACGTATGAGGGCTATCCGCAGGTGCGTCGCGTAAGCGTCGTTCGCAAGATAGACTCCGACCGACCACCAACGCCGCCCATCATCAGGAGAAAAGCGTCGTCAGCGTTGAGTTCCCGCGATAGCATTTCTCCAGGGCAAAGCGTCCGCTTCTCTACGGTGGAGGACATCGCGCAGGGCATGCCGTGGAGTGGACGCTACAAACCGAGGGCATCGGTCACAAGCGATCGCGACAACCTTGTTACCACGCGTTCCATCAACGATGTAAGCGACGGCGGGTATAGTGATCACCGCCGACGAAGATCGTCGAGCGCAAGTCGAAGCCACCAAAGGCGATCTTCGTCAGCGAGTCGTAAGGACTCGGTGTCCAGTCGTCGAGCATCTGTTTCCAGTCGGCATGCTTCGGTTTCCAGTCGGCGCGCGTCAGTGTCAAGTCGTCGCGCTTCTGTATCCAGTCGGCGCGGTTCGGTAGCGCCCGAGTCGCGCCGAAACAGCCGAGCCTCATTCGCGAACGCGCCTATCCCCGATATGGAATACGTCAACCCGCACGGCGTGGAGGGCGCCGAGATCATGAGGCGGTTGTCACGGGGAGGCAGCGGGCTAAAGGAGTGGGAGAGGTCGACCGTCATGGCCAGGAGGAGCTCGAAGAGCAGTCGGCGGGACTCGAGGAGTAGCAGACGGGCCTCGACCAGCAGCAGACGAAGGTAGATTTATCTCCATGTACAGTTTTCAACACGCTTAATCAAGTTGAGCATTGGAACAAGATTCAATTCCAAATTGAATGTTTTGTTAAATTATGATAAATCTAGTGACAGAAATGTATGGGCGGAAAGGATTACATCATTTCGTTTTTTTCGTAGAGTCCAAAATCACTTCTATCTATCTAATAAAATGTCACGTCATATCCCCATCTATGATTTATTGACTGGAAACCGTTCAGACGATTTAAATCGTTAAAATGTACATTATATTGATATGTATTATCAACATTTGCGGCATTTGCTCTGAGTGTAAATTGCATTGTTTGAGTGAAAGTAATGATGAGCCATAAGGGGCTACACAATATCGTTGGTTATGGCTATAAGACATTTTAAGTTTATTACATTAATCATGTTAATAGCGGAGCGATTTTCGACGTACATTTTTTGTTTAATATAAGAATATCAAATATTTTTAATTCTGAAAAATAGATAGCTATTAAGTTGTAAATGTGTGTGTCAACTTTTTGTATTAATGTTTGTATTTCTTTCACTTGTGCATCCAATTTATACTCAGATCGTCTGTCGGCTTAACAAGTTCCTATTCCAGTGATTCGGATTCGGACTCGGACTCGGATTCTAGCTCATCGGAATACAGTTCATCCGGATCTGACAGTAGCGGTTCATATTCAGGATCATCTGACTCCGAGAGTGAAAGTGATTCTGACGAAAGCGAGGGTGAGAACAAGAAGAAAACGACGTCCAGCGCAGAAACGACGCCGAACAATGACGCTGATGATGGCGTCGTTAATAACGTCAACGCGAACGGCGTTGGAGCGTCGCCCATGAACGGAGGAGGAATGGCGTTTGCAATGGATGGCGGCAATTTCCAGCATGCTTTTGAAATGGAAGAAGACAATTCGTCGGCTGTTTGTGTCATTTTGTAAAATTATAAAACTCTACAATTTACATGAACAGAGCATTATTTGAACAATCATTTCACCCACATAGCGTGACCCTGTTGATAAAATACGAATAGCCTATTTACCAGAAAATGCACCATGCACCATGTTTGGTGGTACACATTGTGTTTAATTTAATTATTTGATTTCATGTTTACTCGCTCGTAAAAAAAGCCATTATAGAGTAAGTAATATTTACTTTGCAAATGTTACCCAAAAGTAACTAGTACAACATATTTTCCATTAAAGTCATTTGATAATTCACTTTATATCAGTCGATGACTCTATACGGTCTGTGGAATGGGTGCTAGTCTCTGTTCGACAGTCTCCGTTTTCAACCCGAAATGGGTAGATTTCCGTCCAGGTCTTTCAAAAGAGATTTTGATCAAAGGTATGTTTATTTTGTAGTCAAACAGTAACACAAAGAAGACATACACTTTGAAAATTAATTTCTACACAACGCATTAAAAGATATTGAAAATCTTTACCATAATTTACTGCAGACTCTGTCAAACTTTCCCGGCTTCCACGTTGGTGGGGTATTTCCACTTTTTGCCGAGAAACATAGGTCATTTACAACAAATGATGCAGAGTCTTTTATTCTATATAAAAATAAGCGAAATGTTAGGGAAAACATTTATTATCATCTTTCCAAAGTTGTAAATGTTAATCCGTCAATCACAATGAAAGTTTGTGGAAAACATGAATAATCATAAGTGTATCTTGTCACAACCAAACCTGTCTCCGTGACCTCATTTTAGTATAGCAGCCAACCTGCCCTAAGTGGCCACTAAAAGGGATCCCCTGCATAGAAAAGCAATGTTATGGAAACTCTTCACAGAGGTCACATGTCTACAGTTTGACACTTGTCTATTTTCCTTTAGGTCGTCCCTATTAAAACAACTACGTCAATATAAATGTATCAATATGTAGTAAGATGCAGGTCTATGATATTATACAAATAGTGCATGGTTTGGAGTTGAATATACCAGAATAGACAACGATACATTTTTAATTTCTCGAGAGCGATTATATTGCATCGAGGCCGCAGGCCGAGTGCAATATAATCGCACGAGAGAAATTAAAAATGTAGAGGTGTCTATTATGGAATATTTAACGACAGGAATCATGTACTATTTGTTATATAAGATGATTATTTGGAGGAACTTTTGGAGGAACCCGAATTGAGTGTCAAGAATTGTGACGTCATGGCTGTGACGTCACAATTGATTGTTTACATGCCGCGAAGAAAGACTCGCAAAACTTATCATGAAAAAGCCTGGAAAATGCATCATTTTGTAAATTATCTGTCCTGTAGTAAATAAATGTTGGCAGTTTCGTAAATTGCATGGTAAAGTGGTTTGATATTGCTAAGTTTGGGAATGGAAATGCACGCAGCCCTTTCATTATTCTCACTTTTACGTAATTTTGTTGGCATTTTGGCAGCGGACTGAATTTGACGTTGCGCACTCCACCGCGGCGGCTCTCAATGGGAAGTTTGTACACACGGTCACCATGCACTATGTGGTCTATGGGAAATTTGTACGTCACTGAAAAGTTATAATACATATATATGTATTATAACTTTACCATTGATTATACCGGATTAAGCATCGGTAATCAACCAATAGGAACGCTCAATTTCCCTTAATTATGACGTCATCATCTTATATACATGTATACTGCATGTACTCAAAACAAATGTTATAATATTAATTTTGTTTACTAATCATGGTAGCCTTTAACAAGGCTTCGTGTCTCAAGCAAGCTATGGCTGCGCTGCATGCAGGATCAGGAACGACTGAACGCCTGATGGAGGCTATCTGACAAGTGGTGAATTCACGTGTGATCTCGGCAAATGATTGTGCAGGGTAGTCGCGCTGTCCAGTCGTTCCTGCATAATGCATACTATACCGTGCATTCAATTCAGCTCAAATGAGACATGCCTTGTCAAGAGGCTATAATCATGGGGGAATAAAATAATTTACATTATTCGTGTAAATTGCATTAACTCTTCAGATTGTGATTTATTTTATGTAATCATTATTCACGTACGAGCATTGATATCACACGCCGCGTAATCTAACACGAATAATACGTGGTTTTCTTTTCCGAACGCCGCGCCGTTGTTGTTGTTGTTGGTGGTGGGCGTGGTACGGTGCAGGTGGTGGGTTTTTGGCGCCGAGCTTTCCATTCATTTGAACGATGATTTATTCCAACCCTAACCGTACCCTAACCCTCATGCAATGAGGAAACTTAAACAAAGGCACCAGTTCTGTCAAGATATAGTAACAAGAAAAGACAATACTTACACGTAAATTAATCAAATATATATTGGAATAATGGATCAGCAACGATTGAAATGGCACACAAATACCAATAGCAATATCACTGCCCCACATGTATATATTTGTGTAAGTACATCGCTTATCAATTAACAATAAATATTAATATCTACGATTTGATTTTCTGGTTATTTGATGCAATTATACATCAACACGAATTAATATCATAATGATGACATTTCCATTCTGTTTGGTACTTAAATAACCACTGAACCAAGGATCTATAAGATGATAATTATTCTCTGAATATTAGATTGTAAAATAAACAATAATTTTGATATTATATCGTAATTACGTCACTTCCCAAATATACAATGCTGTGTGTACATGTCACTGTAGAGGTCAGTGGTACATGTATGCAAATTATGCATGACATTGAAATCATGAATGCGCGGCGGCGGCGGCAGCGGGTACCAAACGGGTACCAAACGAAAAGGGCGTTGGCATGAATAACCCGAGTATTGGCACCCTTAGCTCGAGAGATAGATGCCGAATTTTAATTTACATGGAAAGTTCCAATATTTCAATTCCACGTTTACTGATGAATACACTGATAGGATTCACAGGAATGTAACACTGACAGATGGGAGTCGTCGATTCATTTTTTACCAAAGTGAGCATTTGCATCGAGTTTGCCAATATAGCTTCGGGGTCATTTTGGCTTTTGTCACTTGTGCAGAATACTCTGTCTGTGTGTAAGAATGGCACATAAAGGAACACAACGAAAGGAACGAAAGGTAAGGCTGATTTGCTTATACAATGCACATAATAAGATATTGTGTATAGTTTACTGTATATAACACAATATATATCTATAAGTATACTACAAAAAACACAGAGGTTGTAAAGAGTGTGGCAAGAACAAAATGGCTGACACTCGCTGCGCGAAAAATCGCAAAGCCACAGAAGTCAAAATTTATCAAATAAGAGTACCCCATTTAGAGGTGGCTATTTCTGGCTATGTAAACATGAACTTGGACGTGTAAAGGCCCTTCAGGTACAGGGACAAAGCATAACACAAATACAAATATTGGTTATAACAATATAGGACTACAATTTAAAAAAATAGTTTTACATGCAATACTCATCAATACAATTTTATGTCATTTTGATTCCACCATGGTAATTATTAAAATATCAGATCCATCCATTAGATAATACATACATATTCAGATGCAGACTCATTTCATTGTCACTCTATTAAGACACATAAATAATGTGATTTCAGACCCTTTAAAACAATGAGAAACTTTAAACACATATATAACATGCATAGAACAATTCAGCATGAATAGTAAACATCCAAACATGATATAAGATATCACATATACAAAGTTACAAACAAATACATTTAAACAATATTATTGAATTGACAAGCAATTTGCAAACAGACAATATCATATTTCCTATATACATACATATGTGGTGGTGAAAAGGGAGATGTATTGTATGAGCAAAAACTGTCAGAGTTGCAATTATAAACATTCACAAGTAATATAGTAACCCATCTTCCCGCCTTCCAAAATTAAGTGTTCCAAAAATAATACATTTTTCATTAAATTTACTGTGTTATCTATATTTAATCTTATTTTATAAGCTAGTTTAACAGTGGCTCACAATTCATCTTAATATTCTATAACATTGTTTACATTTCCACAATTAATAACAATAATAATAATAATAATAATACATACATGTATATGATAATCATAGTATCATTAATAATAATAATGTTGTATTTTTGTATACAATTCTTTTTTCAAATATAATATTTTAATATTTTTTTATATAATCATGCAGCCTGCAAGTCTTTATAACTATTTGAAAGCTGACTTCTTAAAGCATGCGTTTCTATACATTATATTTTTTAATTCTACAGTCTGGAAGATTTTCTTTGACAAATAATTAATGCTGCATAATAATGTGTTTAAAAGTGATTCATTTACATCATACAAATTTTTCCTAAAGTGATATTTTAGACTTTAATAATGTACCCAAATCATTGTAAAAATCTTCTGAATGACCTCGCGAAAACAATAATGATGTCAGAATTTACCACCTACTGCCCACTGATTTCTTTGCTATGGTAAATGAAAATTAAAACCTATTTCAATTTTAATTAGGCCTAATTAGGCCTAACAAAAAGGTTAAAGAGAAATGTGGAAGCTGGCTCTAAGTGATTTGTGTTAATTCGACAAAATCAATGGATCACTTTAATCATGTTAACATTTTGTTTAGTTCTACATTATATCCATTATAAATGTTGTCTGAATTATACAAACATAATATGATGTATAGTCTTTTTAAAGAGAGATTGCAGTCTTCAGAATAAGTTATTTTGTGTTAAAAAGTTGAATTATACAATAAGATGATTGTATTTCTTGTTTTCTATTATTTGTATATTGTACAGGGCGCTAAGATACGTGAGCTGATCTTCAGAGGAAGCTATCGTCTTAAGCTACTATCATGGATGCTGTACGGTGTGGGGATGGCTGGTGCTGGCTGCCAGGAGGGGGATCTGCACTGCTACTGGGATAAATCCCTTAATCAGTGGGTTTCAGGTATGTATGACATGAATATACAATTATATACAATGATAAAAACCACGATACTTCTACTAGTATACTACTACTAACAATAATAATAATTACTTTTAATAATGATAGTAATAATTATAATTATAATAATAATGACAACAACAACAACAACAACAACAACAACAACAACAATAATGATAATAATAATAATAATAATAATAATAATAATAATAATAATAATAATAATAATAATAATAGTAATAATAGTAATAATAGTAATAATAATAATAATAATAATACTATTACTAATACTACTTGTCATAATTATACATTTTCTTTAAAGGGAATTTAGAAGAGTAATTTCATCATAGATATTTTTTTTCTTTTTTCTCCTTTTCTTCTTTTTTCTCCTTTTCTTCTCATACACGGAACACCAATGACTCAGGTTCGACTCAGGGACCGACGCAGGGTTCGACGCAGGGCTCGACCCAGGGTGCAACTATGCCAACTATGACGCTTATTCCGTCCTTTACTCAGGAATCACTACTGCCCGCATCTGATGTGCTAACACCACAGGGGATTGCTGGAATCGTCGCCGGTATCATCTTTGCTGTAGGTTGCATCATCGTAGCTGCATTCTGCATTTATAAACGTATATCTACAAAAGGTACCGTCAACATTAATAGTGGGCCTAATGATAATCTTCTCCTCCCGCTCCCGCTCCCGCCTCCACCGCCTCATCCTCCGATACGCTCTTAGATCATAGTGCTGATTAAAAGTGATGATGGAATCAAATTCTTGAGCTCCTAAAACAATCAGTCACAGGTGATAGGATGTATGATGGTTACTGGCAAATCTATTTCTTATTCGACCATGATAACCTGACATAATGTAACAATTTTTTGGACAGTTTAGTGGCAATTAAATGTATAATCGAGCATTTATTAATTGAGTAATTTGATGCATGTATAATGTACCCTTTTCAGGACAATGTTATAACGTTTAAAACACCCAGCAATAGTATGTTATGTTTTAACCTTGAAATTGTTTATAGAAACATGATTACAAAAACCGTCTAACAAGAGAAAAAAATGAATATTATAATGTATTCAATGTAATTCTTGATACTTTCTTTTTAGTATAGGCCTATAAAGGACTAAAAAAAATGCAAACTGCTGTATTTTAATTCCAACCCAATAATATAAGTTCCGTGTAAAACTGTCTTAGTTATTGTTGTGATATCTGGGTGTGACATGCAGTCATGTATGATAGACTAAAAATAGTTATCTTTCTTATCATCACTTCACTCTGCATTTATACATGTAATAATATAGGCCCTAATATAAATTTGTATTTAAAACCCATGTACAATGATATGTTACCTACTCAGTTTGGACACTTTGTTTTAATTATTGGCCAGTATTAATAGTTATTTGACTTTGCAACTGCAGATTAAGATAATAATAAGTATACTATTGATAATAACAATGATATTACATGTATTATCATTAATAGTAATGCTATTTAAATTATGATAATAGCAACAATAATATAAATAACCCCAATATAACCCCAAAGTTCAGAGGCAAACCCAGAAAATGGGATAAAAATATCTATAGCAGATTCAGGCAAGCAAATATTTTTCTTTTTGTTATGTCCTTTCCCCCAAAAGAAAGGGATGAAGCTCGCCCTCTTTGTCATAATCAAAATGGCAGCATTAACAATAACACTTTCCCGCCAATATTAAGAGATTAATCGTAATATTTCCACCTTTTAGCATAGCACTGTTTTTTTAATTCAAATGTCAAGCATTAAAAACAAAAATCTCACCTAAATTTCTGGCGGATATAAACATTTTGTTTGAAACTGATGACAATTTATTTCCCATTAATTAATACGAGGTTTATCTCACTTTTTATAATTCAAATATCAACATGCAAAACAGTTTTACCCCACCTAATTTTGGGGCTTAGTAATTGATGTTTGGGGCTTAGTAAAAGATTGGGGCTTAGTAATTGAAATGAAAAGCTTTACACATTTCCCCGCCTAAATAAATTTGTTCCTACCTGGATTTGGGGTCAATCTCGCCCTTTCGTCATTCAAAAAGTATTTTAAACAAATATCCTTCCCACCTAAGTTTGAGATAGCAGAACTCATCCTGTTTTATATTGTTTTTGTCATTCAAATTTACACGCTTCCCGTGTCTATCCTAGACTGGTTTATTACCTTTAGATTGCATGACACTTTTTGGAAACCCACCCTCGTAAATGCATTACTGTTATACATTGCTTGCCCCCCATGTACTTATTTTTTGTTTGTTTATCTTATCCGAGTTTGTTCCTCATGTGCTATTTTTTATTTTTATTTATAGATCAAACCTATTTAAGCCCGTGTAGTCAGTGTACTTAAGAAAGTTATTTTCTAACTTTATTTATATGAAATATGGGCATTTTACCGCTAGAAGATCAATGTTTGTGTGTTTGCATACGTGGTGTATTACTAAGCAGAAAGCAATAGTAAGTTGTATCGATGTTTATACAGGGATATATTCCATATTTCCATTGCCTGTCTTCCGCCGTGCAAACAACACATGCAGGGTCAATATTCAGTATCTATATGTACATGTGTGACACCAAACATGTAAGACTTTACCAAAGGAGATGTGACATAATTATTTTCCTAAGTGCTACTTAAAGCAATAACTCGGTGCATATGTGTGTTAAATTATAGTTTTGTTTTATATATGCATTAACCAAATTGTATTAACTAGAGAATGTATAAAAGAATAATATATAATTATAATATAAGAAAAGAAGATTTTTTGAGTCCGCCAAATTAAATATCAAGCTTACTCGGGATATCTATGTTGTTTGTATTGTATCTCTTGTAATAACAACA
>JBAMJV010000258.1:167500-237500 GCA_037951105.1 Echinarachnius parma | reverse complement strand
TGGTATACAGTACCTGACCTTATAAATCGGCAATCGGCATTATAAGTGTGTTAATAATATAATATGGATTCAAACAAACGTGAACCAGTGATGATGTGAATTATTTGCTCGAGATGATAACTATTATTATCAAAGTATATCTATGGCCTATTAACACGAAAAATGCACCTGCAAACTCGATGATGAAATTAATAAACAACCCTCCATGCACTGACTTCATCCTTTTTTAACACGAGTTTCTTCTTCGATCTGTGGAATCGACTGACTGACTGTCTTGCTGTTATATCCGGTAATCGACCCAGAATGGTGTTATTATGGAAACAATCTAATGTTAATAGGATGTAAATACTTGATCACCATGCACAAACCAATCACAAACACTGCGCTTTATAATTGCGCCATTTAAAGAACTGTGGATGCAGGATCACTAACAAGTTTTTTGGTCGAGTGAAAAGGCATGATAGTGATTCATACGTCCCCTTCGTCTTCAATTCGTAATGTGTGGACATAACACAATGTTATAATAGTGCACTGGAAATAATAGTTTGCCACAAATGGCTTTTAATTGACATTGAACATTCGAGTGATAATCGTTTTTTATTTCCATCGTAAATGGCGCCACATACGGGAACTGTCCTTGGTAGAGAAAGGCATGCATTATTATAAATAATTTTGCGAAATTAAACATTTGGAAGTGACTGCATGGATACATCAACACGTATTATTTCATGAATGCGCTGACCTGGGAACATAATGGAAACATAATTAACAATCACGCAGATCATTAAAATGACAGAGAACAACAATAATGATAGAAAACTGTTTTCATTGCCAATTATCATGATAATTGCATCGTTGACGTACACCATGGCATGGAGGACCATCAATCATTATAACCAATATACGGCTACAAATGGAGAATTTGAGATCTAATTCTTTTGTGTTTATTTTTTACAATAATATTCTTCACTGACTATATTGTACACAGAAAACGCATGCTGCAGAAGAAATGATATAAATTATTTTAAAACATATAACCATTATAGCTAGGATATTTCAGCTTGCAACCAGTGTGACTTCAGTTTTGAGCTGGACATTTGGAAACTGTGATATGATTGTTAATGTTAGGTTTGGTCAATATAATGTTCAGATGCAATTTCTACACACTGTTGTAAAGGAGCGAGTTATTTTGTTTCCCAAATGAGGCATTTTATTTGATTTTTCATCAAAATAATTTGGGAATGATTTCCTATAGTTAAACTGCTGGATATTTTGTTTTGTGTTCAATGGTCGAACCATGAACATTCACGTGAATGTTGTTTAAATCTGAAAACAACTTGTTGATTTTGTTTATATAATAATACGGATGCTCCGATTTCGGGTCATTTCGACAGTGTTTTGGCAACCAACATAATACAGTATACAAAATAAAATAAAAGTGGATCGCCATAACGACATTCTGTGTTAAAGAGCCCGAGTCGTAATGTTCGATATAAAAACGCGGTTAACGCGCACTCAAAAGGGGACGAGACAAAATCTACAAATAACATGGAGTTGTCCATTGTATAAGAGCAGTGAATCGTAGTAAATCGGCCCGAATTACGGACACATTGACGGTAGGGGTCCATTATCGGACAATTAAGGGAGTTTAAGACGCATTTGATGACGATTTATTGGACCAAATTGCAGCAATTTGGCGCAAATATCACTCAGGTGGATTATTAGAAGGCTGGTATCACATTGTTCGTTTTTAGTACGCATCATTAATTTAAAAGAGCATCTAACCTGATCTAAACACAACCAGTTTTGCAATACAAATGTAATTCAGAGTGATCACTATGTTGTTATGGTAGCGATGAAGGAGTAGGAATGAAACTGTAACAGCGTTAACATCGTAGTGTATTGTGAGCATCGAAGTCTGAATCGTGAACTGGGTGGAATACATTTATTGGAGAAAATAATGTGATGTTGAGGCTTTGATTGTACATTTATGAAAAGCGCATCTTCCTAGTAATTTCGTTGATACTTTATTCTTCATCAGCCCATCATTCCACCGCTACAGCGTCTCGCACTGTCATTGGACGAAACTGATCATTCAGATTGCATGGTGGTTGTGATGGCACAGCCAAAATAAATCCACCGGAGTTGTCATAAGACCATTAGTGCCCATGTATACTGAAACACGGACTATAATTCATTAATTGCATATCATTCGTTGAAGTTTGGATACTAAAGTATGCAGAGCGCATCTTTCATGGAATTTGGATTCATAATACTTTGATCATCTACTTACGCTTAAATTCAACAAGATTTTAATGCACGGATATCACATTTTTTTCTCGCCGCCAATATTGTGTCGATAAAGTTTTGGAAATTGCACAATTCTTTCAAGTTATTTGATAAGAGCAGGTAATTCCTTTTCACTCGCCAAAATTGTAATAACTATATGACAACATGAAGCTGACTGAGGAAGATAACGTCGGACTTGAACCGCCCTCCAGCCCGGGTCGGATGTCGTTCACGGGTGTTGGTTCATCGCAAGAGAGTGTCAGGATCGCAGCAAGTCGCGATGACGTGAAGCCGATGAGCCCCGATGACATCAGGAAAGATCACGATCTCGATGAAAATGATGGCTCCGTCATCAAGCAAGATCCTCACGACGTCACTGATGGTGATCGACATCAGGAGGCTCCCCAACGTCAACCGGATGAACAGGGTGACTCCGACATCAAGAAGGGGCAGGGCGAAGTTCGACGCGGGAAGAACCCTGACCGTCGACGTCGAAAGTCTAAGAAATCTGAAAATCGAAAAGGCAAATTGACGACGTCGAGCGGAGATAGTTCCGACGACACGGTGCAATCATTTAAACACAAGGACTCCGTGCTGAAAATGTACATGGAGAGCTTTTCATCGCAGAAAGAGAGGGCCAAGAGTTCGAAACCCGGACGCCGGAGGGTGTCTCGTCAGAGTGCGTTGGCTTCCGTGTCTATAAGCGAGGACAACGAGTCGGATAGCAAGCTCCCAGAACTTAGTCAAAACGACTCTACGCTTAGTCAAAGTGACTCGTTGAAACAACGTGAGAACGAGGAGCTGATTCAGCAAGATGTGTTATCCAATGCAAAAGACAACATGCATAGTCAAAATGACTCTGTGGAGAAAAACGCAGATGACGTATCCAATCGTCTTGACTCGGCACCCCTCGAAGGAGACTTGTCACCCGAATCCAGAGGTCATGCAGATTCGTCACCTAGTCAAATTGACAAAGCACCAGAACAAGGGGGGAACGCCCTTGAGTGTGGCAATTTGATTCCCGTGCCGGGCTTAGAATCAGTTCCAAATGACTCTTCAGTCACCCACGAGGACGCCGATCCGGGTCATGAAGATCTGATATCTGGTCAAAATTACCATTCGAAGGGTAAAAGTGGGAACACATCTATTGGGCAGAATATGGACTCGCCCCGTCCGGATCTGGAACCTACCCAGGGTGATTCCACATTAAGTAAAAATGACACCGGATCCTTACGCGAAGGAACGATAGAAACAGAAGCTAGTCAAAATGATCCAGCATCTAGTCAAAATGACTCTACAATCCTATCCGGAACGGAAGCTGCTCAAAAAGGGTTAGACGCGATTCAAAATGACTCTGCAATCGTAGGCACAGTAATAGTTAAAACGGAAACTAGTCAGAGTGGGCAAACATTGGATCAGAATGACCCTGCTAGCGTAAACGAAGGAAAGGCTGAGTTGGAAACTGGTCAGAGTGAACTAATATTGGATCAAAATGACTCTATTATCGAGAATGAAGGAGTGATGGGATCAGGAGATAGTCAGAAAGAGCCAACATCGGATGGAAACAACACTGGACTAATATTGGGTCAAGATGCTGAACCTGACCGCCAAGAAACATTGCCGATAAGACGGGGGTCTCATTCAAGCACCGGGTGAGTCCATTATTATACATGTAATACGCAAGACATTGAGTAGGCGAATTATGAACCAGTCAAACCTGGGTATACCACCTAAGAGAAACAAGAAAAGTGGCCACTGTAGACAGGCGATGTCTATAGACCATGTAGACAGGGTTTCCCAAAAATGCTTTTCTCATCAAAGGATTACTGTATAGTGGCACTATACGTAAATAGGCAGGTTGACTGGATATGATCTTGGTTATATTTCTTTGCGAAATAGTCTGACAGGTGGAAATTTGATGGCAAACATTGTAGGCTACGATTTGAGCAAAAATGAAAAAGGGGCTAGGAGGAGCGGTCAATACAAAATTTCCTACAAAATCTTGTATAAAATGTAAATGTTTGTCTTGGTCTTACCATGGTCTATGGTTTACGGACACATCCTTGTGCGGGGGTGGGGGGGGGGGGGGGGGGGGTGGGCGGGGGGAGGGCTGAGGACTGTTCCCCGAATAACACCCTTCACATATTTTTGACCCTACAAACAACAAATCAAATATTTCTTGAAAATGGTACGATTATTATGATTTTGCTCGAGAGTGGCATGATTTTGCCCAAATTTGATATGATATTGCCCCCAAATCATTATGGTTTTGCACACATTTTGAAGGGTCTTAATATACACGATTCGTGTCCACGGGTCGCAAATATTCACCATCACTTCCTTGTCTGTGATGATAATATGACATTTGCTCCGGTCACAACAGCTCCTAGGCTTTATCCCCAAATTATCGCTTAACCCTTTGCTAGATTTGATACATAATACACGAAGTTCTCGAAGTTAACTCGGTTAAAGGGGTAGTTTAGTTTTGGTAGAGAGGGCGCTGCACATCACAATTTTGTTGTGAGATAATGAAAAACTGAGTGTCGAATTTGAGAGAACATGCAATTTTAATGGCAGAATAAACTTTATTTGGTCAAAATCGGTCCAGAAACGGCTGAATATCAATAAATATATTTGATCTTATAATTATTTGGGGCCCGAATAATTAGATGATTTTTTTCAAAAACTTTAAAAAATGCTTACACTTTTTCAAAAATTTTCAAAAGCGTTTTTTAAATAGTTGTTGATGATCTATCTACTTAATCATTATTTCAATAGAACATCACATGCATTATTTTGTATGAAAAATGGTTGAAACCAATGCCTTTTTAGAAAGCGCCCTCTTGTGTGTTAATGGCTCTTTTTGAATGATAACAGGCTTTTTACTTGGTCGTTTGTAATTTTGTATACATTTCGGGCATGGTGGAGTAATAACTATTAGTTTATAATGTTACTGTCCAGGTTTGGTTACTAAAGTTCAGCCTTACCAAAACTGTACTACCCCTTTAAGGTTATAGTTAGGGTTAGGTTTATTACTTTAGATTTACCTGATTTAGGAAGACGATTAGGGTTAGGTTTATATTCAATGTTAAAGGGATAGTTGAGTTTTGATATAGAGGGCGCAACACAAATTTTTTTTTGGTGAGATAATGAAAAACTGAGTGTCAAAATTGAAAGAGCATAATATTTTAATGACAGAATAAACTTTATTTGATCAAAATCGGTTCAGAAATGGCTGAAATATCCATAAACATAACCATTTGTAATAAATGTGGGGCCCCACAATTATTAGAGAGTTTTGAACCAGCCGTTAAAAAAAAATGTTTAAAATGCTTCCTCTTTTCAAAAATTTACAAAGAGATTTTTAAATAGTTATTGATTATGTCTCTATCGAATCACTATTTCAACAAAACATCACATGCACAATATTTTATTTTAAATGGATGAAACCAATGAGTTTTGCGAAAGTACCCTCTTGAGTTTTAACGGCTCTTTTTGAATGATAACAGACTTTCTACTTAGTCATTTGTAATTTTGTATACCTTTCGAGCACGGTGGAGTTATAACTGTTAGTTTGTAATAATTATTATGATGCAGGTTTTGGTTACTAAAATTCAGTTTGACCAAAACTGTACTCTCTTTACCAAAACTAAACTATCCCTTTATATAGGGTTATACAATATCATTTGTTTAGTTATGATTTAAATAAAGTAATAATGGAGCACATCGTTGTTGGAGCAAATGTCATAGAATCTTGTTTATCAAACGACCGACAACCAAAACTGATTTATAATGAGGCCTGTGTGGCCAGATTATTGCAAATAAATTACTCATTATCATGATTATTAAAAATGATTAGCAAAATATTGACCGGGAATATTGACAGGCAGTGGCTAATTAGCGTCTATACCTCCATTCATATACCATTGATGAACCAGGGAAGTGGACGTCTAGGGTCTTGTTGCACAAAACGTTCGCTCGATCGATCGAGGCTTAATTTACAAAATACCAAAAGCTGATTGGTCAGATATAAATCGTATTTGCTCCGATCAAGCACCTTAAGTGTTGTGTATGCAACGGTTCCAATTGCTCAAGGTCTATCATTTCATCATTCGAAAATGATGGATGTTCAGTTTATTGTGTTGCTAACATCATCGCAGTTAAGGGATTTGTAAATACATAAATACATGCATACATAATCAGATAAGTAAATAAGTACATAAATGAATAGATAAATACCTTATAAAATTAATGAGTAGCTAAAACGAAAAATTAAGAAATCGATAAATACAACAATTAAAAGTGCATTAATTAACGTATGATTAATTGAATAAGTGAATGAACTCATGAAAAATATAGATGATATAAATTGAATAGATAAATACGGTAAACAAATACATGTGGCGTAGCGTGGTTCGACTGAGTGGGGGCATGGTAAATATTGTTTGGGGGGGGGGGGGGCACGCTATGTATCTTTAATAAAGTCTTCGAATTTGTACCTTTATGTTTTTATTGTTGTAAAATTACTGGGGGAACGTGCTGATAATAAATTCAAAGCGAATATTTATATTTTTGCACAGTCAGCCCTAGTATTATTACTGCCCCCACTCAAGTTGTAGGTTGACCCTGACTACGCCATTGGTGCCCAGTAGGCTTCCTCTGTTGCTAGGCGACGTCTTTGTTTGTTCTTGTTTTTCCCGGGCCTCGCCTGTATGTTGCATTAAAATTTTTTCTCGTATTATAACTCGATGCATATCAGTCCGTATATACCTCATCGCTGCCTTGAATTATATATACATATAATTTCCCCTCAGTTTCATTTTCCAAATAATTATTAAAGAATATCATTGTAATTTACCATCGATAATGACATCTACGTAATGATTTTCTTGTCTGTGTCACGCAACCATGACCTCTTTACTGCATGAACAATTATTTCATTCGTATTTGAATCGATGTAATCATATCAATATACCTCACCACTGTCTTAACTTATCGATTTTCCAATAATTTTCTTGAGGTATACTGAAGAATATCATCGTAATTTACAGTCAATATTGACATCTACGCAATGTCGTTTTATCCTGTCTGACGTCTACGTTGCATGAAAATTAATTTCTCTCGCATCTGAATCGATAGATTGAACTGTTCATGTGTTAATAATCATGGTCACATTGCCTAGTTATTAGGGACATATTTAATTATTAGAGCATCATGTGATGCACGTATCAATATCGTCACTATACCGTAGTGTACATTAACTGATCGATCCTATTTTCTTCTTAATAATTTTTATATTTTCAAAACTAATTGTCTTCAGGTAACCTACTTTATCAATATTATTATGTATAAAGCCATGTGTACTATATGTTATTAATGTGAATCAATCGAGGCATAATATACTATATGGACTATAGAAAGTGTAAGTGTAAGATGGATGTGAGTAAAGTAGCAGATCCATTTATTTCGCCAGATATCGTCTTCGTTCGTTCGTTTTCAAGAGGTTTCCGATTTAAATATTTGAATGTGCGTTTATTGTGTTGTATGTTCGCTGGTTTTACACACTTCAAGAAGTTCAGATTATTATCCAGTTAGTTTTCTTTATTTAAAAAAAGGTGTAATATTACCCACCGAACCAGAGAACCAAACATTATCTTGGCAATCGTTTTAATTACATGTTGCACGCGTTCTTCTCTACTTAATCAATAACACCAAGAAAGAGAGAAAACAGGAAAGTAAGTTTTGATGCTAAGGCATTGCACCAATTTACAAACCTTCTGAATATTAATTATAAATTAATTGTATGACAAATAATTAATCGTTCGAAATAACAACTCCTCTATATGTCTTGGTCTTGTCACTCTCATTATTTAACAGCTCTTCTTCGACAAATGGATCGCGCATGAGCTCAGATGACGGATCATCCTCAGACACCGACTCCGATTCCGGCTCTGAATGCGGGTCCTCGTGCAGCTGCGGTTCATCGTCGTCGTCGTCATCATCGTCGAGATCTTCTGGTAGTTCATCGAGCGGTCCAGAATCTGACAGCAGCAGCGGTAGCGGCAGCGAATGCTCATCAGACAGCGAATCATCTAACGACGATGCCGATGACAGCAGTTCCGTTGAAGAAGACGAGGTGTCGATGTCGAGATCGCCAATGATTTCGACGTCGAAAGACTCTGCGACCACGAGCTCAGAGCGAGGGACGTTGAACGGGGACGTTATCGATGGGAATTCAAATACGAAAAACGGGAAGATGAGAAGAAAAACGGAAGGGTCGAAACAGGACAAGAAACGAGTGACATTTTCGAGCGAGGTGAAAAATCAAAAACAAGAACAAGTGTCAGCCGAGCTGCAGAATGGGCAGCATGGGACAAATTCGTCGGTGTGTGTGATTTTGTAAAAACATCATACCATAATTGAATTTTATTAAATATTGTAATTAGTTGGTGGGGGGAGGGGGCACCAAAATCTGTACACCATTGGGGGTACGAGACAGAGACCGAGAAGGGGGGGGGGGGGGGGGCTGGGGTGTAATCTGAAAACGATTTTAAGGTAAAATGTATTTTTATCTACGTCTCTAAACTGTTGCCAAGTCGGTATTCTGAACCTGTACTTAATGAAAAGCGATTTGCTAAAATGTATTTTAGTGACCTAGATATGACGTAGATACAATAAATGTTAACTCAAAATCGTTTACAGTCCCCCTCCCTTCCTCATCCCTAGCTACCACCACCACCACTACTACCACTACACAATTCCTCGGTGTGTGATACACATTAGAGTACCCAGTGGCTGAATTAGACAGAAAAATACATCTCGTTAAGGGGGTCCTTTAATATTGTAACGTCATACTATCAATGTAGAGAACGGGTGAGAACAAAAAATCGTCAAAGAGCCCTCGAAACATTGGCTGATTTTTCGGACTATGGCTGAATGAGCAAAAACATTTTTATATAGTAAACAGTGAGAGCTTGGAGAGCCTTTATTATACTGTATACCAGGTTTGACTTTTATGTTTTAGGGGGCGGGGCTTCAGCCCCCATCAGTCATGGTGATTCGTCAGGACATACGAGGTGGGGGCTATCACATTTCCCATTGGTTTGAAAACGACAATATTTTGGGAGAGTATCTTGCATGCGAATTAATGTGCCTCATATTCGGGAAAGTGGTTGGTGTAGCTTCTTAAATTAATACTATAATTGTTTGCATTTGATATCAAGTGGAAAACGGGAAGGGAGCTATTTGGGTTGAATATACTCAGATACATGGCCCCAAAACATGTCTGTATACACACAGTCATGTTCATCATTTAACATACTACATATATTTTGTTGAACATCAATGATCAAAAACTGAGGGGTTTTTAAATTTATTATAACTGTTGCCATTTAAACGCATTGTACCTTTTCCTCTTTCAAAAGGATCTTGAGAAATTAGTTCGGTCGTTCTTGAACTCTTCGTCTACTTTTTTAAAATACAGTTTTATGTAATGTATAATTTACGTGATCATTCATGTTTTTGTTCTTCATATTGTGGTGAGACCAATATTATGGCTTTATTTGACATAGTAATCATCATTTTATGTATCATATTGGTGAAATAACATTCCATGTTGTTCAGTGGACATTTGAGTGAGTGGGTAGGAAATATACGGGGGCTGAGGGCGATTTTGCCCCCTAATTTTCAAAATAGCCCCCTGAAATCAGTAGGTTGCCCCTAAAATTACCATAGGGTATTATGTGAAACATTTCTGAATATCCAACAGATTGGAAAAGTATCCCCCTAAAATTAAAAATTAATTCATGCAGTAAAAAAGGGTAAAAACTTTCTGCAGACCAGGGGGTGTTTCTCAAAGATTCAAAGTTGAACTTAACTCTAAGTTGGACCTAATCATAATTGTAAGCCGTTAGTTTCTTTGTAAAATTGTTGGAACAGTGACCCTATTTTGGGCATTTCGAGTTCACAATAACCAAAATACCCCTTTTTTAAAGACTTCAATTACACAGATAAATAGATTTTGTGGCCCTTCATGAAAAGGTACCCTATTTTTCAAATTTCGTTAACATTTTAATGATATTTGTAACCTTTTTTTCTATTTTCATCGAACATATTCATAAAATATATACCCTTTTTTTTTCCATTTGCAAAAAACACATGCAAAAAATCTACACTTTTTTTGCAAAATTGTGAATGATCATGCGTATACACGACCCATGTGAAGTGACACTACTGGGAACTGTATGCAAGGCTCAACACTAACTATCACTGGCCCGCGCGCTAGCCCAAGGCAAGCATTTTGGGCAAGCACAAATTTATGAAAATCATATTTAGGTGGTCCGATTGGGCAACTACATTTAGGCAAACTGACAAAGACTGAATGAACAAATGAGGTAGTGAGATTTTGAAAAGTTTACAGTTTACAATGAAATTTTATTTTGGGTGTACTAAATCTATGTTCCCGGACAGACAGCCATACAAAATTTGAGAGCAAATTATTTTACTGGCCAGATAATGGCTACTAGAACAAATCCTAGCGTGAAGCCCTACAGTTTATCCTTGTTAAATGAAGGAAATAAAAATACACATTTTGTAATAAGGTACTTTTCTTTTGTTGGTGGGCACTGCATTGAATACAAAATATTTCACATAAGTACAAATATAACTTATTCCAAAAAAAAAGAGAAGACACTGAAGACATGAATCTATCACGTTGTAACGCCTGTATGTAGAAGTAATTCATGTTCTCTTTAGGAGTTACTGAGAATTCAATTTTCAATTAAAAAAAGTTGGTGGTATTTAATCATAAACATCTAGAATCACAATTTCTTTCTTTTAATAAACATTTAGGAAATGCAGTGGCATAGCGAGTTCGGACTGATTGGGGGGGGAGACAAATTGTTCTTAATTTTTTCACAGATTCCTCCCTTATGTTTTTAATTGTTTTTTCCACATTATTGGGGGCATCCGGGCATGTGCCCCCCCCCCCCCCCCCCAACCAAGCCCCCCGTAGCTATGCCATTGTACTGTATGTTTATAAACATTAATTAGCATAATTATTAAAGATATCGCCTTTAAAACCATAAACCATCATGATGAAAGTAACATTATGTCATACATGTTTTAAGTTCATCAATTTGTTTTCCCATATAAATTTCAGCTTGGAAAAACATTGTCCACATTTTCAAATATATTGCACCAAAGTTGTTATTCTTCTTCTGCTTCTATCACTGTGCAGAACAACAACCAAAACAACTACATGTATAATAACAATAATAATATCAATACTAATAACAATAATAAACATAATCCAGCATTTAAATTGTGCCATCAATCTAGAAAAGCACATTACAATATATGGGCCCCGTTGCAGAAAGAGATACAATCGATTGCAAGTTACAATTGATTGTAAGTCAGAACATTTGCACGTTTCATAAATGAACTTCCAATCAGTCTAAATCTCATCTACAGTTGAAGTGTCACCTGTCGTACATTAAGTAAATATTCCCGGATGGAACAAAATTCTGCTTTTAAGTTAAGGTTCAAAGCCTCGTTCAGTTCTTGCTTTCTGACAAGACACATTCTCTGCCATCCATCATGTATGAAGTAGGTGTGAACAAAAGTTACTCCAAATGTTAGGCTAAAACAACAACACAACAATAAAACAACAACATAACAATAATACAACAACAATAAGAATAACAATAGCGGCAACTTAAATAGCACCATATCCTGTCACACGGTGACACTCCTGGGGGGTGATTCACAAAGATCCTTAGTTGAACTTAACTCTAAGTTGGACCTAACTATTACGGAAAGCCGTTTGTAGCCTTGGAGTACAACATATTCAAAAGTGAAAAGGCACATAGTTTAGAGGTTTTCTAACCTTTAAATCAAGAGCATGAAATCTCCTTGATAATAGAAAACATGAATGCTTTGAATCAACATTTTATGACTTTGAAAAAGGACTTTTACAGCAATTTGTCAAAGAAGCTAACAGCTTTCCATAATGTTTAAGTCCAACTTCAGAGTTCAGTTCAACTGAAGTATCTTTGTGAAACACCCTCCTGCATGGGCTCAAAATTAGCACAGGCCCACTAGGCAGGGGCCACCAAAAATAACCTTCAGGCTTCTGAAATGTTTAAATGGCAAATTTGACTTGCCTTTAATACTGCTCAACCAAAATTTAACAGACTTTTATAAGTTTTTTCTTTGTTTTGGGCAGCACAATTCTGATTTTACTTATGTAGCATTCTGTGCACTTCTCTGCATTTGAGGTGTACATAGCAGCAGCAAAGATGATTTCACTGGCCGAACCCAAATCTGTTTTTACAGCTCAGTTATATGCCCAGGCGATTACCAGTCAATGCAGCATCCAACTAGGCAATACCATCGCTCATAAATTCATCCAGCAGTTACTATGTTTGGTTAATTCTGGAAAAGTCATTCGCTGTATCTGTCCAAATCGTAGTCCCTAGTTGTTAGTGTCACCTGCCATACATGAAGTACATACATAGCTGCAGTGAGTCGACTACCATTTTAAAACCAGTCTAACTGGGCAATATAATCACCACTAATCTCATCCAGCCATTAATATGGTCCGGCTGCAAGCAAAGGTTGATTCTCGAACTGAACCGAAAATCTGTTTTTACGGTCGAGTTCAATGTCCAGTCGATTAACAGTGAATGTGGTATATATAACTGGCCAATATCACCAACCCTCTACCCATTCAGCAGTTAGTATGGTTGGTCAAGTCCGTGAAAAGTCAATCTGTCATATTGTTCGTTGACAACCAGACTGAATCCAAAATCTGTCAAGTTCTGGAAATTCAGTGACTATATTTACCAAATCCTGTAATACTAGTTGTGAGTGTCACCTTCCGTACATGTAGTACATAGGTGCGGTAGATTACATTTCCAAACTGAAGCCAAATCTGGTTTTATGGCAGAGTTCACATCCAATCAATTACAAGTGAATGTGGTATTTAACTCCTTAACTCATCCAGCAGATTCTGGAAAAGTTACTGTCTGTATGTATCTGTCTAAATCCTGTACCTAGTTGTGAGTGTCACCTCCCATACATGAAGTACATAGCAGCAGCAAAGTTGATTCCCAACTGAACTGAAAATCTGTTTTTACAGCCAAGTTCAACGTCCAGACCAGGCAATTACCAGTTAATGTGGTATCTAACTTGTGAATGTCATTCTCATTCTCGTTCAGCAGTTACTATAGTCACAATTCTGTTAAAGTCACTGGCTGTAGCTGCCCCAATCCTGTACCTAGTTGCGAGTGTCACCTTCCGTACATGACGTACATAGCAGCAGCAAAGTTGATTCCCAGGCTAAAGCCGAAGGCACATGGCAATATGAATGGCAGCCACCCTGAGGAGTCAAGAAGGAAAAGTGGAAATCATTAAGTCAGTATTCAAAGAGTCTTCATAATTCTTTCAATTTGTACACAAAAGCCCTTTAATTTTCATTAGCAGGACATTTTATTAGATTGTGTAAAGTACCTAAAGTAGACTATTCTGTCATTAATTTAGAATTTTTTGTTGTTGTGATGATCATGAAAATGATGGGGGGAAAAAAACTCATAATCATATTTTCATTATCAAAGCAGCATGACTTTGGGTCTACTACATCATTACCCCCAAACTGTAATCTGTTATTTGGCTTCTCAATATACATTAAATATAGGTAAAAGGTAAAAGGTAAAATGTTTGTTCGTTCGATCAAGATTAAAGTTCCTATATTAACTTTTTCCATCACTCGATGGCTACGATGGCCATCTCATTTACAAGGGCCAGGTCTTCATCTGTGCAACCCACTCCACCACACTGCATGATGTGGTCCACCAGGGCCCCGTTGCAAAAAGAGATCATGTGTTCTAAATGCGCAAATCTGATTGGTTGAAATGCACAAATTGTCTGACTTACAATTCATTGTAACTTACAATCGATTGTATCTCTTTCTGCACCAGGGCCCAGGTTTGATGATAATCCATCAACTGATTCTTGATATATTGCGATTAGGAGAACGGAAAATACCTAATAAAGGAGGGACATCGAAAAAACATAATGCCTCCTGCCACTTGGTGGTAGAGGTAAAAAAATGGGTCATTGTCACAATGTAAATGTAGTAAAGAAATTGGCAACAATAGTCTTTCCAGACTGATTGCCATTTAACTTATAACAACAACACCAACAACAAGTTACCTGATAAAAGAGGTTTGAGTTTGGTGTGAGGTGAAGTGGTTGTGGTTTGGTTGATGTGATCCTTGGCCGTCATCCCCAGGGGGAAAGACTCGTCTGAACTGTCATCTCGTAACGATGGGACGCAGCTCCCTGATAAAGAAAACAATTACGCAAAGAGGCAAGATTGAGCTTCTGAATCATCCATAAATTTGCAAAAGATACCCTTGCTACGAGACATGTATATAGCGAGTTGTTTTAGTAAATGGAATCATTTTGCGTTTGCTTTATATAAGAAATATATTCAAACCAATAATATTGCTGCATGTGAATCATGTTTTTTTTAAAGACATTAATGGTTGTCTCGGAAGCCTATTGTCCTTCAAGAGATAAAGTAGATCGCCCCTGTGTTTAAACTGCCCCCCCCAAAAAAAAAACTTTTTGGTTGTCCCTCCCCCCCCCCCCCCCCAAAAAAAAAAAAAAAGAAAACAAATTTTGATAGTATATTTCCTGATTTTTTAGATGGTCAAAATGTGCTGAGAATAAGTAAAAACATCCTTCATTCCTTCTCTATCAGGGATTTTTTGCCCATGAAATTACTACAAAAATGGGCAAAGTGTGATAAGATGAGATTCAGTAAGGAGCCTAGCATTCGATCCTAGCAGAATCTGGGTCGGGGCAGAAATGACAATAATGGACATGTGCACTATGGACTATAAAGAAAAACAAAAGTGTGATTAGATAAATCTAACTTTCACGACCCAACAACTAAACAACTATGAAACTCTATCTGATTATTTTCCAAAAAAGTATAAAATTAAATGGTACCTCTTCCGCTGTCAGTGAACATAAAGGGCTCCCTCTGTTCCTGGGGCAGGGGCAGGGGCTGAGGCTCGAACTGGGCACAGGCGCTAAAGGCACCGGCGAATGAAGTCGCAAACGAATTCTGAGATGAGCATCGCTTGAGACCCGATGGGTTGAATGTGGCCGGGGAGATGACAGGACGGAACTCGCGGGACGACGGTCTGTCCTCGGACATCGCTGGTGTGGCGGGTCTGCTTGTGGGAGGGGTGTGCGCTGTCCAGATATCTGGAAAAAAAAAACAGTTTTTACAGATATAATCATCATCATCGACATCGTCTTCGTCATCATCTCCATCACTGTCATCAACATAAACATAAACATCATCATCATCATCATCATCATCATCAACCTCCTCATCCTCATCCTCATCCTCATCCTCATCCTCATTGCCATCGCCATCGCCATCGCCATCATCATCATCATCATCATCATCATCATCATCATCATCATCATCATCATCATCATCATCATCATCATCATCACCATCATCATCATCAACAAAATAAACATCATCAACCCAACAGAGCCAGGCTATCAATATTAATAGAAAAGACCCGGGGGCCCCCAGGTCTTTTAGGGTTAATGTCATCTCTTTGTACCTTTGTTCCTTGGTTTATTCCCAGTCGGAGGTCCTAGGCTAAGCCCACCAAGTAGACTCTGGTCCAACAGAATCCTCCTGATTTCGCCGCTCTCACTGCTAGAGCTATGTGAAAGTGACATGGAGGCATCTGTCTGTGTAGATGGTGCTGCCGAAGGTTCAAGGTGTCTTTCAGGTGACGATGCCACTTGGCATTGATGTGGGTTGAATTCAGTTAGATTTCTTGGTAATCTTTAGAAGAAAAACAAAAATATATATCAAACTATTTACCTCGTCATAACGCTTATTTTCTTTCACAACATGAGTTTTTCAATATTATAGATGTAAACAGCTTATCGAAATATGATATGAACAAACTCTAATAATTTATATGTTTACATTATTCTACATAAAATTATACATAAAATGCTGAATCCTTTATCATGCAAGATTATGGCCCAGTTGTGCAAGTAAAAATCTAGATTTTTTTTCTAGAATTTTAGTGGCCCGAGATGCAAATCTGTAAGTTCTTACCTATTTGCGAAGACCTTTTTGGTGGGTTTGACTCTGGCCTGCAGAGTGTGTCCAAAGCAAGCGACCAATAAAACAGCCGAAAGAAGCAGAGGGAGGTTGGTTGCCACTCCTACCGGCAGGATGACTTCTAGCACCCAATGTAGAGATGAGGGGTAAACCAAGCCCATGTACAGCATCCATAACAGCGGGCATACACAGTCCAAATATTTTAGTCTAGAAAACAAGAACGAGAACAGATACAACACTTGGTATTTGATTGTGATTATTTATACTTTATTTCCATTTCTCAAGTTTAATTCTATTGATACGTTCTATATATGTCATTGTTATCAATATGTTGGAAAAGTTGGGACAAGGGATAGATCAGCCCCATGTGTAGCATCCATAACAGTGGGCATACACAGTCCAACTATTTAAGCCTACAAAACAAGAACAAGAACAGAATCAACCTGCCTATAGCAGCCAACCTGCCTATAGTGGCTACAAAAAGTGATCTTCTACAGGCAAACCTGTCTTAGCGGCCACCTGTCTATAGCAGCCAACTTGCCTACAGTGGCCACAAAAAGTATTCTCTGCCGAGAAAAACTGTGCAACCTGTTTATAAAGGTCACCTGTCTACAGCTGCCATCTTTCTTCTTTCCCTTCATGTGGTCACTGCAGACAGGCTTAGCTGTATTTGATGGTGGTCATTTGTTTAAAGTAATACATTATTATCATCTGGACAATGTTATATTATTTGAGTGGACACTAATAATTAGTCCATTTACAGGTCATCTCAGGTTGTTTTACAACTTTTGATCAAATAAAATAAACCGGGGTGTGTCCTCCAAGACACGGCCAATTTGCTGCCAATTTGCTGTTCATACATCAACTGAAATAATGTAACCTTGTGTCATAGCACAACATCTATCTCTCTCCTCCTGACAAGTTCAAATAAGAGATGAAGTAATGTATCTCTGTGTCATAAGACAACAGACCAGTGACGAACAAATAATCAAGTGTACTGTGCTGAACAAGTATTAAAAACTCATCTCGTGTCTTTGGCTACCGCAGTGACAAATATCCAATTTTATGTCAGGAGTTTCATCAAGTACATTTATAATAATTGTTGACTTATTCTCAACAAGGCGATAGCCGTAAAGTTTCTCGCCCACTTGTGCGCATTCATGCAACATTTGACCTCATTTGACCTTTGACTCAAGAATATCATGGAGGCCAATATAGGGCACCTACCAATCAAGTTTGGTTACAAACAGATGCAGGGTTGGAAAGTTATCAACCCTAATAGACTCTTGCAGGAAAAATTTCACAATTGACCTCATTTGACCTTTGACCTAATTATGTGACATTTGACCCCAGAATATCATGGAGGCCAATATAGGCATCTACCAATCAAGTTTGGTCACAAACAGACGCAGGGTTGGAAAGTTATTCAAATTTGTGTAAGGGTCACGGACGACGGACAGACGGACGCAATTTGGATCCTTTAGTCTCCCTCCACCTCGGTGGGCTCGACAAAAATGACATGTTTGACTTGATAACATTTCTCACCTGTATTTGCCAGCCAGAAATGAAGAGAAGATACTGCAAACCAATCCAAGGATGCACAAACTTGTCCTGTGCATTTTAATGCTGCTCATAAAAGCACACACTAGAAATAGAAACAGAGATAACATTTATTAAATTCAATATTATGGCACCAAATATTCTTTGATATTTTAGAAAAATAATTCAAGCACTAAGTCTGACTGGCTATTAACCCACCACTTGTCGGCATATTGGTTCAGTTCAATTTGTCAAGAAACGGTCACATAATTGAAGTTCAAAATCACAATTTCCTAACTAGTGACCATCAAACTAATACATGTACATAGTCGAGTGTTTCTCTGTAAAAAGACATCGTAATAACTTGTATTCATATTTATTAAATTATTGTGGATCAAATGTGGATTAAGCCTTAGCATTAGAAAGAATCCCCTCCTCTAAAGTTTCAGCACCAAATGCATCCAAAAGTGGGCCCGATTCTGCTGCCAGCACAAACAATACAGCCAAAAGAGCCTGTAGACCCAACAGGGGGATCCCCCCCCCCCCACCCTCCCCGCTCCCCACACACACAAACACACAGACAATTGTGAGCTTACCGTTAATTAGAATTTCAGCACCGAATGCATCCAACAGTGGGCCCGATTCTGCTGCCAGCACCAACGTTGCAGCTAGAAGAGCCAGAAGACGTACCATGGGGATGGTTTTACTGTTCCTGCGAAAATGTGTTGCCCCCTGAAATACAATATGACATGAGTAAAGATAGATAATGCTTTTGGAACTGAGCATATAATGTATACATTTTATGCCAGTCTTATATACATAATAATAATAATAGTATGAACATTTATATAGCGCAGCTACTATAAATATATACTCTACTGCGCTTAAAATAAAATTTTAATTCTAGCGGTTCCATCATACATTGTTGTATTTGTATTAACAATAAAATCATGGGACCGGTTTCGTTTTTTCAAATTTCCCTTTCGTTACAAAGATATGTACGATTGAAGTATTCAGATAAGAAAAACTTTAATTTAGGGAATATAAATGCTGGTTGATACAGAAAAAAAGAAAAAAAGAAAAAATTACTTGTATAATAAAAAATAATTGTACAGAACACTCACCATAGTATTCATCATGATGGCCTGGTTTAGCCTCTGGCCCAGCAGTTTTGACTGGATGTTGCTGTCTTGTCTATGCAGTTCACCATTGATTTTGATCTCACAGGCTGGGCAGAGTCTATACGCTCCCTCCAGGTACTGCGAATACTCCTCCACCTCTTCATCGAATCGGTCCTGTGGAATGATACCACAGAAATGTTTCTAGTGGATACTTTATAAATAATAAATACAAATAATAATAATTATAATAATAACAACCTCATTTTAGCGCTTTTTACAAAGGGTGATAGGAGGTGCTTTAAAAAAAAGGTACACAATTACTCACATTCCTTCTGATAATTGAACGAACCTCATTGGTGGGTATGAACGCAGCCAGCTGCTGAATCTTCAGCTCCTGGTTGATCTGGCAGACGTGGCACAGAAGGTTTGGTTTATCGTCATGGTAACGCTCTGGCTTGGAGTGGACGTGGTTCAGCTCCTCGCTGTACTGAGCAGGAATGGGCTTGTTGTAGTGTCCATCCTATTGGCGTTGAATAGAAGTAATTTCAATTGAATAATGTGTAACATATAACATAAATACTTACAAAGCACTCTAATATCTCATACATGTAGTTTACTAAAGGCATATGATGACACACGCGGTACCCCGGGGTACCGTTGTACCCCGGGGTACCGCGTTGTGTAGCGCCATCTTGTGTCCACTCGAAGCACAACCGTATTGCGTTGTGTATGCAGTGCAGCGCGCGATTGTATGCACGCTATACCCCGGTACAGCCCTAAAAAATAAATAAATAATTAAACAAAATGGCGGATATTCGTTTGGTACCCCAGGGTACCATTTATGTCATCATATATACAAAACAAAGAAAAACCTTCAATACAGACATTTTGAATGAAAACTAATGCTTACAAAATATGAAAATTGGATTGTTCCAAGCTAGCTTGTAAAATAAAAAAAAGAAATTATCAAAAGCATCTTAATCCTACAAATAACCAACATTTACAAAGCAAGAACTAGGATTGGAGTGATGACATGTATTACAGCATCTATCCTGTGATCCTACACAATCAAGAATATTTAAGAATCCTACAACAAAAGACCAACATGTACACAAATAGGATTGAAGTGTTTCAAATTATTACAGTTTCATCCTAAACAATGGAGTATTCAAGAACGAGTTTTCAAGTCAGGAGATTTCAACTCCTAGGGCTTCATCTTTCTTGCTAGCTCATAAGCTCAATGAATAACAATTGTATAACTCATAATGTACAGTGGTATTCTAATATTCCAAATTGTTTCCTATTTTTTGTACTAGTCACAAAGTTAGGAAGTGTATAAAAGAAGGGTAAAATTAGTCATTTGGTCTTCAAACACGCATATATTATATTACAAAGAAATGTGCCATCCATTGGCAAGATAAAGCGATATAAACAATCAACCTACTTTTTTACAATAATTACAATTCTACAAACCTATAAGCATTTACTTGTAGGCATAATCATGATTAAAATTGGTAAATACTAACAATTTTGAATGCAAATCAGCAATTTTTTGTCCATGCCTACTGGGCAGCTGTGTTCTTATTTCCAACCACCCAATCTGAAGAAAGGAGAGAGAAACCAAGGCAACTCTCATAAAATAGCTTTTGCAAGAAAGCAAATAATTATTGTCTTTGGTGTGCGGCTGTGAGCAATGAAAGTGTAATACATGCTTATTTATCTGTGCTTACACTACACAGCTACCAGTACTGGTTTTGTAGTTTGTACACAACAAATGGGAGTTAACCCGTTCAGAACCGATTGATTTTGCTATAACATACATAAAATACACGGGGGCGGCGGGCGAATTCGCCCCCGAAATGCCCAAAAGATTTTTATTTTTTTTATTTGGATTTTGGGGATTTTTTTTTTTGATTTTCTGTTTGGATCGTGATCAAATGCTTATAAGATGATCACTTCAGCATTAGAGCTTAATAGTACTAGCCCCTGAAATTTGAAAAAAAGAGCCCGGAAATTTGTAGCCCCCGAAAGTTGGAAAAGTCGGTAGCCCCCGAAAAGGACCCCCCGAAATAAAAATATTAATTTTCGCTGGACCCTTTAGAAGGTCACCCTAGCCGGAGTATTTTCAGGACCAGTCCTGCATAGGTTCAGAAAGGGATCAGCCTGTCCAGGGAATTTCCCCGAATTCCTACTGAAGTTCAGCAAAAGAATCCCAATAATCCAATAATCCCAAATTTATCATGTCACTAATTTGAATAAATTTGGATATTTTCAAAATTTCTTGCCTGTATATGGGAAAAATATAGAAGTGACTTGGGAAGAAGTTTTTAAAAGAAATACCACAATACCAGTAATTTGGACAAAATTTGATATTTTCCAAATTTCTTGCCTAAATTTAGGGGAAAATATATTCTAAGCAACTTGGGAAGAAGTTTTTTGAAGAAATACCACAAGCTTTAGGATTAAAGCATGACTTAGCTTCTAAGGAAGAATTGAATCATACCATACATAAACTGTGCCATGTTTACATGATATCATTGCACCCCATTATTTAAACCAGCCCCAAAAATACACAGGGGCGTATGGACGGGCGATTCGCCCCCAAAACCTTTGAAATCGCCACCGTGAGCCAAAAAAAAAAATCTTTTAAATCCTTCTGCATGATCGGAAATCGGCAGAAGCGTGCTGATCATTGCATTTAGCATGATGAATAGTGATAATCATTTATTAGACTCTGAGCAGTGAGAACACTGCGAAAAAAAAAAAAAAAAAGGACCTGTGAGCCCCAAAAAAGCCCTCGTAAACATTTTCACGGGGACATTTTTTTTCTTCAAAATTTTCAAAATAGGATTAGCCCTTGTGAAAAAAAAAAGAAGAATTGGTGGGGGGGGGGGGGGGGGGGGGTTGATTTAAACCAGGGGGGGGGGGATGTTTCACAAAGATCCCAAGTCGAACTTAACACTGAGTTGGACTTAACAATTATGGAAAGCCAAATTAGTTTCTTTTTTAAAATTGTTAAACAAGTTCTTTGAACAGGCTTACAATTTTGATAAAACTTTTTCACATTTTCTTTGATCAAAGAGACTTCAAGTTATTGATGTGAGATTTTGTGGAAAGTTTAAAATATATATTCACATTTGGGCTCTAATTCCGAAGCTGGGCATTTCCACGCTAACTCGCGTTACACTTTATGGTGCATTGACTACTTCAATGTGCTGTAACTCCATTATTTTATGGAACTGTAGGCTGATTTTATCACCAAGGATTAAGTAGATATGCACTAACTAGAATAACACAAAAAAGACTGACAGAGCTATCTTTAGGAACCTTTGCGGAAGAATCCTGTTCGGTAACTCGCGTTACAAAAAAAGACATGGACAAATTCAGTAACCCCTAAAACGTGAAAAGCACCATTAAAATATTAATCCTGGTCAAATATTTTATGTGCTAATTTGACATTTGTAGTATGTGTCCTATGAGTTAGTATTGAAAAAATTTCCAAACAAATTGGGAATAAATTGTGGGATGCAGAAACATTGGTAACTCGCATTAGTTTGTCCGGAGGTTTTGATTCATTAAAAAATACACTTTAGAGCACTCAAAAGACTGAAATTTTAATCTGAAAAGGTACTTTGATTATCAGTCATCCAATTTGGTGCCTTAAATTTATAAGAATACCAGAAAATATAGAAAATATAAGGATTTTCCTGAAATGTGCACAGGGTAGTCCCATGTGTGGAGTTTCGTGTATGGTTTCCGTTTCACCTATAAGGAGACACCTGAGAATAAAAAAAATCATGTGAACTGAAAGATATAATCATAGGATCATGTTGTATGAAAAAATAATCCAGAAAAAATAAATAGGATTTTAAATAGAGCCAATTGTTTTTTTGTCCACTTTCTCGTGGAAATGCCCAGCTACAAATGGCATTCCATAATTTGTAAGTCCGACATAGAGTTATTGTTCGACTTGGGATCTTTGTGAAACACCCCCCGGGGACTCTTGGCACTCATTTCATTTACCTCAGAGAATCCATTGTACTGTTCACACTCTGGGCAATCAAAAGAGTTCTTGTTGCCGGGGGGAACCAGTGTCACTGCCCGACAGAACCAGCATTCCACCTTCACATGATGATGACTGCCCCGTGTCTGTGACCTGTTTGGAAAGGGGATGATACAAATTATGGATTCATTTCTAATTGGGAGATTATTTGGCATTCTCTACCATCACGTGCCCACGACTACCAAAGTGTACCTACCCAGACTTGGCATGCATGACTAAAAGTAAAGGAACCAATTATATTCTTTACAAATTGTAAAGAGCATCTGGTTCTTTTAGTCATGCATGCCAAGTCGTGGGCACGTGTTGGTAGAGAATGCGGATCATTCAAAGTTCATTCAATTGTGAGAAAATACAATGGGCTCACTGCTAAGGCGATATAGCTCCCAAAATGCATCTAGAATTCAATGCAAACACAATTTAGAGTGTTTTTCTCATAGCACTGAATAAATGTTTTGTATGAACACCAAAGTTTAATTAATTTATATACCCTTGGGCCTTGCAATTTGACCATGTTGGGCTTGGTAACTAAAGAGTCTAGTCTAGATAATACTATATATAGACTTGGGATATTTCAATTCAGAATCTTAACTTAACTTCTTAAGCTAAAAAAAGGTTGTCTCAAATGTCATTGTCAAATGTAACCATAGTCCATACATAAAATAATAATAATTGACTTGAACAATTTTATGACTGAAGAATGGCATGAACATACATATCACATAACTATTAACAAAATTATGTTTATGAACACTTAAAGAAGAATTTAAATTAATTTCAACTCACTTGCTTTTCCACTTTGCAAAAAAATGACCACAAATCTGGACTGAAAACCAAACAACGCAAATGCCAAGAAATGCACAGCCGACGTTTCGCATTAAAGATGTTTCCATGATCATGTTGCTGTCCTTCATAACGATTAGATTTCCTTTGAAAAATGTTTAAAATCCATTTGTTTTGAAAAAAAGGTTCTCACTGGAAAAAATAAGGCCAAGCCAATTTTATTTTCAGGCTTGCGCTCGTGGAAATCTATCGGGGACTTCCGGCGGTAGTTCACCTGCCCGCATGGCTTCGCTCCGTAGCTCTCTTTCTTTCAGAATCGCGCGCTACATACATGCGTGCATGTGGCGCGCGCTTCGAGCTATAGAAAAAGGGGTCATGTGACTCATAGCTCGATCTAATAGCCAGTTAAGGAAGTCAGGTGATACAAAACAAAACAAATGCTCATAATGTTGTTTTTATTATTATTTGTTTTAATAAGAGCAGTTTTATTAAAGACAGACTTGTCAAAAACTTCTTGGTTTAGAAATTACGTGAGGAGTTGTTTAGGGGCTGGGGGGGGGGGGGGGGGGGGGGGCTACTTTTTGTGTTATGTTTAGATCAAAATTCTAGGTTAGATTTAATTTAATTTAATTTAATTTTATTTCGTCCCACAAAAAGGGGAAAATCAATTTGGCAAGTTGCTCTGACAATGGTTAAAAACATACATGATAAAAAAACATGAAATTTTTGTTTCGGGGTAAACAAAAATTTCATGTTTTTTGTTTTGTTTCAGTATTTTGTATTTAATACAAATACTACTAACAGTCAACCCCGAAACAAAACTATTATTAGACTATTATTGCAATGACACAAAGGGGTGAACAGATTCAAAAGAGGGAAGAATGATAGGAGAAGAATAAAGATCTCCGACAGACCCACATGAAATGTCCCCTCTCATCTCGGGGGCTTCGTAAGAAATCGCTGTGCCAGGAACTCTATAAACTGTATCAAATATGTATTCTTTGGTTTTGAATGCTTTAATGAATTGAAGGAGTATGATGTATGTTATTATGTGCATGATATAAATGGCAATAAGCTCTCGATTACATACATGACTACACTCTGATGCACAACTATTCATTCAGTACGCCCCCATTTTACACAGTCCACTATGCCCCCGATGATTTACACTCATTAAACTCATTATGTAACTGCAATAGGTGCTCTCATTATAGTATAAGGAAATTATTATTGTACTTGTTTTTTATTCGTAAATCGTACTTCATTAAAAATGTGATTTAAAGTATTTATATATAGGCCTATATGAACATTAAAAATTAAGAGATTATGTTATTATACAGTTAAAACTTAAAGTATAATTGGTTATTTTGAATTTAATGTTGATTCTATTTAGACTAAGTTTAAATTACATGACTTTATTACTCGGTGATTACGAGTAATCAGGGGCGGATCTAGCTTTTTGCTAAGGGGAGAGGGGGGGGGGGGGGGGGGTTTAAACCCCCTACCCCCCGTAGATCCGCCACTGGTAATGTGTAATTTGAAGTGTGTTATATTGATTTATGCTTCCTGTTATTATATCTTAGTGTTACCATGTGAAAAAAAGAATTTCCGTTAATTTGGACAAGTAAAACAAATCAAATCAAATAAATCATTACCCTTGGGTCTTTAGGCCTTTTTAATTGAAATGCACTTTCCACGATTGTAATTTCACTTTTCCCCAAAAGAACCTTCATTGTGTAAAAATAAATAATGATAATTATGTTTCAATTAGTTTGTATTATGATGATGATGGCGACAATGATGACAGACGATGATGTCTCTTATATGAACCCCTATTTTAATTAGGTAAATTTTTAAATATTTGAATTTATTATGTGGTTTTCAAAATAATGTATAATAATACATACAGTACATGTTAACTTCGCAATTATGATTCGTGTTTATATGAATTGCATTGTTTGTTTTGATTTAATTTACTTGCACGTGCAATTCAGCTTGTTTGCTGCCGGTATACTTGTTTGCAATACAAAACTATGAATAAATATATAAATAAATGAAATGATCGTGATCATTAATATCCCCGGACATTATCAGTATGATGACAATGATCATTCCGATGATAACAATAAAGGGACACCGTACAAACTAGGGGTTCGCAGGGTTCGCATGCAGTTTTTAGGACAATATCATTGTTTTCGGGCAAAACAGACTAAGCTCTTGTGACAAATCTTTACATTTTGGGGGAGAAGATATACCACGTTTGGATTGGCTATAAAGGTTGTTATGAGCAAAAGGCCTCTATAGTCGGTGAAGAATCTTACTGTTATAATTGTAAAATGAAAGTTAATAACTGACCTGCCTTCAGTTAGAAAGTATAAGTTTAATTGGATACATATTATACTCTGACTCTGTTAAAAAAACGTAATCTAAACAATGATTTCCTAATGCTGCAAAGATATACTGTACATTGACATTCATATTATATAATTTTTAAATCTTTTAAAAATTTTATAAACCCCAATTTTTTTTATTACTCTGGAAAAGTTTTTGTTTTCAAGGACGCCCTCTCGACTCCGATCCGTCCATCGCTCTACCGGCAAAATGGCGTTCGTTGGGGCTCGATTATTTCGGAGCGCTTCGGCCAATATACGATGTGTATTTCAGCCAAAATGCATCCCCAAAAATATCCAAGGTAAATTTATCGATTCTTTTACATTTTGCCTTTCAAATTAATGCTAAATCAATACATAATATGCATAAATAGTCTGATTAAAATGACTATAATTGACTGGAGTGAGAGTTGTCTGGCAGTCCCACACGCTTATTATTTTGTTAGTGCATTATGGCTGCCATTGAAATTTGGGCGCTAATGTGCTTTCGTACTCCTTTTCCTAACCCTAACCCTAACCCTAACCCTATTCCCTAAACACATAGCCGTTAGGGTTAGGGTTAGGGTTAGGGTTAGGGTTAGGAAAAGGAGTACGAAAGCACATTAGCGCCGAAATTCGCTGCTGCTGAAAATAAAAATAAGCTGAAGCTGAGCTGAAACAAAATGCTTGCTGGTGATTGTGTCCGTGATGAGTGATGTGTGATTGTGAGCAACATGAATGCTGCTGTGCGGTGCTGAAGAGCTCTGTTATTATATGTCAAGATATTGAAGTTGAACATGTGAACAGTTGAAAATGAAGTGATCATGCAAATGATTGAAATAAAATTGTCCCAAGCTGTACAATTTCAGTCACCTCGTCCTCGGTTTTTCACTCACCACAGGCACAGCGACACTGCTGCTAATAAAACTAATAATAAACAAAATGTAGGCAATTTTGGCGCTACTCACACAAGTCATAGGTATTAACATTACAATAGCGTTGTGCAGAGATCAACCTCTTCCGCCTGCTGCACTATCCAACACAAAATATTTTTTGTCGGCCGATGATTATTTCCCGTCCGTTTTCCTTACCGATGCGTCCTTAAACATAGCGTTCAACTGTTGAACGGTACAGTGTACGAATGGGCGGTATGCTCATCTCCAGCGTATTAGCGTATATTGCGGCGTGTGTAAATGGTCCAACTGATTGGACCATTTACTTTAGTAGATGTGGCGCTACTTCACTCAGTTCTGTACCCCTTTTTTGTTCAAACTTGCATCACTTTAAACTCACCAAAATTTGTTTGTATCACTCACTCATCACTGCACTTTTTTCGTATCCCTCGACCTTGAGGGTCTGTTGTAGTATTTTTGTTAACATTTGAGCCATTTTGTTTTTTTTTACGTCTTTAATCAATGGTTTTGGATGCGTCAAGGCGCCGTCAACTTCCCAAATTCCTCCTGAAACTGCAGTAATGATACAATGGAAGCCAGGAAGGATTACACTATTTGTGTGTGTGGCTGTGACTGTGTGAATACATGTAGATTGCATTTCAATATATATTGTCCAGTCAATAGCTTTTGTATAGCATCCCAAAGTATAACAACAAATGTACATGTAGGTCAATTTGTGACTCTAAAGAATTCTTTACAACCAGCTTTGAACCAGTTAGAATATAAACACCATGAAGCCATGATATAATTGTTTGTTGAACAAAGTCACACATAAGACCATTATAAATGCTTTACAGTCATAACACAGCATCAACTTGATCAATGGTGTGAAAAACATCTAGTTTGTTGAGGCTAGGAAGACTGAGTTTCTTGGACAATGAGGGCAGCTTTGACTAACATGTATTTTACGTGGCAAAGGAGTAATGGGTTTATACTGCAGCATATGCAGTTAACCCCTTGACTTGTAGGGGTGATTTTTTTTTTTTTTTTGGGGGGGGGGCGCTTTGGCATTTTAGGGGACCTGAGCCCCTATGTATTTCTCCACTTGCTGCCACTTCATTTAGTGCTATCAAAGTTTGTCATTGTTTTTCTTCCCTTACAGTGAATGCCTTGGTTGCGAGGGGGATGGCCGGCGGAGGAACTCAGAAGATGTTCATCAAAGCCTCCAGATTCACAGATCTCCGCTTCCTCAGGGCATTTGTAAGTGATTTATCTTCCACGATCCATTGCGCAAGCCTCCACACTAACTTTACCTTCTATTTGCCCATTCAAGCAAGTAAAAGCATGAATTTTCACATTTTTTTCGCCCCCCCGCCCCCCTCCCCTCCCCCCCAAAAAAAAATGTGAAAAAAAGAAGAAGAATTAATTATGTGTACCTCAATATGACTCTGATCTCAATCAGCTACTGTAATTAACCTGCAACCTTGTTTATTTAGTTTTTAAAAGGCAATTGCGATCAAAGTAATATTGAAGCTTGTGGAATTCTTGTCAATGTTGCAAAATGTTTCTTTTACACACACATAAATCAAAGAAGCTGGGATTGCTTGATGAACTTCCAGAGGAATTTAAAAGAATCAATTTGTCATGTTCTTTGTATTTCAATAATGAAAATAAAAAAACTTTTTGTCAGAAAAAACAAACAAAGAATTTTAAGATGAACCCTAGCATTAATCTTTTTGTTTTCCTGGCATAATGTCATATTCAATTTAATTAAATTGAATAAACAATTTGTACATCCTTGTGAATGGAATACCAACACCTAATTCTAAAGTTCTTTTAATATTTTGATTCTATTTTTCTTTCCAGAGACACTACGCTCTCTTGACCGGAATCCCTATAGCTGTGGGTGTCACACTCATCAATGTATTTGTTGGTAAGTTTTGTTACAGAAAACAAAGGTTAAAGACATCATAGAGTAAGTAAGATAATAAAAGTGGAGATGGGCTGGGCATGTAGCAACTTAGCAAGACTTCAGGACAATAGATGGACATATCGCTTAACAGAATGGCAACCAAGGAAGGGAAAGAGAAGACGAGGAAGGCAGAAGAAAAAATGGAGGAGAGATGAACTAACATTATACATGGGAACTGCCGAGTGAACTAGGATAGCTAGAGAAAGAAGAGAATGGAAATGTCGTGAGGAAGGCTTTGTCCAACATCTGGATGAACTACAGCCTGATAGATAGATAGATAGATAGATAGATAGATAGATAGATAGATAGATAGATAGATAGATAGATAGATAGATAGATAGATAGATAGATAGATAGATAGATAGATAGATAGATAGATAGATAGATAGATAGATAGATAGATAGATAGATAGATAGATAGATAGATAGATAGATAGATAGATAGATAGATAGATAGATAGATGGATGGATAGATAGATTGTTACAAAGTTTGTTACACAGTTTTAAAAAATATACTCAATGGGTCAAATGGTGCTCTAGCCCCCCCCCCCCCCCCCCCCACCAAAAAAAGAGAAGAAAACAAAAAGAAGAAAGAATCCCCCAATAATTGGAAGCCTCGTTAAAAGGATAGGATAGTAAAGTTCTTGTTTAGAAGGCACCACATCAAATAATTGTCTGCAAGCTAGAGGAAAATCAAGTGTAGAAATTACCAAAGCACATGTATAATTCTGAAAACAAAACAACTCTTGTTTTGGCAAAATTTTGTTCAATAACGACAGAGATTTCTATAAATTAAGCCATTGGAATTAAAAAAGTTGGGGGCATTGACTTTCATTTGTGATTTCACTGATGTAGAAATGTAATGTGTTTTAAAACTGCACGTTTGTGAAATATACCAAAGTGGATTTTGAATTGATATAATTTCAGGTCAAGCAGAGTATGCTGAGATCCCAGAGGGTTATGAGCCAAAGCACTGGGAGTATCACAGGGTAAGTGGATCACATACTACTGCTACTCGGCGGATCACATACTACTACTACTCAGCGGACGCATGCGAGATTGAGTTCACAATGCAAAGCCGTGAATCTTTATCCATCATCAATGTCTGCAAGTCCCCAGTTTCACACTGGATGTCCCTTGCAATGCAGTCCTCATAGTTCATAGGTCTCCTTCCTCTATTTGGACATGGGAGTCTCGTGCAGATCACATTCGAGATTACTTTGTCTTTGGCCCTAAAACAGTGACCAGCAAATCTTGTTTGACGATAAGCAATGGTGGTAGAGATGGGTGGTATGTTTCCATAGATCTCTGGTTTTGTTCTGTGTTCCCTCCAACTAATTTTGTCACATGATGGTAGAAATTGAATTTTAGTTGTCTGAAACCTGACTTTGGTGTTACCAAACAAAAAAATTATGCTATTGGGTGCACCTAAAAAAAAGAAGAATCACTCTTTAGTAACAGTTAAAAACCAGCAAAACCAGGGAGCGTTGAGTATTGGTATTTTCCGAAGTGCCCCCCAAAAATTAATTGTAACTGATTTGGTTGATTTCAATTCCATGTGAAAGATCATTAAAAGAAACATGGGAAATAATAATAATTCCCATTCAAATGCTCTCATTGTTATGAAATTTGCTTTCAAAATATAATATAAAAGTGATTGATGTCCAGACTTCACTTTTAGAGAATGCTAGCGCGAAGCACTAGCGTTCTAGGTCCTATGCTTACCGCGCATGTACAATGTAATTTGACTCTTGAGTTGTAACGGCTCTTTTTGAATGATAACAGGGGCTTTACTTTGTCGTTTGTAATTGTGTATACTTTTCGAGCATGGTGGAGTTATAACTATTAGTTTGCACCGTAATGGTGCAGGTTTTGGTTACTAAAGTTAAGTTTGACCAATACTCAACTATCCCTTTAATGAGGAGCCCTTAAATACTTTACTGTAGAAATTTAGTAATATCAGCGCTCCACATTAATTGATATAGGGTGCCACCAACAAATGTGGGTAGGGAACTGAACCGACTCAGGCTTACAAGAAACATGTGAGGAAAGATCCAATGCTAGAAGTTAACCTGTTGTCCTTGTGGCCCAGTCATGTAAAAATCAAATTTCCCCCCTCAACTTTCAGTGGCCTGAAACCTGAATAAATAGTCATATATAATGGTGTGATCGACAGAACTGACTCAGGCTTGCAAGAAACATGGGAGAATTGATCAAGTGATAGAAACTTTTTTCCATGTCAGATAAAACACAATTTTCTCCCAAACAACCCCCAAACAAAGTATTTGTTTTAAGTCTGAATTGGTTGCCAATGCAATCAATTAATATTTATCATGAATTCAATTCTGGTGGTCAAAAAAATATATTTTTATATTTCCTGACATGAATCTTCAATTTTCAATAATTTTTGTTATCACAAATTATGGTTACCAAAAACTTCCAGACAAAGATAATGATCTGTTTTGTTGTTTTCTATAATCAATATGCTGCTAGGATTAAAAACACTTCATCAGTAAAGACTTCTCTTGATTGATGAATCTGCCTTTTGATTATTAGGATCCTTACATGTTTATTTTGATCCCTCATTAATGTTTGACAGTTTGAGTCTCAGGGAATAATTTTCCTGGTATCGCATCGCAATTTGTTATGCATTTTTAATATGACTGCTATACAAAATATCTTTTGTATAGCAGTTTTCTACCATAGAAGTGTACAGAATTTCATTTGAAATATTTATCCCTCGGTTAAAAGTGCTAATCAAATTTGAGGAGGTAAATTATTCCCTGAGTCTATAGCCTCTGATTGCAATATGGTTGCAAAGGGATCAGGACAGGCCCCACCATGTTCATGTAGGCAATGGGTTAACCAGTTCTCTACTAGACTTTGCAATCTCCATGGAGTTACTACAGGACCCACCAGGTTCCTGTAGGCAATGGGTTAATACAGTGCGATTGCCAAGATATTAAAGCAATTGTTTCTTTGTTTCTCTGTAGCATCCTATCACGAGATGGCTGGCGAGGAATTTCCTTGTGAGTCCGCAGCAGGACTAAATGATGATAATTGTTGACAATATTTTCTTTAAAGGGGAATTAACCCTTATCCTTTTGACTTACTGGATGTGATGAGAGCATAACTATTATCATTGCTAGTCACTTATTTCCTCATGAATATTCCCGATTACAAAAATAAGCAATATTTTATGGACCACTGTCGTCTGCTTTCAATGCCCATAGGAGGCGGCCATTTCTTCAACTACTCGCGGTGAAATGACGTGGCAGGCGGAGAACACAATAGCATTATCCAATGCTCGAAATTAACTTTTTTTGCTGTGGCCCGGTCGGGCCAGTAAAATTAGTATTTTTCCAATTTTGGTGTCCCGAAACCAAAATCTACTGGCCCGAAAAAAAATAAGGAAAAACAAAAGTAAAATTAATACAATAACCATATTCATAGTTTCAGGGTACTGGGCAATGTTTAGCCTTCATTTGTTATTCCAATGCTCGAAATTATCTTTTTTTTTCTGGTGGCCCGAAAATTTTTTTTACAAACAAAGAAAGTAGTCATGACTACTCGGTCATTAATTGTGAAATTATGGAAGTTATGTGTTAAAATTATCACCATCATTAAAGAAATCCATCAGTGAATAAACAAAACCTAACCTAGAATCGAGCAGTTTCATCTAAGAGTCATCAACTGATGAAACTAAGCCCTTTTCCATGTACGATTTTGTTATTTTATAGTCCATAAAATCACCAACACAAAAAAGCACACATGGGACTGAGCAGAGCTAAGATATATTGGCAAATCGAGAAATGAAATCACTTAAATCTTTGTTATTTTAAAACCTTAAATAGTTCGAGGTAGCCACAAGTCTCTACCTTGTAAACATGATTCCTTCTAATACCTTCAAAAAAATGAATAATGATCCGAAAGATGAAATTATTCCCCTTTATTGATGGTATCGCGGACGATATCGCAACACTGCACCTTGCAATATGAATGAATGTGAAAAGCTAGACATGTGTTTTGATAGGTCTTAGCATGCATGTGCACACTCCCTCTGTGGATTGGTTGATCTATGTTTATATTCTACATGTTGCAAAGGTTTCCAGGGGGTGTGTGTGAAATTAAAGGGCATCAAGCGTGGGGATGCTACATAGCGGGTCGCCATTTTGAACTGGGTTAGTTTGCGCGCACCGCATGACACTGAGCTAACGTGCATTACGCACCGTGCGCAACGCGTATGCAAGATGGCGCCGCGCATCTCATTTGACGAATCTGAACTACCTTTAAGAAAACAGCATAAGCATGCTTTTGCTTTTAGTGATTACACACCTCTGGAAGTTGTTTAAGTTTACCATGATTTATCATGCAAGAAGTAGATAATTCAAGGGAGAGTGTTCATATGAGGAAATAGCACATATTTGTAGGCATAAATAAGGATTCATTCAACTAGCGCAAGTGCGCTTGCGACTTTTTATGTCCCTCCTTTTCATTTCTTGCAAATATTTCAATCACAATTAAAGTGTTTTTAAGAGGTGTCAAACTTGCGATTTATATTCCTTGATGTTGTCTTCTTATGGTTTAAACATTTAGTGTCCCGATCGGGCCACCAAACTTTGGCATTTTCATGTTTTTACTGGCCCGACCGCAACTTTTACTGGCCCCGGGCCATCGGGCCTACGCCAATTTCGAGCGTTGCATTATCGTATAAACCCGCTATTGTGTTCTCCGCCTGACACGTCATTTCACCGCGAGAAGTTGAAGAAATGGCCGGCTCCTGTTGGCATTGAAAGCAGACGACAGTGGGCCATAAAATATTGATTATTTTTATTATTGGGAAATATTCATGAGGAAATAAGTGACTAGAAATGACAAGAGTAATGCTCTCATCACATCCAGTAAGTCAAAAGGCTGGGAGTTCCTTCCCCTTTAAGGAAAAATAGGATTCTTACATTTTCAATTTGATCGCTCATTTGTAATTGTGTTTATAGCAACTGCTTTATACGATGTAGTTGCCAATGGATTAAAGCAATTGTTTGTTTCTTTGTTTCTCTGTAGCATCCTATCACGAGATGGCTGGCTAGGAACTTCCTTGTGAGTCCACAGCAGGACTATGAAAAGATGGCACACTACATGCAGGTCGTAGGAGAGAAGAAGGAATAAATTAATACATGTACCATGTTGTTGCCAATTAATTAAAGGGATTGTTTGTTTCTTTGTTTCTCTGTAGCATCCTATCACAAGATGGCTGGCAAGGAACTTCCTTGTGAGTCCGCAGCAGGACTACGAGAAGATGGCACACTACATGGAGATTGAGGGAGAGAAGATGAAGGCTAGGTAAGTGATGATTCTAGAACAATAAATATTTGGGGTGTTCAACTTAACTCTAAGTTAACTCTAAGCCGAGAATTGGGCCAAAATGCAAAGTGATATTCACTAACTCATTGCACTGGTTTTGTACACAGTCATGACTATCCAGCGGATAGTTTAACATCTAAACAATTCAATCGTAAATATCTGTTCAATGAAAAGGAAACCTGTCCCATGCATCTATTGTTAATACGAATACAACAAGGGATGAGGGAACGGCTAAAATTCCAATTGGATTTTGAGGATTTGGACAATGTTACTAGATCCCTTTAATCTGTTTCCTACTAAGATTTGCAATTTGTATAAGGTGGCCTACCAGGTTCTTGTAGGCCATGGGTTTACAAAAGTTGCTTGTGGCATCATCATCATCATCATCATCATCATCGCCATTGTCATCGTCGTCGTCATCGTCTTCATCCTCTTCATCATCACTGTCACCATCATCATCATTATCATCATCATCATCATCATCATCATCATCTTCATCATTTAAGTTGTCATCTCTTTGTACCTTTGCTCATCGGCTAACTCCAAGTAGGAGGACTACCCCATTGCAACCCCACCCAAACAATTTCTGAATTATTACACTTTTGTTCATCACATTTATTTGTTATGTCTCTCCACATCTTGTGTCCTGGCATCAGCTCATAATCTAATTTTCTCTTGTTTATCTTCTTTCTCCTTTTAGGAAGGAGGAACGGGAGGTGAAGAGATTAATGCGAGCGAGTGGAGATGGTCACTATTACTACTACCCCATCGCAACCCCGCCCAAATGGAAGGCAGAGGAGGAGATGAAAGAATAGAGTCCTTTTAATATTTGTTATCATCGTATTTTGCTCTTCAGTCTGATCAGGCAGTGATGTAGTTGATACAGTCCAACCCCGATATTATGCTGAGCTATGGACCTTGACAAATTACATTGTTATATCAGGTATCTTGTTAGATCGGGTGAAATACAAAGGCTTAGAGCTTGTACCACTAAGATAACTTTGTTATATCCACTGTACTTGATTTTATGGCTCCACCTGATGGGAACCTGAGTTGAGTTATTGTTACATAATTAGCAATCCTTTTCTCGATTCCCAATTGTCACGGTATCTTGGATCTCGACAACATCACTGCACAATGAGGGAGCAGACACCACTAGATACTGGCCACACTTTAAAATAGATCCTATAAATTAGTCTGCGTTATCTTCAGTGACAATTCAATTAGTGTTTGCTCTTTCAGGTTTATTCCCCTCACAAATATACATAATATTCATTTGTAAATATCAGAAAAATTAATCCTTATCAGCCTTGTTGGAGAGGAAAGTTATGTGATAGAATGAGGGAAAAGGGTTTACCACTGCTGTGAAGAGATCTAGGCGAAAATGTGCAACATAGTATTCAAAGTAGCAAGCACTGTGTTTGCTAAATGGGATAGATAGCTTTGATCTGTGAATTCAATAGATTGAATCGGTTTATTCTAACCTTTCATGTTTTGTTTTTAGAGTGGATATGTATGGTCATTATCCTCTCTCAAGCAGACATTGGTTGGTCATTTAGTCTATTGTTTTTGGCCACGAAGTAACTTGCTATAACCGATGTGTACCGTTGACATAATAAACCTCTTAACATTGAGATTAATGTGAAAGCCAAATGCGCAATATCAATTTGTATATTTTGGGTACATCGCCCTCTTGTGATGAAGTTATGAAATGTTCTTCAAGAAAAGAAAACCAGAATGAGCTTATAGCGAAATATTCAAACAGGTGGTTATGCATGGAAAACCCTTCTTTAGAGCGATGGTTATTGGAAGTAAAATTCAAACAGGTGGTTATGCATGGAAAACCATTCTTTAGAGCGATGGTTATTGGAAGTAAAATTCAAACAGGTGGTTATGCATGGAAAACCATTCTTTAGAGCGATGGTTATTGGAAATAATATTTAAAATGATACTTGCTAATGTTTTTGAAATTGTGTGAAGAGTTTGCAATAAACTTTTCGAAATATATGAAGATTGTGTTGATATGCTGATTTGTTCTTACTGTAGTTGACTTTTACCAATCAAGACTAATACAGAAAGAATCTGGTACAGATAGTGTGTCTCTTTTGCAGGCATTACAGAAGTCGTTGAAATATTCCCTGAACCACAAATAATACAACCGGCAGGTGAAATTTGGGGGTTCATAGTGCTAATTATGCATTTATTACGCAATGAATATGTACACTTCTCCGAGACAGAAATGTTAGTGTTGTCATCATTCATTTCTAAAAGACTCTGTTTTTATAGAATCTAATATTGGAGTTTTTCTGTAACTCTTTCCCCCCCCCCCCCCAAACAATACTTTTTATTCAGTCGTGGATTCTATGTTTGCTAAATTTAGAGACACACTACTGCACTACTGTTTTCCCTTTTATTTAAAAAAGAAAATGAACATTCACTCATAAGATTGACTCATTCACACATATACACTACTGTACACATAGATACACAAAAACATATTATATACTACATTCAAATTTTTTCAGTGATTGCCATTATTGCTAATTCTGCACTAGACACAGACATCTTGCATATCATGAAACAAAACACACAGAAAAGGTATAGAATTTAAAGCATTTTATTATGTTATCAATAATTACAGCAGTTCTCATACTACACAGAGCATTGGAGATAAGACACACATGTTACTGATATGAAGGAAAATTAGTTTTGAAGCCTCAAATATCACAAAACTTTTACATTAATAATAAATAATGTTGAAGCTACAAATATCACATAAACCATTAACTATAGTTTTGAGATCCCAAACATTACACAAATCGTGTTGAAGGTAGTTTTGAGGGCCAACATAAGACCCCAAACTTTTGACCACCAATCGTATGGGAGACAGGTTATGAAAAAAAGGATGGATTAAAATCATAAATGTCACATGAAAAGACAGTTCAAATATAAATTAATTTTCGCTTGAACAACAATGCCCCAGATATCAAATGTAGCCTTTTATTAAATCATGAGATAGTAATCACAAGAAAACTAAGAGTAGATTATGTATACCTAAAAGTAAACTTCTCTTTCTACAAAATAATGTACCTTAATTACTGATACTGATGAAAAGTAATTGTGTTCATTACAAATTAAACTCCCAGTGCACACAAAGCTGGGATGACATTTATTCACCAACCCAAATTTCAAATTAATAGAGAGTGAATCTACCAATAATCAATGCTTAGTGGTCAGAATGCAACTACATGTACATGTAAATTCAAATCGCTACCTGCTAATAAACAAGACTATGAATGTATACCTAGAAATCAATTTCCATGAAAATGAACCTGCATATAAATTTTAAAAACCTTGTTAATAAGATTATATTTGTATCTATTGACAGGTTTTTATTTACCGGTTTGACTATATGAATAATTGGTCAAATCAATGACTAGGTAAAAGAAACTTTTTTTTGAATAAAGATAATTTTTTAGCCATTGGAAGGTTTTTATAGACATGTTTGGCCATATCAACACTTGGTCAAATCATTGACACACAGTCAAATACGCAACATATGTGGAGTGGCTTTGCTATGGTTGCCATGGTAACTTAGATTATAAGCCTCATCAAGGTTAATTGTTTCTATTACGTAACCATGGGAAAAATGGCTATCAATTAAAGTCGTACTTCTTTTACAATAACAAAATCCCTGGGATCAGCACAATTAATTTGATATTCATCTACACAGAAAACTTGATACAGTATTTGCTTTCTTCGGGAAAAGATTTGTTTTTATGTCCAGTCAAAACTAGCTGCTTAAAGCAATCTAGTAACTTTGTTGACATGTGCAAAAAGTGATGAATGGTTGATGCAATGTACATGGTTGTTATCTCATATGTCCACAGGGTATTGTGTGAAACTTTCAATTCAAATGGACGTTGCATGGCCGAGTAATGAGCAAAAATGCAGTGATATTCACTAACTTACTGCACTCACTTTGTACACGGTTTCGAAAATCCAACGGATAATTTATTATCTGAACATTTCAATCGTACATATCTTTGTAACGAAAGGGAAATTTGAAAAACCGAAACCTGTCCCATGATTTTATTATTAATACGAATACAACAAGGTATGAGGGAACCGCTAGAATTCGAATTTGATTTTGAGGATTTGGACAATGTTACTAAGTCCCTTTAATAGTGACCACCTGTCTATAAAGATGCTATTCTTGTTCCCCCAGAAAATATATCACATTTTAATGAACCTTTAATAAACAAGATCATTTTTTTGTATTGATATACAGTAGTAGTCAAACCTGCTTTTGCTACCACTTCTCTATAAAGACCACCTGTTTATAACTTAGGTTTTATTCTTGTTCCCAACAAAATATTTCATGTTTTAATGAACCTGTCTTTAAGAGACCACCTGCCCATAGAGAATACTTTTTGTGTCTTCCTTGGGCGGTCTTTTTGCACAGGTTTAAGTGCACTGTATATGTAATTTTAAAGATAATTTTACTAATCTCACAACTATTTCTTTTATAAATTTAGTCTATTACTAAAATGGAAAAGCTCCCTTTAGCACAGAGATGATACTGTCACACGTGTTTATAATGCCCACTAATGAAGGCTCGGTCACATATCGCTGGATAGCGTAAACGGATGTCCGACGAATAGAATACTCCTGAAATCAAATTATCCGGTGGTGAAAGTTGTCACTCCATTGCTTCATGCACGAAACATTCCGCTGGATAGAACAACCTACATCGTCCGACAAGAAACGAATACGAACGGATTGAAAATGTTACTCTCCGTCGGGCACCCGTTTACGCTATCCGGTGTTATGAGACCGGCTTTAAGCAATACAGAAAAGTGGTCTTAATGGACAGGTTACAGTAATGTAAATGACAATAGCTTCCAACTAGAGTCAACAGTTGTGGTCTTTATAGACAGGTTCATTTAAATGTCAACAATTGTATTCAATGAAAACTGGTTCATTAGGAGACAATATTAGTGGACTTTACATACAGGTGATCGCTAGAGCGGGTTCAATAAGTATTTGAAATCCATTATTCATTATTCATAGCCCAGTACATGTATTCTTCTTTAACACACACAACAAAAAACAAAACAAAGAAAAACATCTGTGTAATGCCAATTAGAATAATTAATATAATAGAAAATATCCTACATTTTAATAAGATCATCACACACAAAATACAAAACTGAATTTTAAAACTTTTACGAGCATGGAAAATGTTTAAGTATGACTACATATATCACACAAACAATAATTATGTCAAAATGTTGGTGAATTCCTATGAATCTATATGGTGCTACTGAAAAGTGTTTAAACAAATCACAGCCAATACATCTAATAATCTTATGCTTTATGGTATTACATTTACAGGCAGAAAATCTACATCTGAGGGGTGTTGCATTAAGACTTGTCTCGCAAAGTCTCAACTTTGAGATTAATCGCAAGTCAAGAAATAGGCTAATTTTAGTCAATCAGAAATGTGCATTTAAGCGTATTTCCACAACTCTTTGTGCAACACCCTCCTGGAGGCTTATGTCAGATTACAATCACCCCTTCAACAAATCAGACTGAGTTACATGGTGAATTATTCTGAAATTACTACAAAGTTACAACACACTTTGTCTTTTAATTTGTATGCTGCTAAAAATGTTTAAACAATTCACAGCCAATATATCTAATAATCCTCATGCTTTATCTAATAATCCTCACGCTTTATTACATATACATGCACAAAATGTAAGTCCGGAGGCTTCCTCGTAATACAATCTCACCTGCAATCAATCGGACAGATATAAGGATGATATCATGATATACGAGAACAGGTAGAGTCTCGAGAGGGGATGTGAAATAAAGCCAAAGAAAATCTTGCAGGAGTCATGTTCTGATCCGCTGGTGTAGGCCTAGGGAGAGACAATGGGAGAGGAGTTGCACCCCCAACACATGTACAATTTTACCCCCACCCATACTGGAAATCTTGTTATTTACCTCAATGCCCCCCCCCCCCCCCTCCCCCTCCCTACTTCAGCGCACTCTGTGGAATAATGTAAGACACATAGACACCAACACATGTACAATTTTACCCCCACCCATACTGGAAATCTTGTTATTTACCTCAATGCCCCCCCCCCCCCCCCCCTCCCCCCTCCCTACTTCAGCGCACTCTGTGGAATAATGTAAGACACATAGACACCAACACATGTACAATTTTACCCCCACCCATACTGGAAATCTTGTTATTTACCTCAATGCCCACCCCCCTCCCCCTCCCCACTTCAATGCACTCTGTGGAATAATGTAAGACACATAGACACCAATTTCTGTTGTTGTAGTTGCACAGATCACCCTCTTGTGGGAACTTATGCCCCCCTCTATCTGCTCATTTGCAGCTTTGAATGATGGTTTTTAAAATTAATTGAAGACTGTTTGATTTCGATATAACATGCATTCCCCATATACCCCCAGCCAAAGTACTTCCGGGATCAGTCCTGAATTAAACACAAAATACAAAATGATGATTAAGAAGATGGAGAAAGGGATGCAAAAACAAAAAGAGGGTATAAATGAAGAGGGGAGAAGAAAAGATTCTTTGTCAGAACCAAGAGGGGGGAATATTTTCCCCCTTGTTGGAAACTATGCCCCCCTCTACCCCTCCCGGTCCTCCCACCCTTCCCTAAATCTGGGTTGCACGAACATTTACTATGCCATTGTTCTCCCGGTCGACACTTGCAGCTTCAAATATGTCCAGAGAATATTCAATATATTTTGTAGACACACGACAAACCACAGAAAAGAAATGGGGCAGAAGAGTAAAAGGAAAAATAGCGTGTCAGGGAATATCTGAAAATAACCTGTGGAAGAAGGGAAGGGGTATTAACCCCTTGACCACGGGAACTGAGTGGTTTGTGTACAAAGTCTATGGGGATTTCATAAACTCGTAGGGAATTGGTTAAAGGACAATTAGAAATGTGATGGAAAGATGGTAATAGAAAATAAAAGAGAAGAGAGAAGGGGGAGAGAAGGCAAGATAGGGAGCATGAGAGTAAAAGAATGAGTGGAAATGGTAAATGCAAATGTACTTGGAATGCTAAATAAATTGCTTCATGTTTATATTAATATATAGCAACATTAAAAGTGAAAATGAAATCTTTGTCAATACATGCAACTTTCCATTCTCTCAGGCTAACACAGACATTATTTTTGTCCACATATACATACAGGCAGGCACTTTCTGATCATTTAATATATACACTAAACATAATATGGTTTGACTATTAAAATGGCTTCTCAAACATTTTTATGTATCATTATAAAATTAGTTATATTTGTGTAGATAAATTACTTTCAGTTTGGTTGTGTCATTCATTTTCTAATTACCAATAGACCTCTATTATATGATTTGTAAGAACCGATACCATCCGCAAACAAAAGTATTGAAAGTTGTCAATGACAATAATTATTTTAATAAATCGTTACAGATCAAATTACAAAAAAAATAATAATTCAAAGATATTTACAGTTCGATGGGCATAATCCATAATGAGAAAATGGTTAACACTAACAGAACTTATGGTATGTAAATAAGCTTTCACTTTATATCAACCCTGATTAAACATTATCACTATACTGAAAATTGTAAACGTTTAAAAAGATGATAGAATCTATTTGTTTATATCCCTTTTTGGGTTTGGGATGTTATGTAAACATTCTCTTCTCCACTTTTGATTTAAAAAAAAAGAAAAGAAAACAAAGATAACAAATGTGATAATAAGCATAAGGTGGTATTTTCTACGCCAAGATTTTGTCCTTGTTGAAACATCAGAAGGCACATGGCTTGTAAATTGACATGAAAACATGTTGTTAGACTGGGCATGTGTGGGGCCTCAATTATCAACAGTGTAGACATGACTGTTCTGAGTGGGGGGGGGGGGGGGGGGGGCAGGGGCAGGGGCACAAAATATTCCACCATGAATTGTGAACGACTTTTTCTGTTCTGTTTTATCTTGTTGTTCGCATGTCAGGCTACACAGCTATCGATCAAATTAAACTATTTATCACAAAGTATCCCAGATTATCCATACGAGTCAATACAACCAGGGGGGGGGGGGGGGGGGGTAGAGGGAGGAGGGCTCCCTTAGCCCCTTTTAATGAAAGCCATGGTTCATTATGAGTTTTTGCATCATTTCCTTGTAAACGGCCCCCAATTCTTGCAGGTCGTCACAGTTGCATCAACATTCTGACGGAAGTACGTCACATCATCATAATCATCATCAGTTCCAGGCCGTCGAGTGGAACACTTCAAATGATAATGATCTCCCCCATTTGTTTTCCACTTTGGGTTTTTATTTTTGCTGCTATTTTTTAAAACTCAGTATATGTACCTGAAGTTTTCATTATAATGAATTATTTTGACTATATAAACAATACAATTTTTTCTTTGTAACATCATCCACTTAGTATAATGACCAATGCATTTAATAATTCATCACCATTTATGCCCTGCAGAGCATAACATTTAGAATTATAATGAACTCCTTCTTTTCATCATTTTTGTGAGATTTGTGTGTGTGCATGATGAGCGAGGTTTTACATCTCAAAAAACATAAATGGTAATTTTTCAGCAATTTGTGAGATTTTCAACTTTGTAAGCATATGAGCGATGTTTAAAGGGATAATAGTAACATCAGGGATTTCCATGGTAACATCGTCCAATTCCTCAAAATACAATTTGAATTCTAGTGGTTCCCTCATACCTTGTTGTATTGGTATTAACAATAAAATCATGGGACAGGTTTTGGTTTTTCAAATTTCCCTTTCGTTACAAAGACATATGTACGATTGAAGTTTTCAGATAATAAAAACTCTGTTTGAGTTTTGAAACCATGTACAAAGTGAGTGCAGTGAGTTAGTGAATATCACTTTGCATTTTTTTTTTTTTAGGTGAGAAACAAATTAAATCCCCCTCACATCTGCCAATTGGCAACTCCATGTCCAGTAATCTCCGTTACGTGACTAATTCACATTGATAACGGTGCTTAACGCAGCCCCCCTTCTACTCCTGTTGCCCCCTCGGCTTAATGCCGCATAGAATATTCCTCACTCAAGACACTTGTTTATGCTATGGTTAGCGAGTCAACCGCAAAAATAGAACTGAAAATTGAACATCAACTAAAGGTCTCTCATGCATATATTACTGCACTCACCTTCAATTATACGCACTTCGATGCGACCATCATAGTTTGGGGGGGGGGGGGCGAAAGATAGAGCATGTACCGCATATCTTATAGAAAATAGTAATATGGATATGAATTCAAATATATTCTAGATCTACCTTTTCTTTGGGTGAAAGATAGAACATGTAGCATACCGGTATTTTATAAAAACAGTAATATGGATATATGAATACAAATAATTATATTCTTGATCTATCTTTACATGCATGAGCTTTCTCTTTATTGATAGCGACAGCAAATGAATACTACATATACACATTCCATTAAAAAGAAATAAACCTGGTTTATTGAAGTGATGAAGAAATTAAAGATATAAAGTAGATTCATACATGTATTCGAAAAGCAAAACAAAAACAAACACAAATACAATAGTATAATGCCACACAACAAGGCTTTAACGTAAACATAATTTCCATAATACAGACCTAAGTTTAGCTAAGTGTGAATGTTATACAGTCAAACCTGCTCTAACGACCACCTGTCTATAAAGACCACTGCTTTTGTTTCACTTAAACAGTGTACATGCATTGTCTGCAAATAATGGACCTGTGTTTACAGACCACCTGCTCAGAAAGGCCACATGTTGTGTCTCATTTCATTGGTCCTTATAAACAGGTTTGACTGGAAATTGTGAATATAGTTTCTAGAAAGAAGAACAAATAAAATGAATTAAACTTCTATTAATTATGGAAGAGGCACATTGCAGTATAGTCTGACCTTGCTTTGAATATCGGGGCACCATTTAACCCACTCACAATGGGAAACTCATTTACCGTGTGTTATGGTAACTCTATGTGAAATACAATTATATCTCATGGGCAAGGCATTTTCTACTTTTCATTCATTATCGTTCTTTACACTAAACAAATCTTGGTTGAAGCGGTAAGGTAAGATGTGGTAACATTTCTTTTTTTTGTATCTTATTTCCATTTCATGCTGATGTACATTTTATATAAACCATCAAAAGTGACAATTCGGTACAGATAATCATGGCAATGAGTATATATATGAAAATACATTATCCATTTCATTCTGATGTACATTTTAATATAAACCATACAACATGACAGTTTGCAACGAGTACATGAAAATACATTATCACACGCATAAACTTGATAGATTATAAATGACATGTTTGAGGATACTAAATCACACAATGGGTGCGCGCCGGTCTCAATGTAGCCACAGAAAACAAGGCCAGACGCTTGTCTCTTGAACCCATATAAACAGCAGGTGGATATAACTTGAAAGCCTGCAAATACCCCTAATTAAAATAGAAGTACATTTTAACAAACAAAATGCGTATAACTAGAGAAACACACATACATGTAGGACACATCCAATATTTGGAAACATCAGTTATTTTGATTTTTGACTCAACCATTATATCATAGAAAGTGAGGTAAAATAATACATTGAATTAAAAATGAAACACTTTTCTCCTTTTAAATTCATACTGCTCTATCCAAGAATTATTTGAATACATTTGACTTTCCAATAGAGTCATTTTAAATTGGTAAAGTGATCTATTAACTTTGTCAAATTTAACCATAGTTACTTGGAGCTTTCACACTTCTCTTGTACCTTGTTGTTAGGATTATCATAACAGAAGAATGGAATGGGGTTTGATTTGTAAAATGTCTCACTTATTGTGAATTGGAAGGCCTTTGGGAATGCTTTGCGATTGTAGTCAAAGTATCAACAATTTGGATACTTTGGGCAAGTGATTGGGATAAAATATGACATAAATTTTCACCCTTTTTTCACTAGGTAAACATTGTTCTTTTTCTACAAAAATATCACCCATCATTCCGAAGAATCTTGCAATGATATTGGTATATGACTGAAGTCTCAAATATCATTTTGGGAAAAATCTTACAAAGTGAATGGATCACTTTAATATGTATTGATATTTCAAACAAAAGTTTGTTTCTATTCATACTGCTTTGTTTAAAAAGGAAACAAAAAATGGGTATTAAACACACCTGTGTATGCTTGTTAGAGATGTCATGGTGTAAACCAATACCAAATGTACCCTTTATTTTTTCCTTTAAGTTTGTACATCTAGGAAGCGATCGATACATACTTCCAAGAAATAATGTTAAAAGGACAAAATGGTAATGTGCGGCATCCAAATAGGCTAATGGGTTCTTAAGTATAACACTCACATAGTTCGAGAGTCAGTTAAGGCCCGTTCACATATCAGCGGATAGCGTAAACGGATGCCCGACGGAGAGAAACATTTTCAATCCGTTTGTATGCCTATCTTGTCCATTCTAATTTTGCAGAAGTGCATCGTGCAAACTATTGATTTACTTTTATGTTATACAAAAATAAGACTACATTGTGTGAATGTGCGTTCCTGTTTTCTGTAAGTTTATCATTATAACACATTGCAGAACACTGCTTTTTTTTTTTTACAAATCTAACACACAATGAAGTATACATGTAGTTAGTGCACACAACTGCACAACAACAACGATGGAAATGTAATAATTTAATCAAATATTGTAAACGTTTAGCAGAGTATCAGGATCATTTACATTTTTATTGAACAAAATAATTGAGTATCAAATAATTCAAAATTATTTAGATGTACCCTATGTTAAAGTTGTGCTGTGCTTTATAAAAGTACATCATAACAAATTACTCCATAAAACTATCATCATAAAATGCTACTTTAATAATCTATTTAATTCAATATGATTTAGTCTCATGTTTAGGAGCAAATCAAACTAATAACTACAGTCAAACCTGTCTATAGCAGCCAAACTCCCTATAGTGGCTACCCAACAAAAGTGATCTCATGCAGAGAAAAAAAAACAACAACATAAAAGACCAGGGGGTGAATTCTGAAAACAATTTGAAGTTAAAAATTATTGTTTCTACGTCATATCTACGTCACTAAAATATTAACTGTTCATAAGGAATAGCGATTTGCTAAAATAAATTTTAGTGATGTAGATATGAGGTAGATACAATAAATGTTTAACTTAAAATCATTTTCAGAATGCACCCCCATGTATATTGAGGTCACCTGTCTACTTCAGTGGCCACTGTCCTTGTTTCTGTTAAACAGGTGGTCACTATACACAGGTTTGACTGTTATCATTAATAACTAGCAATAACTAATGACTATGTTCAAACAATTGTGCAGCTCATTATATATACATTAACAAGGGGGGTGTTTCACAAAGATTCAAAGTTGAACTTAACTCAAAATTGGACCTAACAATTATGGAAAGCCGTTAGTTTCTTTGTAAAATGTTTTAAACAGTTCTTTTTAAAAAGGCATTCATTTTGATACAAATCTGTTATATTTATTGTTATCAAGGAGCCTTGAAATTATTTACATACATTTTTGTTGAAATTAAGTTTCAAATAATTGCATTTTGTATGGCTTTTTAATATGTTTTATTCCAAGGCTACAATGGCTTTCCATAATTGTTAGGTCCAACTTAGAGTTAAGTTTGACTTAGAATCTTTGTGTAACACCCCCAGACACATTCGTAGTATGAAAGACAAGCAGGGAGAGGGGTTTCCTTAATCTTTTACCTACCATTCCCTAAGTAGAAATTAAGTAGTCCTAGCACTCATGATACAGACATTACCATGCATACCGTTGTGTGTAGCAGGCTGTGCATAGACAAGGCATGGGTAGCAAGGTTCAGAGACTTGCCAACAACTCTGCTGCGCTACGAGGAAACTGTGCGTATGGTGTGTAAATGACCACTTACAATGAGTGCAGGGACCTTTAATTGTACTGTCTCGATGGGAGTTTTATAAGTCATTCATTTTACATGCAAACCTGAATATGATATAACACAATTTGTTACAATCTGCTACCATAAAACATTCATGAATTACGATACATTACAAAACTAATTCCAATTAACTTGAACTATTTTGATTGACAGACAAAATATATCCTTATTAAATGACAATTTATGAATGTTGATGCGTAATTTTCAATATTTTTAAGTAATAACGACGAGTCTTTCATTAATTAAATCAAAGACATAGGTTTTTTGAAGGAATTCTTTAGTCCAGGGCGATGACCTACATGTCTCTTTCCCCTAATGAAAATCAACTCTTGCATATTGACAGCCATTGGATGAATTCAATCTATGAAGATATTTGAGAGGAATATACAATGAATATACTAATAATATATGAAAGGAAGGACTATAAAATGAGTTTACAAATTTTGACAAAAAATAATAGTGTATAGGACTAGATAAGTACACTCAAATGGATAATTTGTTGCAAAAAACATTTTAGACAAAAGATATCATTACATTTTTCGCAGTCTCTATAAACTTGAGGGGAAAAATTATATCCCACTACTGTTATCTGTCCTTTGAATTAAATAATATACCAAATTGCCTGCGGTAGGCTATGTGTAAATTACATAACAGGATATAATAACCAAATTTTACATGCTAAACTGAGAAAAAACACACACAAAAATTACATACATGTACATGTAGCAATTGATATAAAGTCAGAATATCATCATCATCTTCGTGGAATTTTCAAATTCATTCATGCATTCATTCATTCATTCATTCATTTATGTAAATAGTACAAGCATCTTTTGATTCTCAAGGTATTATATCATACAGTATATACAATCAAAAAAATATGAAAAATCGATTAAGTTATGTATACACAGTACAAGAATTAGTTTAACTATCTGGTCGTATAATATCCCCCGGTCACCCCAAATGGTAATTCCCCAGTATGCGGTACCCCCTCCATGCGCAGACAAGTCGGTCAACCGCCGGAGTGGACGTTCGTCAGACGTAGTATAGTCGTACTCTGGACGTACTAACGAGAAGCTCCTCGTCAAAGAATTTTGTCTCGATCACGACGTTGCCACTGTAGTGCACGGAGAAGAACAGAAGAGACGATTCACGATAAATATCGAAATTCAAGCTTTTTTCTTAAAAATCGGAAATGGATCGAATGATAATGAACGTGTGGTTGCGATTACTTTTGGTTAGATGTAGTAGAGTCGCACTCTGGACGTATTGACGAGGAGTTCTTCATCGTAGAACTTTGTCTCAATCACGATATTGCCACTGCAGTGAAAAGAAATGGAGAGAAAAGGAGAAAAGTTAAAGATACATGATAACATTGTCAGAGGACAAATCAAAATTTTTATTTTTTTTATTCCGGAGGGGAAATTTGTTTTTTCTGTCACTTTTTAGTGGCCAATATAGGCAGGTTGCCTGCTAAAGAAAGGTGACCACTATGAGACATGTTTGGCTGTATGCCTTATATCCTGGTAAGACAAAAGATGTCATGAAAATTATAAAGGTATGAGAATGGCTATGATGATTTTGTTTGAAAGCATCATCGTGTGTTCTTTTGATTTTCTTTGTTTTCATTTTGCTCGTATCTTAGACAAAACTAAATTAATTTGCTATTAATTTTTGTTTATTTAATTGCAAGTATTAACAATCAAGCTTACCAAGTACCTTTAAATAATGACAATAAAAAGCAGAGAGAAAATTATAAATAACAAATGAGGGATGAATTCTGTTATTAAAGTTAACACAGAAGCCACTGTAAGTGTTACATTGATGAAAAAATGATATTAATAAAGAGAGAAACTGATATTTATCAAATTAAATATAATAGAGTCAGACAATAATAATGATAATCATAAATGTCTCTTTTATACATGAATGTCAAAATCAGAGGAATTCTCAATGCACAACACAGAAATTAATTCTAATAACATGAGCACAAAAAAAAAACAAGAGTAAAAAATGAGAAAACTAATTACAATTAGTTTTCGACAGGGTACATAAAAAACGCTACAAACTTCAAAAGATACATAAACTTCTAAACTTTCAACAAAGATAACTGTTAATGTTGAATAATGTAATTCATCAATAACTCTTGCCTAACTATTTTTTCCCCTTCAAATTTTGTATTCTTTGAAGATTTGTCCATTGTTCACAAATGGACCGCTAATAATTCTCACTTTCCCAAGTTTTCTCTTCTAACAACATAATATGATTACTTAATTCTACTTGTTATAAAACTGCACAACATCATGTTGCCAGAGTTTACAAGAGGAAAATGACATTCAGTACTGGCAGATGTTTTTGTCTGATATGACTGCTTCAATATCGTTCAGGCTTGTTCATGAATATAAAACAACACAATGTAAGTCGCCTAAGGATAAGTTAGGCACGGCAGGTGTGAGTAGAATGGAAGGCCGAATGAAACTTCTTACAACAGGTACGCAAATTGTAATTTACTTCGTGAACTTGATAGGTATTATTTAGAGATAAAAGAGAATTATAGAGAAAGAAATTTAAAACTCTAGCTATATTATTGTAATAATGCAACCACTCTTCTATTTTTAAAGTTAATATTGCAATTACTCAATAACTTTTCTGTAATTTTTTTACTTTTATGTAATTTAGAACTAATGAAGAAACATGCAGAGCAAAAGACATAAACAAAACACAAAAAGGGACAAACATGTTGTATTATTGGAGATGCTAATATCAATCTTAACTGACTCTGTGTACATTATGTATTGCCTATTCATAATTTCATTGATAAGTTATCATAATATTTAAAAAACATAACAACAAACAAATACATGCTGACGTACAGACGTAATATTTAGTGTCTTTTTTATTCATACAGTGCCTATCAATAATAATAATAATAATACACATTTATTAGGCGCTTAATACGGATGTTTCTAAGCGCATTATTATTACCCTTGGTCAACAGATACAGGTCAAACCCGCACAATTATCTTGCGCACCGTCTCGACTCCCTGGGGAGCATACTAGCCCAGCTACCCACCGGGTGCTGAAGGCTAATTAACACCTGACCAAGTACCCATTTATACTCCTGGGTAGAGAGCAGCAATTGTGGATTAATTGTCTTGCTGAAGGACAAACGGAGTGGGCAGGGTTCGAACTCGGGATCTCGAGATCAGAAAGCGCGCGCTCTACCGATCTTGCCACACCACGTCCACATCAAGAGTGATAATCATCTCTAAGTGCTTTACAGAGATATGATTACCCTGGTCATCTAGGCACAGGTCAGACTGGCACAATCATCTTGCGCACCTTCTAAACTCCATGGGGAGCATGCCTGCCACAAGCAACTCTATACATGTAGATGCATCCGCAGGCTCATTTACACCCGACCAAGTACCCAATCATACTCCTGTTTTAGAGAGCAGCGATGTAAGTTAAAACGGCTTGCTGAAGGAGACAAATGCCTGGGCATCGATTTGTTTCTTCGAACTGAAAGCCGTTAGCAATAGCATTAATTTCCCATATGAGAGTAATCTAAACCTGGGGCACGATTATTTAAACATAAAAGCCTTCTCAATACTTTATCCCATGCAACTTTCCTACTCCCATGCAACTTTCCTACTATACTGTATACTATTATGTTGTATAGTTATTCTTTATTTACTTATTTTTTATACAATTGTTTAATGTACTTAAGCACAATTGTGATATTCATGATTTGTATTATATGTTGTTAAATAATTGTTTTGTATTTATGTTATGTTTTGAAGTTGCAAAATAAATGAAATGAAATGAAAAACAAGCTGCAAGCTGGATTTTAATCTAAATGCTGACTAAATAGAGAAACCATACTTGTACAGTATCTACAGTGAATACAAAACAATAATCAAGCCTCCACACCAACAATGTTTCTCTACTGGCCCCTTCAGGCAAGTAAAGTCATAATCTTTTATATCGTACTTGCGCGACCAGACAATTTACTTGCCCACTTACTTCTAGATGAGATTTACACATAATGAGTTACATTTTTCTTTTGTACAGTTAACCAATAATTTAGATGCCCCATCGGGCAACCAAACTAGACCATGAATTAAATTTGACTTGCCTGACATTATATTTGATTTGCCCCGGGCAATAGGGCAAGTGCTAGTAGTGTCAAGCCAGGCAATAATGTTTTTTTTAATACTGTAGTACCATCTACGATCTTGTAAAGTTCTTGTAATTGCGATTCTGATAACATTTAATCAGAAAGGTTTCTGTCCGATCTACTGTTTAGTGCCTTAGTAGACCTGGGAGATATCAAGACCAGGAGTAAATTAAGACCAGGACTAAATTAAGACCAGTCTACAACGGTTCACATAGAAAATGAATTAACAAACATATTTTTGGACCGTTACAATAATAGTCTTTAGTAGATATGAATAGAGCAGACCAGGGTCCTGTTGCAGAAAGAGATACAATCGATTGTAAGTTAGATCATGTGTTCTAAATGGGCAAATTTGATTGGTTGAAACGCACACATTTTCTGACCTGATTGTATCTCTTTCTGCAACAGGACCCTGATGTATGAATAGATTCGCATGCCCTGCATTGATCACTCCTACACATGAACTGTCCATTTTCTTCACAACACAAGAAAAAAGTATTTTTCTCCTCACTTCCAAATCAATCTTTGGTTATCAAAAAGAATCAAACCCATCTATATCTTTTCACATTCAAAGTTACATATTGCTGGAATGTCCTAGGCATTGTCTGACTCTCAATATGAAAGGGGTAGACCATGGGTATGAATAGATTCACTTGCCCTGCATTGATCACGCCTACACTTGAAAGTCCATTTCCTTTCTCAACACAAGACAGGTATTTATTTCTTAACCTCCCAATCAATCTGACTCTCAATATGAAAGGGGTAGACCCACCATGGGTTTGAATAGATTCACTTGCCCTGCATTGATCACGCCTACACTTGAAAGTCCATTTCCTTTCGCAACGCAAAACAGGTATTTATTTCTTAACCGCCCAATCAATCTGACTCTCAATATGAAAAGGGTAGACCCACCATGGGTTTGAATAGATTCACTTGCCCTGCATTGATCACGCCTACACTTGAAAGTCCATTTCCTTTCGCAACGCAAAACAAGTATTTATTTCCTCACCGATCCACAAATCAATTTTGGGTGGCTGTTTTGCAGTCTCGACTATTTTTGTTGAATGTTCTCAATGCACCAAGCTCACTCTCCTGATTATTATTAGCGCGAGTATTGAAACGGACAATTGGGAATGGCCACTGATATCTATAGGGTCTTCGGAGCTCAGTTGGTTATAGATCTGGGCTATTTTTGAAAAAATATTCTCAATGTACCACATTTGCCCTCCTGATTATTATTAGCTCGAGTATTGAAACGGAACATTGGAAAGGGCCACTGATCTATAGGGTCTTTTGTAGCTCAGTTGGTTAGGGAACTGGTCTAACAATCCACAGGTCGTAGGTTCAAGTCCTAGCTGCCAAAGTCCAGTTATCTATCATCAAAGTTCTTTTTTTTTTGCTTGCTCTTATTAACCTGTTCCCTTCGAGATTCTCAAATTCCCATAGATTTTGTACATAGCCCACCTGGTTCCCGTAAGCAATGGGTTAACCCGTTCCCTTGGAGAATCTGAAATCTCCATAGACTTTGTACACAACCCAACCGGTTCCTGTAATCAATGGGTTAACACAGATTCTTCTCTCTGCCTTTATATTTTTGCCACCTAGCATTCTATCATCCCACCAAATATCAATGTTTAGTGCTTTTTTCATCAGTTTGGAACATTGCAATCACCCTACAGCTAGCTTTGTCATTTCCATTTACTGAAAAGATTGAATGTGAAATGTGACAAACTCTATTCTATGCAACATCATTTATGATCATGTGCAATGTAATAGTTGTTGCACATAAAACGTTTGTTTTCAGTATCTCACCCTCCCCCCCCCCCCCCCCCAAAAAAAAAAAAAAAATGTATGTTGAAATGTGAATAACATAAAGTTCTTAGAATGAATCCAGTCAGTTATGTTGATGTACTTAAATGGAAATCACATAATCATATGATTTTTTCTTTCTTTCATCCTCAATTTCTGTATCTTGTATGAAACTACAATACCATTATATAAAAAAAAAAATGTTGATATTAAATGTACATGTAGGTGATACTTGAATGAAAAATAACAAATCAAATAATAAATCGAAGATGAACAAATCTTGAATGTTCCCCCCCCCCCCCCCCCCCCCCCCCCCCACCCAGTGAATGGCCTTATATGTATAATAGAACCCCTGAGCGATATCATTTCAACCAAATCCTTTTCTGGCTAAAAAATACATGCTTTCCAGAAGAAATTATAGTCTGAAACTTGAAAACATTTGTTTATTTGTATCCTTGTGTAACTCTAGAAATCAAAGATTTAAGCATCTTGTCTTTTTTTCAAATCTCTAAGACCTTGCATGGAAGCTTTAATATCACCCTGACTCTAATAATGAGTTATTGACATTTCAACAAAATCGTTCATTTCAAGGGCCTCCAAGGTGGTGATTCTTCGAGAGAATTTAAGTTTTGAATAATATAATATTTAATATTTCGTTTAAAATATCAAAGTCCTTCTGTAACTTTGCAATTGAAACAAAATTCCTGGTGGTTGTTGATCTATTAAGACCTCGTTGTCAGTAAGTCTAATGATCACTCTATCTAATAGAGCAATTTCAACTGATTTGTTTTTCTTGCTTTACGTTACCCTGCTTGAAATCTTATACTTGGAAGCTGATTAAAGTCTAAATTGTTAACAACATTCTAAAATAAAGTTATACAATTCAAGTCCTCCTGTAACTTTGCAGCTAAACAAAAGATCCTCTGTTAATATTAATCTATTATGACCTTGTCAGTAAGCATAATGATCACTCTACCTAATAGAGCAATTTCAACAAATCTGTTTTACGTTACTCTGCCTGAAATCTTATACTTGGGAGCGGATAATAGTCTAAAATGTTAGCAATATTCTATAATAAAGATATACTATTCAAGTCCTCATGTAACTTTGCAGCTAAAAAAACAACAACTCCTGTGTCTTTATATGACCTTGTCAGTAAGCCTAACGATCACTCTACCTATCAGTGTGATTTCAAATAATTTGTTTTTCTTGCTATTCATTTATTCTCCAGTTGATCCTTCAGAGGTAATTAAAGTTCAATACTTAAACAACAGTCTGTTTATCAATAAAACAGAACATTAAAAATATATACAAATATTGAAGTCCTTCTCTAAATTCGCAACTATAAAAACAAAACTTCCCAGCGATTGTTGATTCAATACGACCTTGGAAGGAAGCCTGAAGATACTAAGTGTTCTGTCTATTAGTGACAGTTCAAATTCGTTTTCAATTCAATAATTTCTTGATAAAACACTGTAAGTTCAGCCTTGTCAGTGTCCTATTTGTAACTGTTTGTTTATAAATTGTGATGTTTTCTTGCTAATGACAAATATATATGGCCTCCAGAGTAATACATGTACTTCCAAGTAAATTAGTTTTTCTATCATCGCATTCAAGAGGGGGACAGATAGCAGTGACACAAGATAATTGTGCAACAAATGTACGTGTATCAGATAAATAAATATTTTAATGTAAAAGTCTGAGATTGTTGTTCTTAATCCTGACCTTACTATATGTATTCTGCGCTCGGATCGCTAATCATTTATTAAGTAGTACTGTTGAACCTAGTCAGTTTCCTATACTGTTTGTTTATAAATTGTGATATTTTCTTGCTTATGACAAATGTTACCTCCAGAATAATACTTCCAAATAAATTAGTTTTTCTATCATCGCATCCGTATCAGATTAATTATATTTAAATGTTTGAGTCAGAGATTGTTGTTCTAAATCCTGATATTACTACACGTATTTCTGGGCTCGGATCGCTAATCATTTAACAAGTAGTACTGTAAATTGAACCTATTCATTTTCCTGTTTTGTAACTGTTTGTTTATAAATTGTGATGTTTTCTTGCTAATGGCAATTGTTGCCTCTAGACTAGTGATAATTCCAAGTAAAATTAGTTTTCCTATCATCGCAGTCCAGAGGGGAAGTATAGCAATGACACAAAACAATAGTGCAACAAACATACATGTATCATAATACAAAGAAATACTAATATGTGGAAGTCAGAGATTGTTGTTTTGAATTATGATCCAATAAAAATAAATTTTATTTCTTTGCTCGAATTGCTATGAATCATTTATTGCTTAAAGGGGACCACCAGGCAAAGAACAACACATTATTATATGTTTTGGTACCCTTTTGGGATATCATATAGATACCCAACATTTTGCAAAGGGTTGTGTAATTCATAAACAAAGCAATTAATTTCCACCACTTACGGAACCACTACTATTTCCTGGTTCCATACGGGCCAACCATTTGCGAGTGCGCCAATGCTATTCACGCGTACGTTTGTAGACAATAGATTCCCGGGCGATTCGTTCGCTCTGCACACATTAGTCTTCGCAATTCAGACCGCATGAACGCATGCTTTAGAATGGTGATGCGTTTTCCAATTATATATTTTTTTCTGGAAACATATTTTTGTGAACTTGTTGATGGAATGGAATACTAAAGATGTTACTTTTCTTTAATAAGAATATTATTTTTGGGTGGTGGTACCCTTTAAATTTGAACATGATCATGTTTTATGCATATACAAAATATATATATTTCAGATTTATTTTCTCTTCTTCAATCTTAAATCTGATATATTTTCCTATAACACAATGCCTCGAATGTTATATATCAAAGGAAATTCATACTAATTACCATCCATCCAAAAGTGACAGAACTGGGGAGACAGACTAATAATTGTGTCATATGGTAATAAAATGTGGCACTAGCAAAGAATCTCCTTATTAAATATCATTTTTATTTCCACCTTTCAGTTTCATCAACCCCCATATTCTGCTTCTTATCTTAAGTTATACCGTACTGACCGGCGTAATCGCCGCAGCCGCGTAAACGCCGCATGCCGACTTTGAGCAACATAATTTTAAAAAAATTAAAAACGGGTGCAAAAACGGCCAGAGAAACAAGCAGAATAATGGCTAGAAAAGATCATGGGAGATGCCCGAAACGGTAAATTTCTACAGTGATCACGCAATGAAAAGTTCTTTGTAAGCAATCAGTGATATAACAAAGATGCTCGGAAGCGCAACTCAACCAAAAGCCCCCAAAATTCCACCGATAATCCTATCGAAAGTCCATGCATGCACTGTAACATGTAACATGCATGCAACCAATAACACACTGCCAAAGGCCGGCTTGCATGCATTTTACCGACTAATAAAAGTCAAATTTTGACTATCGCCGCGTATTCGCCGCATCCCGACTTTGCGTTTTATTTTAAAGGAAAAAGTATGCGGTGATTACGCCGGTCAGTACGGTAGTCCTTTTTGTCAGAAGATCAAAGAAGTAATATGGACTTTACTTTTGAATATAATTTTAACCATATCAAATGAACATTCAAAGCAAAATTTTGTACAAGAAAAGTACTACATGATATAAATCAATAAACTTCATCAAATTATTGAATAACCTTAAATGGTCCTTCATTTGTTGAAAATGAGAAAACTAAATATCTTTCTGAAAATGAAAGAAAACATTAAAATATAATTTACAGCACATCTGTACCAGATTACCTTTTCAATCGCTAAAACTACAAACTTGATTTGTATTGTAACTAACACAAACTACCCTGGGTGCAGACATATAGTATTCTCTGCAAAAATGGGATATCATGTAAATGGGGTACTCCTTAAATTAATGGGGTACAAAAATTGACCAAACATTTTCCATATTACAACTGATCATATTTAAAAAAAGAAAACATCTCTCCATAGATCTCAATGCAATTATCTCAATGTGGGTACAATATAAGGAAGGAATGGATTTGTGACTCTCTTCTATTTTCTGCATTAACGATCTATTTATTGATGAGAGACGCAGCTAAATGTCATCGACTCCACCTAATTGTGAGTCTTGTTTGGAAAACAGACTAAAAATGGAATCACTTTAATGAGCGGAACATTTATTCTTCCCAGCAGTAAATGAATCACTTGTGACATTTTACTTTGATAGAAACACACCTTTATTTCACAACATTGTCAATTCCAATTTGTATAATTATGTCGAGGTGGGAAACAAATTTAAGGCTTTACCCCTACTTAAAGTTGTCACATCTACTTTATTCTAATATTCAGAAGGCTGTATACATATTTGGAGGAGTATATTATTGATGTTTTTCTGAATTCAATTTTCTCATCATGTCACATTGTTTTATCATCAAATAAACAGGAATTCCAAACAAACAAAAAAGGTTCTGCCATAACATGTCTTTGTAAAGAATTGGTTCATGACCTTCTCCTTGATTTCTTTTTAATGTGACCTACATGTATTATTATTATTTTTATTAGCATCATTAGCATCAATACCGGTCACACCGCAAAACAGAGGTACAGTATGTATAATCAAATTGCGACCGCGCAACAAAATATTTGTCACCTGACAAAGTACAGCAGCAGCGTACAAAACGTTGTGAGTTCTACCATTTTACTACACATGCATCGCGAGACAATGAATTAATCTTCAACCCTTCAGCATCATTATTGTCATCATCATCATCATTGCCATAATTGATTTTATTATTGTTATTATAATAATTTTCATTATCATTATTATTATCATGATCATCATCTTCATCATTGTTATTATTATCATTAATATTTGGCAGCTAAAGTAGGTTTGATTAAAGTGTGCTTCTAGCCATGACCCAATGGTGACATGCATTGGGACTCAAAAAAGATTTGTGCTAATTACAAAGCAATCATCCTAAAATCTCTGCAGTTATTCAACCATGTATTGACCTAGTTGACTGTAAATTATCAAAATCACCACGGAATTTTAAAAATAGGACAGGAATTAAAATTCTGTGTTGTCGGAAGTTGTTGCGATGTATTGGGTTCTGGCCTTCTTCTAGCTACATTTATGCTACCTATTATATTACCACTATTTGGCAGCTAAAGTAGGTTTGACTGTTATAAGCTTCCAGCCATGACAGACACGCATCGGGACTCAAAAAAGGTTACGGCTAATTACGTAGTGATCATCGTAAAATCTGTGCGGTTATTCAACCATCCATTAAATGAGCTCATCGTAAAACCTTATCACCAAGGAATTCTCAATGAGGTTTGTTCCATCTCGCACTGTCCAGTATTAACATTGGAGAGCTCAGTAGTTTGATATCTTTTTAAAACCATAGTCCCAAATTAATGCTGTTAGGTAAACAAAATATCCCGTCTCGAACCCGGCTCGGTAGAATTACAAAATTATTAACGGGATCCCGGATCGTCCCGGTTCCCTTGTGTATGAGCAAAAAACTGCCTGTACCCATGCACACACAATTGCTTATGTTGGAAGTTATGAGGAGACATACCATACATATACATTAGCCCAGGTTCAGTGGACATGCATATCATACCAAACTCACAACCAAATGTGAACTCAGGGCCATGTGTGTAAGATCATGTTTGGGCGAATTTTTTATGACTACAAGAAACACATTGTTGAAAAGTTTGTTATCTAAAAAAAATGGGAGGCAGCATTGGGGTAATTTATTTTTGGGGGTGTGCCAGTGTTTGGGGCAGAGTTATGTGGTTTGTTTTTGAGTTATGTTCAATAAAGCATACACAGGAAAAGCAAGTTCTCAATATATCTTTGTGGGAGTCAAGATAAAACGTTAAAAAAGTATATTCAAAGGTTGGGGTAAGCTTTCCAACAGGTGGGGGGCATTCCCCTTAAACCCTTTGTATAGCTCTACACAAATTCAGGTAATTGACTTCAAGGCTCAACCTATTTAAACATTGTGACCTTCTCTGCCACTGGTCACAGCCACAGGTCGTAAATCTGTCATAACTACTGCAGTTTACTTGAGCCAATCCCATTTTTTTCTTATATGTACCAGTATACAGATTTGTTATTATTACTGGAGAAAATTTGTTGCCAAAACCGAGAATTATACAAACAAAGGGCCAATTCTCGGACCGCTCGTTTCCCGGTTTGAAGGCCATAATCGCCGGGAATCCCTTCTCGTCTCGGATCGGATAACAGCACTATCCCAAATACAAACTGTCTCTTTAATGTACAAGTCGTTCCAAACATGCTATATATTATTATTATTATTATTAATATTAAGAAGCACATCCATCTCTACCACTAACCTTCTTGTGCATGGAAAAAATCAACAATACCTTTTTAACAAAGAAGTTACCAATCTAAAAACATGATTTCTGGAATCGTGGACCACCATTGCTGGTCCTAGAATACTGGTTCAACTTTCAACAGTTTCTGGTTATTTATTCATTCATGACAAAACATGAATGGTCAAACTGTACTGGGGACTTTTAGTACACAAACCAGCTTAACATATGTATTCATTGTTTCTGATTGGAGCAAAGCAACAGATAATCATATATCAAGCTTTTTCTGCACATTATACAATTTTTGGTAAAGGAGTATTTTCATGAATATTTTTCTTTATCTTTGTTTATTAAAGGGGACCACCAGGCAAAGGACAACACATTATTATATGTTTTGGTACCGTTTTGTGATATCAAATAGATACCCAACATTTTGCAAAGGGTTGTGTAATTCATAAACAAAGCAATTCATTTCCACCACTTACGGAACCACGGCTATCTCGTGGTTCCACACGGGCCAGGCATTTGCGAGTGCGCCAATGCAATTCACGTGTACGTCAATAGAATCCCGGATGATTCGTTCGCTCTGCATAGAGCGCCGCTGGCTCTGCTCGCATAATAGTCTGCGCATTCAGACCGCATGACCGCATGGCTGAGAATGGTGATGCGTTTTCCAATTATATATTTTTCTGAAAACATATTTTTGTGAACTTATTGAAGGAATGGAATACTAAAGATGTTACCTTTCTATAAAAAGATTATTATGTTTGGGTGGTGGTACCCTTTAACTGCTCCCCCTTTTGGGGGTTCTTCTGTCAAAAGGAAAAAAGGGTGAGTTTAATACACCAGCAAATACGGTCTAGTCTAACTTTCAAGATTTACAGACGTACGTTTAATCACATTTCATATCATGAATGATGAGAACAAACCATGTGAGGACAAAATGGTATTCATTACCCGCAATCCCATTGTTTCAGAACTTTTGCAGAAGTTTGGAAAACAAAAATAGTTGTTTGAGAACTTTGCTCTTAGCATGATGATCACACAGTAAGAGTGGAGTCACAATCTATAGCTTCATCAGCAACTCACAACTTCAACAAATAAAACAAAGTGTTCAAAATAATGTTCTTTGTTTATCTTGAACATTGATCTGTTGAAAGCAAAAGTAAAACAAAATAATAATAAAGCAAGTGTTCAAAATAATGCTCTCTGTTTATCTTGAACATGGATCTGTAGAAAAGAGAAGTCAGCTTAAAAGGTTGTTGTGAACTTTGAGCAATGGAAGAAAAAAATGTTTGTAAATCCAAACTCCAAAGGGATGGTGACTGATATTTGTCGAACTTAAAGGTCTAATATGTTGTATTTCCAAAGGGAGAGCCCTTCGAGGATTGTGATTTTCTGTCAGATTTTAGACAGATAGCTTGCTATTAGTAACCCATTGTCTATGGGAACCTGGAGGGCCCTGTATTAACTCTTTGGGAATAAAAACATCTAGTAGGGAACAGGTTTAATAAAGGGAGAAAGGTTGCAATTTTTGTGCAAGATTTTGACAGATTGCCGGAGAGGTGAAATCAATGATTATTCACCATTCTCAGTAGATGTGATACATCAAAGAATTTGTTTAAAGTGAAAGAAAGGAAGAGAGAAAATGCCACGTACTGTTAAATGATATATTGATTGTCATAAGATTGATAGAACTTGTTCAGCCTATAATGGCCCGGTCAGATATCAACGGATAACGGAAACGTATGCCCAACGAATAGACAATTTGCGAAATTAAATTATCCGGTGATGAAAGTCGTCTCCATTGCTTAATGTACAAAACATAGAACAACGTACATCACCGGACAAGGAACGGACAAGAAACGTATAGAACGGATGGAAAATTTAGCTCTCCTTTTGACATCCGTTTGCGCAATCCGTTGATATGTGACCGGGCTATAAAGGATGGAGGCTTTTAAAAGGATATTGTTCATGGGGCCAATACAAATTTGCTTCAGGCCACCAAATTTCATTAATCCTAAGTTTTACCAGGCAAGCAAATTTTGCAGAATTTGTTATGTTTTTCTTTGTTTGAGGCCACCAGATTTGGGTTTTGGGACACTAACAAATCTTGTTTTTACTTGCCCGACTGGGCCACAAGGCAAAAAGGTTAATATCTAGCATTGGTAAATGACAAAAAGAGAGAAAATACAGCATAAATGAGAATACCGATTATCATCAATAGAACTGGTTGAATGATGGCCAATAAAGACTATTCATACAGCATGTAATTCACACCTGTCTGTCAAATACTAGTTTCTTTCCACATTCAGTGATGAAAGATCATCATAATGATTTAAAATGTTTTGACATAAAACAATATCAACACAGATGACACAGTCAACACAGTTGACAATGATGAATGTACACACTTTTGTCTTTATAAGTGCTGTTTTCATATTTTAACTGAACCAATGAAAATTCAATATGTTGGTGTGAACAAACTTTCTGAACCCGGTCACATTCATAAAGTCTTGCTAGTTAGAGACAGCGTTTCTATACACAGTCATGTGGAAACACACTTCGCCAAAGTTGCATTCATCATCTCTCGGAAAACGTGATTCTGGCAAATGCTCGTATCACACCACAACCTTTTAAGTGAACTACAAAACAGTGACGCTATTAAAACACTGAAAAGACGTGTGCATTTAACAAAGTCTGCAAAGATTAGCACAAATCTTCTGAACATTGTTCACCCAAGTCATGTACGCAAACGCACGTCAAAATGGCAAAAATTGCAGTCATTATCTCTCAGAAAAATTGATTCTTGCTCATAAGAGGAAAAACACTTTTTTTTTAGTATTTTAAAACAGCAAGGCTACTAAAATCACATGTGAAAATGTGCCTGTGTTTTATATCAGCTGAAACATGGTTTGAAAATGCTGATTATGGGTTAAAATTGAGTTGATAAATACGTCCCTAGACAGTCAGGTTGTTTGACTAGTGTCATATTATGCATCAATTCGTCTGCACTGTTTCCTCCGTATCCTACTGGGGGTCATAAGGACTGTTATTCTATCTATCCGATTTCAAAATATTTTGCAAGCGAGGGCCATTTGATAAATTATGAGAGAACATGTACAGTGAGGGATCGTCAGATAGAAGAGACACAGACTAGACAAAGTGATAAATGGGGGAAAAGGGACATTTTTAAGGGATCGTACAGTTTTGGTTTAGAGAGCGTCACAAGAAATTTGAGTGTGTGTGTTTGTGTGTGTATGTGAGATAAAGACAAACTAAGTGTATTATTTGAAAAAGCACAAAATTTTAAAGACAGAATGAACTTTTGTTTGATCAAAATCGGTTCAGAAACAGCGAAGATATCCCGATTGTAATAATTGTTGGAGCCCAACATTTATTCCAAAGTTTAAGAGAATATTTATAAATCATACACATTTTAGAACAATATACCAAAGTGGCTTTAAATTTTTTTTTGGTGATCTCTCTATTCAATAATTATGTTAAAGGGGTAGTTTAGTTTTGGTAGAGAGGGCGCTGCATATCACAATTTTTTTGTGAGGTAATGAAAAACTGAGTGTCGAATTTGAGAGAACATGCAATTTTAATGGCAGAATAAACTTTATTTGGTCAAAATCGGTCCAGAAACGGCTGAAATATCAATAAATATATCTGAACCTATAATTATTTGGGGCCCAAATAATTAAATGCATTTTTCAAAAAATTCAAAAAATGCATACACTTTTTAAAAAATTTTCAAAAGCGTTTTTTAAATAGTTGTTGATGATCTCTCTATTTAATCATGATTTCAATAAAACATCACATGCGTAATTTTTTTGAAAAATGGTTAAAACCAATGCCCTTTTAGAGAGCGCCCTCTTGTGTTTTAATGGCTCTTTTTGAATGATAATGGGCTTTTTACTTAGTCGTTTGTAATTTTGTATACCTTTCGAGCATGGTGGAGTTAGTTTATAATGTTACTGTCCAGGTTTGGTTACTAAAGTTCAGCCTTACCAAAACTAAACTACCCCTTTAACCAACCATTACTTTTTTTGGTGATCTCTCTATTCAATAATTATGTTAACCAACCATTACTGTTTTGGTGATCTCTCTATTCAATAATTATGTTAACCAACCATTACTGTTTTTGGTGATCTCTCTATTCAATAATTATGTTAACCAACCATTACTGTTTTTGGTGATCTCTCTATTCAATAATTATGTTAACCAACCATTACTGTTTTTGGTGATCTCTCTATTCAATAATTATGTTAACCAACCATTACTGTATTAATGACTAAAATGTACAATGTAGTGGTAAAAACAATCAAATCAACCCAAGAAGTTAGAAGTTTACAGCTCCTACATGTACTTGGTTACAATCAAATCTCTTCAGGAAATTGGAAATGAAGTCATATTTATTTAGTCTGAAGATGTTTCCTATACAATTCCAGTATGATTGTTTCTAAAAAAAATACTTTATTATTATTATTATAATAATATTCAAAGCTTTTTATGTTTTCATCAGTCAATATGTTTCCTTTTATAGCCAAGAAAACTTGTTTTTAAAATTGTAATTTTGTATTTCATGAATGTGAAACCTTTCCCAAGTTTTTAACTAATCATCTAAAGGATTCTCTATTTCATCCAAGAATGCTTGTAAACAAGTTCTTAAACGATTATTGAACTTTTCTCAAATTTAATTATTTTCATATATTCCATTTTGTTCTCACTCTTCCAAAAATAATCATGACTAGATGCAGGAAAATTACTACGGATCAAAATTTAATGCACGTCTGATCGGCAAAAAAGCTCCCCGTCCAATTATCAGCTCCATCTCCCCGGCAATGAATTTTGAGTGTTTTGTCGTCTTCGGTTGCATCTCTGTGATAGATGGTACAACAAGGGACCAACACTCTAAACCCGACTCGAGACGAAAACAGCTTTACAAGTGGCCCCCTGCGTCAGCGCGTGGCTTTGGACCAAAGCCTGATGTTAGTCTCGCCTCCAGACAAAATTGATTTACTTTGTAATAGAGAATTGTATTTCCCTCCCCAACCCCCTTTTTAAAATATGATCTAATGGAAATATATCTTAAGTATTGTCATGCTCAATACATAAAAAACAAGTATTTATTTGCAAAACCATTAAGTCTAAAGAATTGACATTTGCATTTTTCCTTTTCAATAAGAACTCCTGGAAATATACCTACAGGATTTTTGAAGTGCTTGCTTTAGAATGGTTATATAATCATCCCAGTTTGTATACGGGGGCAGTTATTTTTAGTGACTCACTAAGTTCTTTACAAGCCATAAAGAGTTGCAAAGACGAACTTCCTGTATACGAAATTTTATATTTGTGTTCACAATTGAAGAATAAAAGGATGCTTGTATATTTTGAATGGATTCCAAGCCATTGTGGTCTAAATGGTAATGAGATTGTGGATATAGAAGCGAAACGAGGTTTGAAAAAAAAAATAGAAATTGATAATAAATTAGCAAGATATGAAGTTAATAGTGTTATAAAGAAATGGATGTATGTTAAATGGCAGAAAAGATGGGAAGGAACGGAATCATGTCTTAAAGATGTGCAAAAAAATGTTAAGAGTATATATATATGTAAATTAAATAATAGAAAAAATGAAAGTATTTTGCATTGTTTAAGAATGGGAAACATTGGTTTAAATGTAAATTTATGTGTATTGAAAAAGCACGATACTGGGTATTGCCCTAACTGCGAGGGTATATTTGAAACTATTACACATTTTTTGTGTCAGTGCCCAGAGTACATAGTTCAAAGGGCCATGTTGATGGCTGAAACAGATTAATATGAGAAAAAAAAAATAATGTATTTGTTAAATTCTTTAGAGCGACCCATCCAACAAGCTCTTGTTGATTATGTGAAAAGAACCGGGAGATTACCCATATTATACTAGGCCTAAGAATTTTGTTATTGTTTCATTATTATGATAATAAGACGCCCACTTCCACATATGTGGCGGGAGTCCCGATGTGAGAGGTGGGCTCTGTTATAAAAAAATAAAAAAAACGAAATTGTTTATAATTTTTGTATATAAATGCATGAAGTTATTTGATTTATTTTGGTTTCGTCTTATAATTACTATTAAGAGGCCTACGACCACATATGCGGCGGGAGTCCCGATGTGAGATGTGGGCCTCGGTGAGATATAAAGGAAATGTTTATATTGTTGTATATAATGGTATTAATACACATTTGTAGTGATATTGTATAAGTTTTGATACACGTAAAATTATATGCATGCTCAAGCCGATACAGAGACTGTTAATAGGATATCTATGCAGGCAACTGAAGACGGTTTTGATCACCATAATAAATTTTGCTCAAAATTAATGACATGTATGAAAATATTTAGTAAATTACACCCTGCACCTTGCACTTTCACTTACAAAGCCCAAAAATGTTTGCTACCTCTGTATGTTCTTGGTTAATAAGATTTGTTTTGATTTTATATATAATTTTGTTTGTTTTTTGGAATCGGATGCAGGTGCAAAAAAAAAACGAAGGCGACCAGAGTGCATCTCCATGCATCGGGGGGCCTAGACTGATTCGTCAGTTGAGAAGCCTGCTCAACGTACCGAGCCGGGTTGGCCCGATGATGCCTTTAATTTTGGTTTTGTTTATTGATGGTCTGAAAACGTTTATGCACTTCAAAAAATATATACATATGTATATAATAATAATAATAAAAATATTAAAATAAAGAAAATAAATGAGAAGAATGAAACAATATTTAGTTTTTGGCGAAAATATTCAAATTGAATGAACCGCCAAAAAACATCAAACAACAACAACAACAACAACAAGTTTACATTAATTTAGACATTCTAAGATCTGAACATTAACATTTTCATAGAACCTTTTGAAATGAAGTAACAGCCATATATTAATTTTACAGAAAAGATTACAATTTTATCACAGAACATTAACTACAGGTATATAAACAAAATTAACCCTTTATTAAAAGTAGATACAGATAAAATGCCAGAGTATTTTATGTTTGTGTGGTTGGTGTGGTGAGACTGAAAACTGAAGGGCAATTCTGTTCACAACAATTTGTATGCATCAAACATTTCAAACAAAGTCCCTTTATTCAAAAGCCTTGCAAAAGGCTACAAAGCGTACTGGATATCTTCTTGATGTCAAGCTGTAGGGCTCTGTAAGAGCATTTGAAACCTAACACTATACTACTAACACTTGTTAAGGTGTAATTTAATGGAAAACAATGGATCAATAGCTGGGATAACATTGGAAAACAACCAACCATTTCCTCGGAAATCACTACAATTTAAAGTGACATCAAATTATTACCAATGTGCCCTTGAAATATTTTGTTATCTGATAACTAATGTTCACCTTTTTAGCAATCTTGCCATCTAATTTTTAACTTTCTGAAGCGGCATCATCTGTGTACATTGATTAATCGACTGCCACATGTAAGTTGGGTTCAGCATATTTACAAAAAACATTTTCCAACTACCTTACTACCACTAGATCATCAGAAAATGACTTTGAATCATGTTGCTATTATTCAGAAAGGGGATGGCAATCAATTATTCAAAATTTGTCAAGTGCTTTTCACTGATTGGGATTCAAAAGACTTTTGATATGCCGCCACCGAGTATCAAAATGATCCTTTCCCCAATCAAATATGCTTGTGAGCGTACGCGAAATCTAACAGAAGTGTTTAACCCTACTTCTGGCCGATTAAATGTGCCAGCGCCCTCTACAGCTAATATTGGTGCAACTAACCTGAGTACTGATGCAGGCATCATCTGTCCTTCTGCTGCTGCCTCGATCGTTGACTGCCACGTGTTCGTCGAGTTTGGTATTACAAAACCAAATTCAAAGTACCATTCTGAAAAGAGATTTTTTTAAAGAGAACAAAAGTTGAAGAAGTGCAAGTTGTTTGTTGAGTTTGGTATTACAAAACTAAATTAAAATAATGAAATAATGAAAAAATGAATTAACCGCGAACATTACCACGTTTACAGTATACATGCACATAATATTAAATGAGAACATAAGTATTCGAAGGATTCCAATGCCAAATGGTCTAATTTGCAGTAACCCCATGGCATTTTGTCCATGTTTGCTTGCTCCACGGTCAACAATTCAACATTCTCAAAGTGAAAACAAAGCAAGAACATTTAATGACCTTCCACCTTCATGAATAGACAATTTTATTCGCAGCTTGTAAATTAAATGATGAACGGATCACTGGAATAGCTACAAAGTTGATGCAGCGTGTACATGGTAGAGTGTGAAAAGAATAGGCCTTGAACTTACACAATTATAGGAACACATAATGTACGTGACTGCACATTGCCCCATTTATGGTACAATTCATACAAGTGGTTCAGAAATGTTAACTTTTTAAAAATATTATATTGTAGTAAAACAGTTATCAAGGAACATTACACTCAAGTCACATTGCCCTGTTTATGGTACAATCCATACAAGTGGTTCAAAATGACAACTTGTAGAAAACATTATATTGTGGTAAAACAATTATCAAGGAACATTTCACTCAAGTCACATTGCCCTGTTTATGGTACAATTCATACACGTCGTTAAACATTTAAACTTTTTCTACATGTTTGGAGTATTTAAAACAATTATCGAGGAACGTTATACTCAAGTCACATTGCCCTGTTTATGGTACAATTTATACTTGAAAGTGGTTCAAAATGTTAACTTTTTTCTACATTATCTAGTAAAACAATTGAGGAAAACATACTCGAGTGCACAGTGCACATGGTACAATTCATATTCAAGGATAACGAGAAACATGAACTGTGTCCTTACCCATTCCATGAAAAGGCAATTATACCCGTACTGCTAAATTGAATGATCTAAGGCTCATTTGATGTAGAATGTACAAGTTTTCCAAATTTGTTTTAAGAGTGTAAATGCAGGCAGGAATGGGGGTCTTTAGGGTACATCAAGAAAATGCATTTTGTGAAAAGAATTTCAATATTGGAATGTGGAAATTTCTATTAGACTGGACATTAAAGTCATACCTAATTGCTGCCATCATACTGTATGAGCTTACTTGGCTATAGATATCTTTTGAATGATAATTCAAATCAAACGCCAAAATTCACAACTGTTTTGAAAGTAAACTAAGCACAGTAAAACAATTTTCCAGGAACACTTTGTGAGTGCACATTGCAAATGGGGCAAAATTTATATGCAATGATATTAAAGAGAAAAATCAACCAGAACTAGCACTTATACTTGCCCTATTGCCTGGGGCGAGTAAAAATTGATGTTGAGCATGTCAAATTTCATAAATGGTCTAATTTGTTGGCACGATTGGGCAAGTAATATTTCTGTTCAACTACGAGAGAAAACTTATTTTCCTTATTCCTTATGCGTAAATCTCATCTAGAAACACGAGAGAAATTTGCTAAGCAGATCGAGCTACCTAGCAGAATTAATTTGTCTTTTTTGTTCACATTGTTTTCATGGGCAAGTCAATTTTCTGTTTGGGCAAGTAAAATTTGAACATTCCTGATTTTGCTTGCCAAAACAAGCAAGTATAAAGAAAGGCTAGTGTGGAGGCTTGACTAACACAACATTTTGACCATGTTTGCTTGGAATTGTAGATTATTGTACCATGGTCAACATTCCTGAAGTGAAAATAAAGGAAAAACACTGAAAGTCCTTCCCCCTCTCATGAATAGGCGATTTCATCTGCACCTTGCAAATTGAATGATCTATGGGTCACCTGCTACAGCATGCACAGCATGAAAGGCAAAGCTGGAGTATGTATACAATGGAGAAATTATGACATAAATGGTACCCTGGGGTACCAAATGAAAATCCGCCATTTTGTTTGATTATTTATTTATTTTTCAGGGCTGTACACTGGGGTACCAAAGAGTGTAAAATTATTTTCGTTATGCTTAATTATGTTCAAAATGCTCTCTTTGCGGCCGAGGTAGAGTGCATACAAGCGCTGCATGCACAACGCAATACACCAGCGGCGTCCATGATTGCTCTGCGGTACGGTTGTACTTCGGGTGGACACAAGATGGCGCTACACAACGCGGGATACCGGGGTACAATGGTACCCCGGGG